>CM055275.1:61670377-61728364 GCA_029237695.1 Conchocele bisecta | reverse complement strand
TTTTCACAACTTTGAAAGAGCATTGTACATCGATCATTCCTACCAAGTTTCGTCGAAATCCGGCCAGTGGTTCATGAGAAGATTTTTTAAGAATTTATGCTATTTATGCTATTTTAACAAATCTGAAAAGGCTTCACCCATGGACCATAACTTTTAAGTTTGGCTACCATGGGCCAAGCGGTTCATGTGAAGAAGAATTTTGAAATCTCTAATAAAAGAACGACCTTTTGACCTTTCGGCGGCCATCTTGGATGACATGACCATCCGATTTCGACAAATAATTCACCAGAGTGATCGCCTCATTGATACCTTCGATTTAATATATAACATGACCATATTCGGTCAAAAATAAAATTTGACCCCAATTTGACCCAACGCCCATTTTTGACCCCGGGGTCACCATTTTAACAACTTTGAAAGAGCATTGTACTTCGATCATTCCTACCAAGTTACGTCCAAATCCGGCGAGCGGTTCATGAGAAGAAGATTTTTTAAGAATGTATGCTATTTTTAGACGGTGGCCATCTTGGATTAGCGATGACCAACATTTTAACAAATCTGAAAAGGCTTCACCCATGGACCATAACTTTTAAGTTTGGCTACCATGGGCCAAGCGGTTCATGTGAAGAAGAATTTTTAAATCTCTAATAAAAGAACGACCTTTTGACCTTTCGGCGGCCATCTTGGATGACATGACCATCCGATTTCGACAAATAATTCACCAGAGTGATCGCCTCATTGATACCTTCGATTTAATATATAACATGACCATATTCGGTCAAAAATAAAATTTGACCCCAATTTGACCCAATGCCCATTTTTGACCCCGGGGTCACCATTTTAACAACTTTGAAAGAGCATTGTACTTCGATCATTCCTACCAAGTTACGTCCAAATCCGGCGAGCGGTTCATGAGAAGAAATTTTTTTAAGAATGTATGCTATTTTTAGACGGTGGCCATCTTGGATTAGCGATGACCAACATTTTAACAAATCTGAAAAGGCTTCACCCATGGACCATAACTTTTAATTTTGTTTGGCTACCATGGGCCAAGCGGTTCATGTGAAGAAGAATTTTGAAATCTCTAATAAAAGAACGACCTTTTGACCTTTCGGCGGCCATCTTGGATGACATGACCATCCGATTTCGACAAATAATTCACCAGAGTGATCGCCTCATTGATACCTTCGATTTAATATATAACATGACCATATTCGGTCAAAAATAAAATTTTGTTTACCCCAATTTGACCCAACGCCCATTTTTGACCCCGGGGTCACCATTTTAACAACTTTGAAAGAGCATTGTACTTCGATCATTCCTACCAAGTTACGTCCAAATCCGGCGAGCGGTTCATGAGAAGAAGATTTTTTAAAAGATGTATGCTATTTTAGACGGTGGCCATCATTGGATTAGCGATGACAACATTTTAACAAATCTGAAAAGGCTTCACCCATGGACCATAACTTTTAAGTTTGGCTACCATGGGATCCAAGCGGTTCATGTGAAGAAGAATTTTTAAATCTCTAATAAAAGAACGACCATTTGACCTTTCGGCGGCCATCTTGGATGACATGACCATCCGATTTCGACAAATAATTCACACCAGATGATCGCCTCATTGATACCTTCGATTTATATATAACATGACCATATTCGGTCAAAAATAAAATTTGACACAAAAAATTTGACCCAATGCCCATTTTTGACCCCGGGGTCACCATTTTAACAACTTTGAAAGAGCATTGTACTTCGATCATTCCTACCAAGTTACGTCCAAATCCGGCGAGCGGTTCATGAGAAGAAATTTTTTTAAGAATGTATGCTATTTTTAGACGGTGGCCATCTTGGATTAGCGATGACCAACATTTTAACAAATCTGAAAAGGCTTCACCCATGGACCATAACTTTTAAGTTTGGCTACCATGGGCCAAGCGGTTCATGTGAAGAAGAATTTTTAAATCTCTAATAAAAGAACGACCTTTTGACCTTTCGGCGGCCATCTTGGACCATCCGATTTCGACAAATAATTCACCAGAGTGATCGCCTCATTGATACCTTCGATTTAATATATAACATGACCATATTCGGTCAAAATAAAATTTGACCCCAATTTGACCCAATGCCCATTTTTGACCCCGGGGTCACCATTTTAACAACTTTGAAAGAGCATTGTAATTCGATCATTCCTACCAAGTTACGTCCAAATCCGGCGAGCGGTTCATGAGAAGAAGATTTTTTAAGAATGTATGCTATTTTTAGACGGTGGCCATCTTGGATTAGCGATGACCACATTTTAACAAATCTGAAAAGGCTTCACCCATGGACCATAACTTTTAAGTTTGGTTACCATGGGCCAAGCGGTTCATGTGAAGAAGAATTTTTAAATCTCTAATAAAAGAACGACCTTTTGACATTTCGGCGGCCATCTTGGATGACATAACCATCCAATTTCGACAGAAAATGCATCAGAGTGATCGCCTCGTTGATACATTCAATTTGATATATGACATGACCATATTCGGTAAAAAATAAAATTTGACCCCATTTTGACCCCACAGGGCCACGCCCAATTTTGACCCCGGGGTCACCATTTTAACAACTTTTAAAGAGCATTGTACATCGATCATTCTTACCAAGTTTTGTTGAAATCCAGTTGGCGGTTCTTCAGAAGAACATTTTTGAAGAATTTGTGCTATTTTTATTAGACGGCGGCCATCTTGGATTACGTAATGACGTCATTTTAACAATTTTGTAATTTCTCAACCTAAGGACCATGACCATGAAGTTTGGTGACTATACACCTATACACCCAATGGTTACCAAGGAGAAGACGTTTGAAAATGTTCACGGAATACGACGGACGACGGACACATTGCGGTAACAATAGCTCACATGAGCTTCGCTCAGGTAAGCTAAAAATATCATACCTCATTTGCATATGAAAATAACCTGATACAACCACGAGTCACTAGCAGTAAAATACATATTACTAAATGATTATATCTGTATAGCGGGCACTCGTAATTTTTACAACTGGTGGAATAGTGGACACAATTATACATTTATTTAATTCCTATAAAGAACTTTTATTTTTATGCCTACTAAGTGGGCATGTATCTTTAATAAGCACGGACCCTCGTGATCATGAACAGCAACTAACCTGGTAGCACTTCTCGAGCGAGGAGAACGTATGGGACTCGTGGAGCGATATCAACTGGTGCTGGAGTAGTCCATCGTAGGTATGGGCGGGGCTAAACCATGGCGACGTAACTCCTGCACCGCTCTCTCCCTGAAAATACAGGTTCACAGACAAATTAACTCATTGCAGTCAAAGTATATAATAGTTTTGGTTGAAAAAAAATCAGATTGTTTTATGTTCTTCATTTCTTCATAAAAGTATATGTTACAACTCATTTGAACCGTCTTGTTGAGAATATGCTAGACTGTTATTTGTTCATGTACACTATGTGCACTGTGCACATGTGCACCGTTTCATTTGATTGAATTCCACAAATCTTGCGTTATATCCAAGTATTTATTATCAGAAACTGTGATAAACATACAGATAGCGGTATTTGATTTATTGGTGTTTAACGGTCTATCAATAGCTAAGGTCATTTAAGTCCGGGCCAACGGGTTCGATCCCGCATGTAACCTGCATTGGGGAGAATAAGATTGCGAATAATCGCATTACTCGAATCAGATTCAACTGTCACATACAAAAATGCCAATGACATACGTGAGGGCGAAACCAGGTCTCCGGTTGGAATTCCGGTAAAGATGAATCCCGATCGCTAAATTACACATCACATGCTCACACTACCACCCAGGATTTACCTTGGAATATGATTTATAACTGATTGGATGGCACATTTAACAAGGTGGGGATATGATATGGAGAATAGTAGGTTAGTGCCGTGAATGGGTAAAAATATCTGGCAAGGCTCAGGAAACGGGATGGGCGAGGCTCTGCCGAGCACATCCCGTTTCTGTGCCGCGCCAGATATTTTTTCCAATTCACGGCACTAACCTACTATTCTATTCATCCCGTCAACACCTACAAATGGCTTTAAAATGCAAAACAAATAGCCCCAGCCACCGCACATATTCATACGCAGAGATTAGGTCGTATCGACAGGATATCCAAACAGTTTCACGGCACATACGCACTGTGTTGACAGGATAAATATCAATTAACCCTTTCAACACTACAGACCTGTGGATGGATTGACAGAAAGATACATGTAATTGTTTGGGTTAGGGCTAGGGTGTAGCATTGTCTCTTCTTAGTAATAACAAAACACATTTAACGTCCCAGCAATGGTTAAGGTCATATAGCGAGGAACTTTCTTGACATTAGCATATTGTATTGCGCCTGAAATTGATTAAAGCACAATGATGGCTACAACATGTAAGAACAGCTATAATCAGTTGGTAAACCACAGCAATAGACTTGCATCCTTAACACAGATGCAATTTCTTACACAAATAATTTATAATTTTTGTTCCACAAAAAAAGTACGTTTACGAATACTTGTACATGTATTATAACAACAGGCCCAAATGGGCCTGTATCGCTCACCTAAAAGCCTCCATAGTGGTCATCTTGATTTCACAAAGACTCTTCACTTACAACTTCAAATGTTCCACATAATTTGTTGGTACCTTCTGATCTAACATATATTGCGAATGTGCATGTGATTTACTGCTATACCTTCGATTTGATATATAAAATGACCATATTTGGTCAAAAATAAAATTTGACCCCTATTTGACCCCTCGGGCCACGCCCATTTTTGACCCAGGGGCCACCATATGAACAAATCTGAATCAGCATTATCTATCGATCATTCATACAAAGTTTTGTCAAAATCGGCCTGGCGGTTCGTGAGAAGAAGATTTTTAAAGAATTTGACCTACTTTTCCACGGCGGCCATCTTGGATTGTCGATGACCTTCATTTTAACAAATCTGAAATGGCATCACCCATATATCATCCCTGTAAAGTGTGACCAACATCGGCTAAGCAGTTCGGGAGAAGAAGATGATTGAAAATGTTCACGGACGACGGACGACGGACACTTTGCCATAAGAATAGCTCACATGAGCTTTGCTCAGGTGAGCTAAAAAAATCTAAGAAGTATTTATTTTATGGAATATATTTTCCTTGTAAATGAAGACTACAGGTCAATGTTACAGCTTTTACATTTAAAATTTATATTATTAAAGAAACTGTTTCCATGAAAAAAACAAACAACAACAAAAAGAGTATTTTGATGAACGTGTGACAGTCACAGGTACATTAATGTGCGACAGCCACAGGTACATTAACGTGTGACAGCCACAGGTACATTAACGTGTGACAGCCACAGGTACATTAACATGTGACAGCCACAGGTACATTAACGTGTGACAGCCACAGGTACATTAACAACCCATTTATATGGTTTACATACAAATCAGATAACTCCAAACTGCAGACAAATAAAGCTCACTCAATCATCATGATCATAGAACAAATGTTTACACCAGATTCTCACCAGACTGAAATACATGTAGAAACAAATGTTCTATTTCAGTCTGGTCAGAATCTGGTGTGAAAATTTCACTGGAAAGGGTGGAATTCTGATTGAGCAAAGTAGCACAACATAGGTTGACGAGTTGCAAACGTGTAAATCATAATTATACAATCCATAATATAGCACAATTCCCAATATAGCTACCTAAAGGAGACTGAAGAACCCATGTAACCCAAAATCTAACCATTTAACGATAACCTAAAATATGGCATAATTCACAACATGGGAGAAACGTTTGTTTGTTTGTTTGTTTATTGGTGTTTAACGGCCTATCAACAGCTAAGGTCATGTAAGGCCTGGCAAACGGGTTCGATCCCGTTTTAGCCTGTTCCATTGATGGGAAAATCCCAAAATCAGAACGGAATATTTACATCGAGAAAAAATATATTCAGCCTTGAAATTAGAATAACCTGACCAGGTGCCAGGTCCATACCACACAAAAGTCACTTGGCCCCACCTTAATAAAATATAGGATTATGAATAATCGTAATACTCACATAAGGGGTACAACCAGATTCAACTGTCACATACAAAATTCCAAAGACGTATGTGAGGGCCAAACCAGGTCTTCAGTCGGAATTCCGGTAAGGATGAACCCCGATCGTTCTCACCTGCCACCCACGGGAGAAACGTGATAACCCTCATAACAAGATTTGATTCCAAAATCGGAACGGAATATATATATTCAGCCCTGCAATTAGAATAACCTGATCTGGTGCCAGGTCCATACCACACTATAGTTTGTTTGTTTGTTTGTTGGGGTAACAGCTAAGGTCATTTAAGGCCGGGTCAATGGGTTTAGTACTAAATCCCATATATTACCTGTACAAGTACATGTACAAATGGGGGGAAAATCCCCAAATCAGAACTGAATATTTACAATAACAAAACTATATGTTCAGCCCTGAAATCAGAATAATCCTGATCTGATGCCAGGTCCTCGCCACACCAGAATCACTTGGCCCCTCCCAAAAGCAGTAGGATCAGTAATAATCTTACTGCTTTTATAATGGGTAATAACCCAATCAATTCAACTCCCAGGTAACTAAAGAGCCAAAGATAAAAACGTACCTGAGGGCCAAACCAGGCAAATCGTGATTCCTATAAGGAGGAACCCCGGAACCCTACCGTTAATTTACGCCGACACGTTACCCGACCACCACCACCCCCCACTCTATAGTAACTTGGCGCCTTCCCCTAAAAGTAACAGGATTAGGAATAATCATATTACTCATATAAGGGGTATAACCAGATTAAACCCTCACATACAAGAACGCCAAACCAGGTCTCCGTTCGGGATACCGGTAAGGATGAACCCCAATCGTTAAATTACCCATCGCATGCTCACACCTGCCACCCACACAACAAGTAGAAAAGCTATAAATATTTCCTCACAACCACTTCCATTTGCTACTGAAATCTAAATTTTCTGAAACTTTCAATAGAACACTAACAACATGCGTCGTCTACTTGCGCTATAATTTATAAATAAAAGCCATGCACGCTGAAGAGATGTATAAATGTCAAGTAACATTCTGAATATTAATATGTTTCCGCGTCACAAACATATGACTATTGTCTGTTCCACGTTTTGGTCCCGACAAACTTTAGGCTATTAAACACATTAAATCTAACTAAGTACTTTTTCATCAATAGCAAAAAAGTTCGCCGTCAGCAAAACGTGGAACAGACAGAAGAGATTGTACACACACTGTACCTACAAGCTGGACTCCAAATAAGTAGATTACTTTCGCGTTTTCTAATATGTGGCTGGAGAAATGGGGCTAACAGGTTTTGCGACCAGTGTAGATCCAGATCAGCCTGTGCACCCGCACAGTCTGATCAGGATCTGCACTGTTTGCCAATTCCTCAATGAAACACCCGTCACGCATCTAAGAAGCGATATAGTTTATTATCAGGCTACAGGTTTGTTTTATTTCATCAGGAGCTAGACTGGTCACAAATCCCATAAGCCCCATTTCTCCAGTTGCGGCCATATTTGTTGCAGTTACTGCAGAAATGAGGATTACGACTTTTGTGAGCTATAAAGTTCTCGCTTGCTCGCACTCTTGCAGCCTGGATAAGGATCAAGATTGTTTGAATCATGACAGTGTTTCAATGACTGATTGTCAAACAGTGTAACCTGTGCATCCGCTCAGTCTGATATGGGACTACACTGATCACAAATGTCATAAAGCGCAAATTTCTTTCTCCAGTTATCGTCACATTTGCCCATAATAAGACATATATGAATCATATGAATTATCTAGATTGATCACAACCAGTGAAACAACTAGAGCAATTTAGCAGGTATATCACGGGGGTACCCAGTCCGCCACCTGGTCTGAAAAACAAAAACTTTAATGCAAATTTCGAAATGTTAAGTTTCAGGGGTGCGAGCAGCACATTGTGAGAAGAGGAAATTAGTAAAAAAAACTTCACAACAAACGAGGAAACCCATGCACCCCTCCACAAACTATATATTTATATTTATATTTATATTTATATTTATTTGGCCTATTCAACAATATCCGGCACATTTATTTTTTAAAATTTAATTAAAAAGAGGCAATCCTTTGAAAATTCACACCCCTGAAGTCTATGTGTTACGGACGGACGGGTGAACGAACAGAACGGCAAAGAAAACTACCTGTATATAGCCCTCGACATACTATACTTCGTATGCCGGGGTATATAATAAAAGGACGACTAATTAATAAGTAAATTCTCTGCTCATTCAGAGCTCAAAGGCATGATAGTTGCGAGTACTGTAGAATTGTCCAAATTACTCGCAAGTAGCAAATTGATGGTCGAGAAGTAGAAGATCGTACTCCCCATTTAAACAATGTGTACATACAATCTTCTACTACTGGACTATCAATGTTTCTGTGAGGTACGAGGCTACAAAATGTACGTGTAAATGGCCTACTTATCTGGAGTCGCAAACAAGTCGTATACTCACTTTACGATAGTGATGGTGGCCTCTTCATCCACCAGTCTAGGTGTGGTGTAATACATGGTAGTTCATTGATTTATTGGTTTATTGATTGATTGATGATGGTTTGTTTGGTTGGTTGGTTGATTGATTGATTTATGGTGTTTGAAGTGAGTGTAATAAGGTCATATGTGGCCATGAGTGTAGAAATGGAGCTTATGGGTGATGCGACCAGTGTAGATCCAGATCAGCCTGTGCATTGCATCAATGAAACACCTGTCATGTCTCTAACAAATATCATACATCGCTATCAGACTGCAGGACTGAGCTACCAGACTAGGAGTTACACTGGCCACAAATCCCTCAACCCCCAGTTCTCCAGCCACATAAACAGATGGGTCAATACCACACAGTCACGCACAGGCATAAAATATATGACATTGTACATTGTAATCACATCATTGGCCGACTGTTCATTGAAAAGAAACCTTGTAGGTGCAACCCATCTAATACCTGACGACATTCTCAATCTGCAGAATGTCAGTCTGAAATATTCCTCAAATTATTGTCAACAAAATGACTCTTTGACAGCAATAACTATGGTCATATAGAGAAATGAACCTTGATCTCAAGTCTCATTATAATTGATAGAATAATTGGGTTTTACATTAATTCAATAGCAAGGTCATGTGCAAACAGGAATGGTGAGGTAGCATACGTTCAGCACAAAACACAATAAACTTTCAGCAGCAAAAGAAGACAAGGCAGCTCGACAACACCAGATCACTTAGCGCTCGGCGTGAATCAAAGTAGCATTCACCGTTAAGATAAGCAGGATGGATTCATTAAAATATGCATACTCTCCCATCCTCCCGATCTCGGGTACCGTAAGTCAAATTCTCTATCATTTTACTATGATGCCGTCCAAGAGCATTGTAAATCCTTACCATTCAAACTTCTCGCTGGTAAGCCGTCGGCGTAGACGTTCCGCGTCCCCTTCTCGCTCGACATTGCGGGTGAGCAGAGATGCCACCTCACGACACTGGCTTGTCTGTAATACACACATACAGATTATACAATTAAAAGATTGAGAGAAAATGAGACGAATGAAGACAGGGTTGAAAAATCACTTGCAAGTGTTGCTTGTTTCTCGGTGTGTAGTTTATATAGCAGTTGTCCAGACTGGCGAGTGCAAGATCTGAACATGCAGTGTTAATCTTTTGATAAATAGTCAACTAAAGAATTCCAATATTCAATATTTGTCCACATATTTACATTTTGCTCTCGTTGAGGGAGAGCCGATCCTTAAGAAGTTGGATATCCGTGCCCTGTTCCTGCGACTGCAGCTGACATTGGAACTCCTTCTCTCGGTTGTTTTGTAGTAACCCCTCGAGGTTCTTGTTTGATATGCGCTCCGACCCGATCTGGCTCCTCAGTAGCTCTGCCTCATGGCTGATATCGACATTGTGTGTCTGTAGCTGTGGTGGATCTGACTCCTCAGTAGCTCTGTCTCATGGCTGATATCGACATTGTGTGTCTGTAGCTGTGGTGGATCTGGCTCCTCAGTAGCTCTGTCTCATGGCTGATATTGACATTGTGTGTCTGTAGCTGTGGTGGATCTGACTCCTCAGTAGCTCTGTCTCATGGCTGATATTGACATTGTGTGTCTGTAGCTGTGGTGGATCTGACTCCTCAGTAGCTCTGTCTCATGGCTGATATTGACATTGTGTGTCTGTAGTTGTGGTGGATCTGGCTCCTCAGTAGCTCCGTCTCATGGCTGATATTGACATTGTGTGTCTGTAGCTGTGGTGGATCTGGCTCCTCAGTAGCTCTGTCTCATGGCTGATATTGACATTGTGTCTGTAGCTGTGGTGGATCTGACTCCCAGTAGCTCTGTCTCATGGCTGATATCGACATTGTGTGTCTGTAGCTGTGGTGGATCTGGCTCCTCAGTAGCTCTGTCTCATGGCTGATATTGACATTGTGTGTCTGTAGCTGTGGTGGATCTGACTCCTCAGTAGCTCTGCCTCATGGCTGATATTGACATTGTGCGTCTGTAGCTGTGGTGGATCTGACTCCTCAGTAGCTCTGTCTCATGGCTGATATTGACATTGTGTGTCTGTAGCTGTGGTGGATCTGACTCCTCAGTAGCTCTGTCTCATGACTGATATTGACATTGTGTGTCTGTAGCTGTGGTGGATCTGACTCCTCAGTAGCTCTGTCTCATGGCTGATATTGACATTGTGTGTCTGTAGCTGTGGTGGATCTGACTCCTCAGTAGCTCTGTCTCATGACTGATATTGACATTGTGTGTCTGTAGCTGTGGTGGATCTGACTCCTCAGTAGCTCTGTCTCATGGCTGATATTGACATTGTGTGTCTGTAGCTGTGGTGGATCTGACTCCTCAGTAGCTCTGACTCATGGCTGATATTGACATTGTGTGTGTAGCTGTGGTGGATCTGACTCCTCAGTAGCTCTGACTCATGGCTGATATTGACATTGTGTGTCTGTAGTTGTGGTGGATCTGACTCCTCAGTAGCTCTGTCTCATGACTGATATCTACATTGTGTGTCTGTAGCTGTGGTGGATCTGACTCCTCAGTAGCTCTGTCTCATGGCTGATATCGACATTGTGTGTCTGTAGCTGTGGATCTGACTCCTCAGTAGCTCTGTCTCATGGCTGATATCGACATTGTGTGTCTGTAGCTGTGGTGGATCTGACTCCTCAGTAGCTCTGTCTCATGGCTGATATTGACATTGTGCGTCTGTAGCTGTGGTGGATCTGACTCCTCAGTAGCTCTGTCTCATGACTGATATTGACATTGTGTGTCTGTAGCTGTGGTGGATCTGACTCCTCAGTAGCTCTGCCTCATGGCTGATATCGACATTGTGTGTCTGTAGCTGTGGTGGATCTGACTCCTCAGTAGCTCTGTCTCATGGCTGATATTGACATTGTGTGTCTGTAGCTGTGGTGGATCTGACTCCTCAGTAGCTCTGTCTCATGGCTGATATTGACATTGTGTGTCTGTAGCTGTGGTGGATCTGGCTCCTCAGTAGCTCTGTCTCATGACTGATATTGACATTGTGTGTCTGTAGCTGTGGTGGATCTGGCTCCTCAGTAGCTCTGTCTCATGACTGATATTGACATTGTGTGTCTGTAGCTGTGGTGGATCTGACTCCTCAGTAGCTCTGTCTCATGGCTGATATCGACATTGTGTGTCTGTAGCTGTGGTGGATCTGACTCCTCAGTAGCTCTGTCTCATGGCTGATATTGACATTGTGTGTCTGTAGCTGTGGTGGATCTGACTCCTCAGTAGCTCTGTCTCATGGCTGATATTGACATTGTGTGTCTGTAGCTGTGGTGGATCTGGCTCCTCAGTAGCTCTGTCTCATGGCTGATATTGACATTGTGTGTCTGTAGCTGTGGTGGATCTGGCTCCTCAGTAGCTCTGTCTCATGGCTGATATTGACATTGTGTGTCTGTAGCTGTGGTGGATCTGGCTCCTCAGTAGCTCTGTCTCATGGCTGATATTGACATTGTGTGTCTGTAGCTGTGGTAGATCTGACTCCTCAGTAGCTCCGTCTCATGGCTGATATTGACATTGTGTGTCTGTAGCTGTGGTGGATCCGACTCCTCAGTAGCTCTGTCTCATGGCTGATATTGACATTGTGTGTCTGTAGCTGTGGTGGATCTGGCTCCTCAGTAGCTCTGTCTCATGGCTGATATCGACATTGTGTGTCTGTAGCTGTGGTGGATCTGGCTCCTCAGTAGCTCTGTCTCATGGCTGATATCGACATTGTGCGTCTGTAGCTGTGGTGGATCTGGCTCCTCAGTAGCTCTGTCTCATGGCTGATATTGACATTGTGCGTCTGTAGCTGTGGTGGATCTGACTCCTCAGTAGCTCTGTCTCATGGCTGATATTGACATGTGCGTCTGTAGCTGTGGTGGATCTGACTCCTCAGTAGCTCTGTCATGGCTGATATTGACATTGTGCGTCTGTAGCTGTGGTGGATCTGACTCCTCAGTAGCTCTGTCTCATGGCTTATATTGACATTGTGTGTCTGTAGCTGTGGTGGATCTGGCTCTTCAGTAGCTCTGTCTCATGGCTGATATTGACATTGTGTGTCTGTAGCTGTGGTGGATCTGACTCCTCAGTAGCTCTGTCTCATGGCTGATATCGACATTGTGTGTCTGTAGCTGTGGTGGATCTGGCTCTTCAGTAGCTCTGTCTCATGGCTGATATCGACATTGTGTGTCTGTAGCTGTGGTGGATCTGATATTGACATTGTGTGTCTGTAGCTGTGGTGGATCTGACTCCTCAGTAGCTCTGTCTCATGGCTGATATTGACATTGTGTGTCTGTAGCTATGGTGGATCTGACTCCTCAGTAGCTCTGCCTCATGGCTGATATTGACATTGTGTGTCTGTAGCTGTGGTGGATCTGACTCCTCAGTAGCTCTGTCTCATGGCTGATATTGACATTGTGTGTCTGTAGCTCTGGTGGATCTGGCTCCTCAGTAGCTCTGTCTCATGGCTGATATTGACATTGTGTGTCTGTAGCTATGGTGGATCTGGCTCCTCAGTAGCTCTGTCTCATGGCTGATATTGACATTGTGTGTCTGTAGCTGTGGTGGATCTGGCTCCTCAGTAGCTCTGTCTCATGGCTGATATCGACATTGTGTGTCTGTAGCTGTGGTGGATCTGGCTCCTCAGTAGCTCTACCTCATGGCTGATATCGACATTGTGTGTCTGTAGCTGTGGTGGATCTGACTCCTCAGTAGCTCTGCCTCATGGCTGATATTGACATTGTGTGTGTAGCTGTGGATCGACTCCTCAGTAGCTCTGTCTCATGGCTGGATCGACATTGTGTGTCTAGCTGGTGGATCTGGCTCCTCAGTAGCTCTGTCTCATGGCTGATATCGACATTGTGTGTCTGTAGTGGAGACTCCTCAGTAGCTCTGTCTCATGGCTGATATCGACATTGTGTCAGTAGCTGTGGTGGATCTGACTCCTCAGTAGCTCTGTCCATGGCTATATTGACAGTTGTGTCTGTAGCTGTGGTGGATCTGACTCCTCAGTAGCTCTGTCTCATGGCTGATATTGACATTGTGTGTCTGTAGCTGTGGTGGGATCTGACTCCTCAGTAGCTCTGCCTCATGGCTGATATTGCATTGTGTGTTACTGGTGGGGATCGACATCAGTAGCTCTGCCTCTGTGATATTGACATTGTGTCTGTAGCTGTGGTGGATCTGACTCCTCAGTAGCTCTGTCTCATGGCTGATATTGACATTGTGTGTCTGTAGCTCTGGTGGATCTGGCTCAGTACTCTCTCATGGCGTATTGACATTGTGTGTCTGTAGCTATGGTGGATCTGGCTCCTCAGTATCTGTCTCATGGCTGATTGACATGTGTCTGTAGCTGTGGTGGATCTGGACTCCTCAGTAAGCTCTGTCTCATGGCTGATATTGACATTGTGTGTCTGTAGCTGTGGTGGATCTGACTCTCAGTAGCTCTGTCTCATGGCTGATATCGACATTGTGTGTCTGTAGCTGTGGTGGATCTGCTCCTCAGTAGCTCTGTCTCATGGCTGATATTGACATTGTGTGTCTGTAGCTATGGTGGATCTGGCTCCTCAGTAGCTCTGTCTCATGGCTGATATTGACATTGTGTGTCTGTAGCTGTGGTGGATCTGATCCTCAGTACTGTCTCATGCGATATGACATTGTGTGTCTGTAGCTGTGGTGGATCTGGCTCCTCAGTAGCTCTGTCTCTAGGTGATAGACATTGTGCGACTTGTAGCATTGGTGATGACTCCTCATGCTCTGTCAGGCTGATATTGACATTGTGTGTCGTAGCTGGGTGGACTGACTCCTCAGTAGCTCTGTCTCATGGCTGATATTGACATTGTGTGTCTGTGCTGTATTCTGGCTCCTCAGTAGCTCTGTCATGGCTGATATCGACATTGTGTGTTCAGCTGTGGATATCTGGCTCCTCAGTACTCATGTCTATGCTGATATCGACATTGTGTGTCTGTAGCTGTGGTGGATCTGGACTCCTCTGTAGCTCTGTCATGGCGATTGACATTGTGTGTCTGTAGCTGTGGTGATCTGACTCCTCAGTAGCTCTGCCTCAGGCTGATATTGACATTGTGTCTGTATGGTGGATCTGGCTCCTCTGTAGCTCTGTCTCATGGCTGATATTGACATTGTGTGTCTGTAGCTGTGGTGGATCTGACTCCTCAGTAGCTCTGCCTCAGGTGATATTGACATTGTGTGTCTGTAGCTGTGGTGGATCTGACTCCTCAGTAGCTCTTGCCTCATGGCTGATATTGATTGTGTGTCTGTAGCTGTGGTGGATCTGGCTCCTCAGTAGCTCTGTCTCATGGCTGATATTGACATTGTGTGTCTGTAGCTATGGTGGATCTGGCTCCTCAGTAGCTCTGTCTCATGGCGATATTGACATTGTGTGTCTGTAGCTGTGGTGGATCTGACTCCTCAGTAGCTCTGTCATGGCTGATATTGACATTGTGTGTCTGTAGCTATGGTGGATCTGGCTCCTCAGTAGCTCTGTCTCATGGCTGATATCGACATTGTGTGTCTGTAGCTGTGGTGGATCTGACTCCTCAGTGCTCTGTTCATGGCTGATATTGACATGTGTCTGTGCTGTGGTGGATCTGCTCCAGATCTGCTCATGGCTGATATTGACATTGTGTGTCTGTAGTGTGGTGGATCTGACTTCTCAGTACTGTCTCATGGCTGATATTGACATTGTGTGTATGTAGCTGTGGTGGGTCTACTCCTCAGTAGCTCTGTCTCATGGCTGATATTGACATTGTGCGTCTGTAGCTGTGGTGGATCTGCTCCTCAGTAGTCTGTCTCAGGGATATTGCATTGTGCGTCTGTAGCTCTGATCTGACCTCTGTAGCTCTGTCTCATGGCTGATATTGACATTGTGTGTCTGTAGCTGTGGTGGATCTGACTCCTCAGTAGCTCTGTCTCATGGCTGATATCGTTGTGTTGTCTGTAGCTGTGGTGGATCTGCTCTCAGTAGCTCTGTCTCATGGGCTGATATTGACTTGTGTCTGTAGCTGAGTGGTGGATCTGACTCCTCAGTAGCTCTGCTCATGGCTGATGACATGTGTCTGTAGCTGTGGATCTGACTCCTCAGTAGCTCGCTCATGTGTATTGACTGTGTGTCTGTAGCTGTGGTGGATTCTCTGCTCTCAGTAGCTCTGGCTCATGGCTGATGGATGACATTGTGTGTCTGTAGCTGTGGTGGATGATCCTCAGTAGCTCTGTCTCATGGCTGATATTGACTTGTGTGTCTGTAGCTCTGGTGGATCTGCTCCTCAGTAGCTCTGTCTCATGGCTGTATCGACATTGTGTCTGTACTGTGGATTGTGATCCTCAGTAGCTCTGTCTCATGCTGTATTGGACATGGTGAGTCTGTGCTGTGGTGGATCCTGCTCCTCAGTAGCTCTGTCTCATGGCTGATATTGACATTGTGTGTCTGTAGTGTGGTGGATCTGCTCGTAGCTCGTCATGGCTGGATATTGACATTGGTGTGTAGAGCTGTGTGGGTCTGACTCCTCAGTAGCTCTGTCTCGGTGATATTGGACATGTGGTCTGTAGCTGTGGTGGATTGGCTCATCAGTAGCTCTGTCTCATGCTGATATTGACATTGTGGCGTGGTAGCTCTGGTGGATCTGACCTCCTCAGTAGCTCTGTCTCATGGTGCTGATACTTGTACATTGTGTGTCTGTAGCTGTGGTGGATCTGACTCCTCAGTAGCTCTGTCTGATGGCTGATATGGTGACATTGTGTGTCTGTAGCTGTGGTGGATCTGACTCCTCAGTAGCTCTGTCTCATGGCTGATATTGACATTGTGTGTCTGTAGCTGTGGTGGATCTGGCTCCTCAGTAGCTCTGTCTCATGGCTGATGACAGTGTCTGTAGCTGTGCTGATCGACTCCTCGTAGCTCTGTCTCATTGGCTGATATTGACATTGTGCTGTCTGTAGCTGTGTGGATCTGGACTCCTCAGTAGCTCTGTCTCATGACTGATATTGACATTGTGTGTTCTGTAGCTGTGGTGGATCTGGCTCTCAGTAGCTCTTGCTCATGGCTGATATTGACATTGTGTGTCTGTAGCTGTGGTGGATCTGACTCCTCATGTAGCTCTGTCTCATGATGATATTGACATTGTGTGTCTGTAGCTGTGGTGGATCTGGCTCCTCAGTAGCTCTGCCTCATGGCTGATATTGACATTGTGTCTGTAGCTGTGGTGGATGACTTCCTCAGTGGCTCTGTCATGACTGATATTTGACATTGTGTGTCTGTAGCAGTGGTGGATTGCTCCTCAGTAGCTCTGCCTATGGGCTGTATTGACATTGGTGTGTCTGTGCTGTGGTGGATCTGACTCTCAGTAGCTTCTGTCTCGTGTATCGACTGTGTCTGTAGTTGTGGTGGATCTGACTCCTCAGTAGCTCTGTCTCATGGCTGATATCGACATTGTGCGTCTGTAGCTGTGGTGGATCTGACTCCTCAGTAGCTCTGTCTCATGGCTGATATTGACATTGTGTGTCTGTAGCTGTGGTGGATCTGACTCCTCAGTAGCTCTGTCTCATGGCTGATATTGACATTGTGTGTCTGTAGCTGTGGTGGATCTGACTCCTCAGTAGCTCTGTCTCATGGCTGATATTGACATTGTGTGTCTGTAGCTGTGGTGGATCTGGCTCCTCAGTAGCTCTGCCTCCTGGCTGATATCGTCATTGTGCGTCTGTAGCTGTGGTGTCGAGATGAGGAAACATTGATTTATTGGTGTTTAACGGCATATCAACAGCTAAGGTCATTTAAAGCCCGCATGTAATCTGCTGCATTGGGAATAAAATCACAAAATCACAAAATCAGAACGGAATATTTACATCCAAATAAATATATATTCAGCCCTGAAAGCAAGATGGGGAAGAGTGATTTGATTTTATTTATTGGTGTTTAACGTGCTATCAACAGCTAAGGTCATTTTGAAGCCTATTTATGGATGGTCGTAGGAAAGTCCCAACATCTGGGGGGCGTTTCACTAAACTTTGTACGACTACATGTAAACTGTTCTTAAGAGCAAAATTAGGATAGTCTGTAATTTTCACATTAACATTGTTTTCTTGTAAACAATCATTGGATTTACATTTATTTAGCATAGACTGCATATGCAGCCTATGCTCAATAAATGTAAATCCATCAATTTAAATTTACAGACGATTCTAAATTTGAACTTACGAACATTTTAGTCGTACAAAGTTGAGTGAAACGGGCCCCAGAACTGAATATTACCGTAAAGAAGGAAATGTGACCACGGACATATACAGAGTTCAAACACTACATGTCTCCTAGCTCTACAGCGATCGTGGTCATAAAAATGTTTTTATTATTTTATTCAGCTGTGGAATTAGGATAACCTGATCTGGTGACTGGTCCTCACTACACCAGAGTCACTTAGCCCAACTCATAAAAGTAATACGAGTAGCACTACTCGTTTAATGGGTATAACCAGATTCAACTCTCATGCGCAAGACAGCGAAGTATGTATGTTAGGGCCAAACGTGGGATATCGGGGTTCTGGCAAGTGTTTCTTTGCAGCGATCACAAAATTATCTATCTCAACAACAGTTAAGGCCATATAGAGACGGGACCTTGGTTTCAAGTCTCATCTGAAAGATACTGTAAAATAAAGATAAACAGAAGACGACAACAAAATAATTCGCCGCTATACGGGTTAATAATTCCTCTGCATAATCAGATCAGGCTGTGGTAGTTACACATGTACCTGTTCCTTATCAATAATGGCTGCCGTGAGCTGCCGTTGCAGCGACTCCTTCGTGCCCTGGAGTCTCGAGCACAGCTCGCGCATGGCCATCAGGTCGTTGAGCAGCGTGTTCCTATCGTCATCTGTCTGTCTGATGTTGTCTGTCTGACTATAATGTACCCCAAAAACAATTTCAGGGTGTATAGAAATAAACAAATAAATATACATCTATGCCATTTTTAGTTTTCAAATGTATGCACAAAGTATCTGATCCGATCCGATATGTTCAGTGAAAGGAAACAAAAATTGCAAGATATGGATCCCATATTATGCTTTTACGCGACAAAATGACAGTTTGAACTATTATATAAAGCAACTGACAAATTTCCAGAGGATCCTAAATTTGCACTTACGAACATCTTAGTCGTACAAAGTTTAGTGAAACGGGCCCCAGATCACAAACACGACTAATTGCTCTCATGCATATTATTATGCACGTGCAAGTGCAACTAAACATAATGGACCATAACTGTCACAAACACACACATTGTGAGTTCTTTGGCGCCGTCAGGTCAGGTCAGGTCACAATGTTTTTCAAGATTCCACAACACCGAATACCGAATAACACTGAATATCACGCTTAAAATCATGCAGTTTGATTGGCTGAGGCTGAGCTCAGTCAATGCTAGATTCAGATTACAAATTTGTGACTGCGACTGGAGAAATGGGGCTTATGGGTTTTGCAACCAGTGTAGATCCAGACCAGCCTGTGCATACACACACTCTGATCAGGATCTACACTGTTCACCATTCCATTCCGTCTAACAAGCAATATCCATTGTTCTCGGGCTACAGGAGTGTGCTATTTGATCTGGAACTACACTGGTCCTAAATCCCATAAGCCCCATTTCAAGAATGAGCTCATGAAGTTTTCTAATCACAGACAAGCATCTGTGTTTTTATCAAGAAATTAAATTTTACCAACATATGCAGCTTATCATCACCTTATTTTATTGATTAACCCATTTCAGTCAAAAGATACAATTTTGTAAAAAATAATTCATTATTTTGTTTATTTCTCCATGAAGGTATATGTTGCTACCATTCATTTGAACCGTCTCGTTGAGACGGTTCAAACGAGTGGCAACAACATATACTTTTGAGATGAAATAAAAAAACAGGGATTTTTTTCTCATAAAAGTTTCATACTACTATAATTGTATCCCGTCTTTAATTGGTTAACAGAGTATTTAAATAAGCTCCACTGGAGAAATGGGGCTTATGGGTTTTGCGAACAGTGGTGTAGATCCAGATCAGCCTGTGCGTCCTCAGTCTGATCAGGATCTGCACTGTTCGCCATTCCAATGAAACACATTTCTAACAAGCAGTATATATCGTTATAAGACACAGGAGTGTGCTATTTGATCAGGAGCTACACCGGTCACAAATCCAATAAGCACCATTTATCCAGTCACAGCCAAAATTAACATTGATAGTTTTGACAGGTGCGTGTACTAATATAGATACCGGAACTACTGATAAAGTATCTTATTTGTGGCTGTGACTGGAGAAATGGGGCTTATGGGATTTGTGACCAGTTCAGATTATAATCAAACAGCACACTCTTGTAGTCTGATAATGATATATATTGCTTGTTAGAAGCATGGCGGCTGTTTCATTGATGGAATGGCAGACAGTGCAGATCCTGAACAGACTGTGCGGATGCACAGGCTGATCTTGATCTACACTGGTCGCAAAACCCATAGGCACCATTCTCCAGTCATAGCCACATTTGACAAACATACCACTGTACCGCCATACATACCTTCAGCAAAATATCCTCATTCAAGTTGGCAAGTTTCTCCGTCTTCTCGTCAACGTTAATCTGCAGGCTGTCCTTCTCCCTGTCGCGCTTACTAACAGTGACGCGCATGTTGCAGTTCTCGTTCTTGGACACACCGATGTTCATCTGTAGCTCAGAGATCCGCTCCTCGAGTCAGACACACCGCTCCTCCTGGGCCTGTAGTTCGTTCTCCCGCCGCATCAACCGCTTCTACGTGTCCTCTAGACCTCGCTTCGTCTCCTCCGCCACATTCTGTGGTGGACGTTCATTTATTTAATGATATGTAACGGCCTGTCATTTTAGGTCAGTGCAACAGGGACAAATCTAGTCCTCCTCTGCCAACATCCTGTGGGATAAAAAATTATTTTTTACTAGAAATGGGGATTATTGTATTTATGGCCAGTTTAGCACCTGATCCACTACATATACTACCCACTACATATACTGTCCTCTAGTCCTCGCTCGGTCTCCTCCGCCAACATTCTGTCGGGCGAGTGACGATATCTCATGAAAAATATTTACAACATTTACGATATTTTCCGTAAATGATTTCAAAAGTTGACAAAATTTTCACAGCAAATGTGGAATTCTAATCCGCGTTTGAATTCGGCCTCAGGGCAATAGTGCCTCAGGTCGTCCACAACACCTCGGGGCAATAGTTTTGACTGACCATGAAATAACTGTATATTGTTTAATAAGCTCACCTTCTCGTACATGCGGTTGAGTTTGTCGCGTTCACCGGTCAGCACCTTAATGTTCGCCTGTATCTCCGCCATGTGTCGCTCAAACTTGTCCAGGAGTGCTCGCATCTCGTCCCACTCCCGTGTCAACTTTATGATCTCCACGTCATTAGAGAGGCCCTGCAAATAATTGATTTACTGATTGATTGGTCAATAAATTGATTGATTGGGGGTTTATGTTCATCATCAACTACAGATGGCAATGCATCGGTATGGGGAGCACTGCAGATTTGGCAGAAATATTACAATAGCAAATTTCAAAAACCTAACTGATTCTATAATATGATTATGTGCTGCTTGTTACAGAAACATTTTTACTGTAATAATGAACTATCATGACACAATGTATTATGGGAAACATCGATAAATACACGGCTTCACAAACTAAAGAGTGACGTAATATTCAGGTATTGTATGATTTTGCTGAGTGAGTGCAATAATGTATTGGGATACAATTTGTTTTGAGAAAACCCTTTATAGAGGTTTCCAAAACAAATGGTTGTGCCAATGTGTACGGTTATTACTGTATATAGTTTTAACCAATCCAACTCCCTCCTGATCAGCAGGACTCACGTAGCCAGATCTGCCAGTTTAGAAGCATATGGAATTTTCCCCAAATGCTATAAAGGATAGTAGAGGAGACCCTGGTCAGACCGTGCAGGCTCATCTGTGACAACACTTGCGTCAAAATCAGCTGATCCTGTTCGTCAAATCAAATTTTATGTCAAGTTAAAACAGAAAACAACTTGTCAGTGAATTGTCTACATGCTATGTAGTGTAAAGCACAGGTGTTTGAACAGATGGTCAGTATGTTTGTGTCATTTGGGTAATTTGGTAAATTTTGGGTAGATTTGGGTACATTTTGTTGGTTTTTGGGTAATTTACATAGTTTGTGCAACTACTAATGCTCAATAATTACACACGACATAAATCGTCAATTATCTACACATTCACCGTTCCGAACTTTCTGACCCAATTTATACTGTCAACATACACAAGGAATGAAGGCCTTTTCAATATTTAGCAAATAAACAGACAGATTGTATCATCAATTTTCAAACACAAACTCCAAATTCGGGTTCTATCGTGACATATCAACTGCTGATGCCGATAGAATGCGTGAACTGCAGTTATATATTTCATATTTCTTGCGCTGGTTACTAGACGAAAATGTGTTTATGCAGTATCTTCATGTAGCTACATGGGAATTCATCAGGAATCTGTAACTGGTCAACATGGCCAGTAAATTAATACAATGACATTATCTCTGGTATCTAGTTTTTTTGATTGCACCAATTAACATTCCATATACAGGGATTATTTTTGTTGACAATGGGAGCGATAGAAATTTGTGATCTAAGTTTTATTTTGACAAAAAAAATTAGTGAGAGAATTGATGTATTCTTTATATGTTCATGAGATTTTCCAAAACATATGTGAGAATCTCTCGCTTTAACAGCCCAAAATGATCTCTGTATGTATTTTCCTCCACTCATGACACTGTTGGCAACACTGTCAAAGCGTCTGAAGAACAACTATTAACATTGTACATGTATATCAAAAATAATACTAGAATCTTTTAAGGTCAATAATAGATGGTATGGTGGTCGCCATATCGGACAAGTGGGTTTCCTCTGGGTACTCCAGTTTCCTCCAACATCGAGGACCACTCTTACTCCTTCATCTGTGCCAAAGAAAACATTGTATATGTGCTCTCGCAATTAATTGTAATCGTTGTAGAATAAATAAAATTTAAATTTAAAATCAATATGGATGTAATATGCTGATGAGATAATGTAGTTACCGGCAATTCCAGAGGTGGACCTGCATGGTTGACAACTAATTATTGGGCAAAATGACAATGTGGATGACGATAAACAATTAAACATGCATATTGCAACGGTGACCCCTACACGAAGTAGGTCAGGATGAGGGTCACCTGCATTAATCAGGTTCGATTTCAACCGAGCGGTCAGGCCTTAAATTCCAAGCAAATAAAATATCTCGATCAACAGAACCTGGGTGGGGTAAATTCTAGTTGGCCGTGTATAGAGGAGGAAATTAATTAAAGTTTCAATGTATTTATTAACAATTGCATAAGCATAAACTCATAGTACGAGTGTCAAGGTGCATACTCTTGTGTACTCCATATTATCAGGGATGTGAAACAATTGACTGGTATAAGCAATGTGAAAGACTGGTGCTTTGGTTCAACAAGCCACAGACTGTTGATACCAAATCTGGTCGTCCGAGACTTGTCGGTGCATTAGCACCAGATTTGGATCATGAACAGTTCCAAGTGTCTTGTGGTAGTCATTATCTTCCCTACTTTGTGGAGTAAATAGCTAACCTCTCTTCTGGTTTGTTCCATGGTGTTCTAACCAACGTTTACCAGATCTGGAGGTCGGGACAGTTCCACCAAGTATGGAGATTCAGTTTAATAGGTTGTCAGTTTGGCATAAAAAGCACCGAATCTGGTCGGGTTCCGACTATTTATACACGTCTATCGCGTGACGTAACAATAACTTTGACGTCATATCCCGTCAATTCGGGTAAGATCGGAAGATTCCGGTGTCACAGAGTGCTCCGGAACTCTCCGATAGGAAATCGAATTTGCCCGTGACGTCATAATCCAAGATGGCGGAAATTGTCAGACAGCGATCAGTGCAGCTCATACTATCTTCGCTAACGACAATAATAAGTATCCATCAGACATGACATTCGGCATAAAAGGTAAAGTACATAATTGTTTATCGACACAATGCGGGTTTGAAACATGACAATTGGTATTTTAGCTGCAATCGGTCTGCAACGGTCAATTATTTGTCGTCTACAAAAATGTGTCTGCACATTCCTATTGTCTCACGATAATGCTTTTAAAAGGAATAATGGTCAATTTATTAACCAAGGACGGCCAGCGTAGCAATATATGATAAATATATAAATATATTTGAATCATCCGTTTAACGTTTGTCGAAACCATCATTGTACACGACAAATAAATAGAGAGAATCAATATGTGTTTTCGTTAACAATTTAAGGAATCACGGTTATTGCCCATGATATCAAAGTGGCAATTCAAGTTGCGTATAAACAGTATAATAATGTCAATTAACACGTCCGGTAATGGTAAATGAATGTTTATTTTGCACGAAAATATCATATCTAAAGAATGGACGAACAAAAATAGGTCTCCCTATATTACAACATATGCTGTGGGAGCCCAGCCACAACCTGTTCAATATAGGAATCGGAATCTATCTAAAATTCATTATGGACGAATCCATGTAAGTTATGTATGGTGAAATGGTTAAATGTCATCATAATAATAATCGTTCATTCTCTAAGGTCACATACTGATGTACGGCAGTGGATTATAATATCGAGACTATGACCGGCGGTAACGGTCTGCAAAGGCACAGTAACTCACGTGTACGTGAAACAGGTTATTGACTATCGACGATGAGAGATTATTTACCAGATTAATAATTATTACGACTCCGCAGAAAAAAAGGGGATGATGTCTGTACGTAAGGCCAGTGAAGCTCCATATCCGTAAATGAACACGCTCGTACTGATCAGGAGCAACATTATGAACAGTGTACCCCATATCAAAAGCCGCATGCGTGGTGTAGTCTGAACAGGATCAAGCCTGGTCACACCTTGGTCAGGTATCACGAGTTACCACTTGGTTACTCTCTCTCTCTCTCTCTCTCTCTCTCTCTCTCTCTCTCTCTCTCTCTCTCTCTCTCTCTCTCTCTCTCTCTCTCTCTCTCTCTCTCTCTCTCTACTGGCCCAGAGATGATGACACAACTGGCGGTTTGAACTGACATCTCCCCTGATAATTCCACAGGACCGTGATCATGATGATATACTGAACTGATGGCATGTTTGGCAGCCGTTCCCTTGAGATCAGTACACACTGGTTATTGGGTGCAACTGGGAGTATTTGTTACACAGAGGGGAATCGACGTGTTTTGTAGGTGGACGTTGTTTGCCCCCTGTCTCGGTAGAGCCGGAGCATATAGTGTTTAGACTGTGTGTCCGGCACATTAAGAAGTTCGCCGGAGTTTCGAAATAATTTGTTATAACTTCTATATCCCTTGAAGGATTACTTAAATATTTCAACACAGTATACTTGTGGACAAATGCCACACATTCATGTTGCCCTTAATCTGACCGTGACCTTCTGACCATGACAACTTTGAACTTTTACCCACATTAAGACGTTCGCCGGAGCTTCTCATTTCTGTCATATCTTCTATATCCCTTGATGGATTACTTTAACATGTCAATACATCATACTTCTAGACAAATGCCACACATCAACACTTTCCTTAATATGACCTTGAACTTCTGACATTCATACATGTGCTTGTGAATACTTATCACTTGGCATAAAAAACAAGACAAAATAACCCCACAAGAGCAATTCATAACGGGGTTAAAAACGGAATAAGCATCTCTTAACAAGTCCATCACTGTGTGGTTAACCTCACAATGTAGCTATCGTTTGCTCGGACGGACGTACGGATGGACGGACGGCTTAAGCTCCAGTGGGATTCATGAGGCTTTTTGATATGTTATTACAATTGATATTCTGAACATTTCATGAAAACAAAATCAGCTTTGACCGTTCTCAGCCCTATTACTATTCGCCTATAATTAGATAAAGTGATAGCTTACTGTATTACAGTATAACTTGAAATATAAATCACTGGCACTGGGAGTACTGTCAAGTTCTTTTGTCCGGACTTCGTGCCGGAGCGCACCCACGTTATCTCGTTTTAGACTGCAAGTCATTATTATCGCGATATTTATGCAGTTAAGCCTACGCACCTCTCACCTTATCTCGTTACATGGATTTCATATATATACGTTGACATAAAAGACACTTAACATTGACAGTACATTAAACGTGGGAGCGCACAAAAAAGGACAAAGACGTATTTTGCACGTGTAATGTTACCTGTATTATGTTCAGTTACATGAATAATTATACATAATTATGAATACAAAGCGTAGAGGATACACCGCCACAGTGTGCAACGTCTTGGATATACAAAGGTTCGTTTACTGGATTGTGTTTAACCTTGATCAATGTCAATGTGACTTTCAGCCGACAGCTCTTCCAGTTCCCGAGTGAACGTAGACATTGTGAAGAACAGTAAAACCTCTCTAAACCGGACGCGCAGGCAGTCTGTCTAACCTTACTTTTATGGGTTTCATTGGTGCATATTTATGATGAAAATGGCTGTTCCAGTTCGCAAAGTACTTAGCCGCATACATTGGCATAGTTATGTGTCTGATTTACAATGGAACATCTCTAAACTGGACACCCTGGGGGCCTCCCAGTGTGTCCGGTTTAGAGAGGTTCCACTGTACGCGGAGTGTCTCCTCGTACATTCGGACGAACAGTGCTCGAAGAAATGTATCCCACCCACTTTCGTTAATATAATGTGATAGCGTATTGGTAAAATAAATATTTAGGTCTTGGAGAAATACATACAGTGGAATCTCTCTAAACAGGACAACCTGGGAGGGTGTCCGGTTTAGAGATGTTCCATTGTAAATCAGACATATGACTATGCCAAGGTATGCGGCTGTGCTTTGCGAACTTGAAAATGCATTTTCGTAATAAATATGTACCAAAGAAACTCATAAAAATTAAGGATACACAGACTGCCTGCGCGTCCGGTTTAGAGAGGGTCTACGCTGTAAAAAAATAAATACAGTGAGTTAAACCTCTCTAAACCAGACACCCTGGGAGGTGCCCAGGGTGTCCGGTTTAGAGATATTTCAGTGTAAGTCGGGTTTATAACCATTCTGGTACATACCCGTGCTTTGAGATCATGCACATACATTACAATTTGAGATTTAATGGCGGTGAAAGCCATCAAAAATAGGATCACAGATGTTGTCTTGGTGTTCGATTAAGATAGCCTTTGCAATTGATTATGCCATCTAAGGTTATACTTAGAAACATTACGTACATATAAGCCAGAGAACATTACTAATGATTTCGAAGATATTTACATCGAAAGTGTTGAATGTATTAATATATAATGTGATCTATACAACTGTTTATTTCGTAATAATATCAATACCTGAGCGAACGTGACGAACTAAAAGCTGATACTATCAGTGTACCCTTGAACATATAAATGAAGGTTAAATTTAATTCCGCTGACAAGCAAAAATAAAACACATTTCGCAAGTATGCACTCTATATAATTGCATTACAAGCACATGCAAAGGTCAACGTGTCTGTACATGAATTATGTACTAATCTTCAGACGAAATGGGAATCGGCAGCGATCACAAAGCGGGAATGATAAATAGCTACCATTGAATATAATACTCGATACTGTCTTGTTTGGTGACTCGTTTCGTCTTTCAATCGTTCATTGGTTGATTAACACGAGCCCACAAACTCTTCCTGATAGAATTGTATGAACATAATAATTATTTATGGCACCAATTGTCGTCAGCAAATATTGAACTGTTGGCCTATTTGGTTTCAGTTTAATGGTTTGCTTTTTTGTTCTTCTTCTTTAATTCGCTTACAGACACGACATTGAACGAGTGCAAAGTAGACATACAGCTTTACCTACACTTAATCATATACATGATCTGTACTGCTCAAACTAGGTGCTAATTATTTATTTTATATTGTATATTTACACATACATTTGTTACCTAACATTTGAAAGCGACATATAGGTCCATAGGGCCGGGTGTTTTCGTCAATATTATATTGTACATATTCCCTGTTTCGTTCAACACATGTCACTATAATAAACAAATCACTCACTCACTCACTCACTCATCACTCACTCACTCACTCACTCACTCACTCACTCACTCACTCACTCACTCACTCACTCACTCACTCACTCACTCACTCACTCACTCACTCACTCACTCACTCTACTCACTCACTCACTCACTCACTCACTCACTCACTCACTCACTCACTACTCACTCACTCACTCATCACTCACTCACTCACTCACTCACTCACTCACAGCCGATTTCACGATTTGACTTATCAAGTTAAGTATACTTTGATGGCCCGGTTAATAAACTTTGCCACTGTTTCTCCAATCCGCCGCCAGGGGCATTCGTGTGCCGACAGGCCACGTTTGTTGTTTGGATATATGAACAGCAAAAGCAGCTGATATTAGATAGACTCATATTATTTTTATCACAATTTATTATTATTCCACCGATTTCGATGAAATAAAGCGCACGGGCCGCGTAAAAGTGTGTAAAATCTTCTACTGCTGGCCTCTTCCGAGTCATTCCTGCCAGTTCCCCGAACACTTCAACTCTGAACAGTCATATTTATTAATCTGCCACTCCTGATGTAAAGCGTTAGAATTATAGCAGTTATGTCGAATAAACATGATAAATAGGACCCACGAGACTGAAGTGCCACGTCTAATGGGCGTCAGAGAAGCAATGCTCTGACACCCCAGTGTGGACCTGACATCCGGAGTGGTATATCGTCTCAGTGTAAACTTTCAAGATCCGTGATAATCGTCGCAGTAGCTCAGTGTTTATATGTGACCAGTCTTGAAGGCACGTAGCACACGGCATGTCTGTATGTTGTATTGGCTATTTAAATGTAAATGTCCACTCAGTAAGCATGGTAAGCACAAACTGTTCTTTATCATGTTTAAAGGAATTAAATAAGTGTATAATTGTGTCACTATTCCACCAATTCTAAAATGTACGAGTGCCCGCTATACAGATATAATAATTTAGAATATTTATTTTACTGATAGTGACGCACGTTTTTGTATCAGGCTATTTTAATATGCAAATGAGGCATGGTATTTTTTAATTATTTATACTAATTAAATGCGTTGCCTGAACAAATAATATTTTCGAGAGATTATAAAGTATGATAATTTAAAATCCAAAAATAACTGTTATCAGTGTGGAAAGTTACGTCTGATATAAAATGCATGCTAATGCCAATCAATACGTGGGGTAATCATGGTAATGGTGAATGAATGTTTATTTTGTCAGAAAATGTCTCAGATGAGGTGTCTGATATAAAGAACATTTTGTGCCTACTAAGTGGGCATGTACCTTTAATCTGGTAGATTGTGGTATTTATATAGTATATTATTATACCTAATTGCAATTCCTAGGCGTTGCATTGGTCAATTTCATATGACGTGATACAAAATATTCTACAGAGTCGTCCGCTTCACAACGCAGCGGGCAATTCACAACACAGCGGGCAATATTAGAGGGGATTCTGAAATACCGACGTTAATCATGTTCATAATAAATATTATTCGGTATAATAAATTAAATACCACCCATGGTTGAGAGGACTATTGTGCATTATTTCCCCTCCACAATATTCCCTTAAATGTAAATACTTTGATTTAACGACGGCACTGGCTCGATGACTTTGCATGTCGGGTAACATTACCCTAAACAAGGGCAGTATTTATGAACATGGCCTACACTGTTCACAATACGGCCGATACGTAGGGTAACTGACAAAGCGAAACGAATGATCTCAAATATTAAAACGTAACGAGTCTCAACATGTCGACATAGTTTCACATTATGTCGACATGTAGTGATATTTAAGTCGACATACTTGCGACGGATAAATTATGTCAACATCTCGATATCTCGAATGTCAAATATATAACCACCTATGTATCGTGTCATCAGTATCTGCACTGTGGACATGGTGGATAGTTTGATCTTTATTCACAAATTCTGAGTCGATTCAAGTTACATAGGCGCGACAGTGTTAAAATACAAGCATCACAATCATCATGATAATTAGAGCGGCATGATATTCCATGCAA
Source organism: Conchocele bisecta (assembly GCA_029237695.1). Classification (NCBI taxonomy): domain Eukaryota; kingdom Metazoa; phylum Mollusca; class Bivalvia; order Lucinida; family Thyasiridae; genus Conchocele; species Conchocele bisecta. The sequence goes on along the minus strand of CM055275.1, from coordinate 61,698,624 downwards.
TACACATATGCCCGAGGTTGGATTACAAGAGGTCATACACGTGATGCAGCGAATCCCTGATCAGTTTGCACATTAAAATACTCATTACTCTAGCTGGACATAAATACAGAAGGACAATGGTAATTGGCGGGTAATTTAATAAATACTAGTACTTGGCATGTATATTAAATGTACATGCCCACTCAGTAGGCATAAACTGTTCTTTATAGGAATTAAATAAGTGTATAACTATTCCACCAGTTCTAAACAATAAGAATGCCCTATATATACAGATATAATCGTAAAGTAATATTTATTTTACTGATAGTGACGCGCGGTGGTATCAGGTTATTTTCATATGCAAATGAGGCCCCCGCGCCTCTCATGTTTTGTCAAAATATTAGTTTTTTCTAATAACCATGTTTTGACAGAATATGATAATCGTCTCATAAGAAGATTGTTATGTGTCCACTTGGGGACACGTTATAATCTCGCGGTTTTGTATTACTGATCCGATCACGTCGTACATAATATGCACGTGCGGTTGTAAACATTGCTGATTGTAACGAGTGGAGGGCGAGACATCAAAGGTTACAAGGTCGTGCCCATCTGACCTTTGATACACGCCGACGCGATGTCAACAGACACACATTTACGATCAATTACTCAACACATATGTATCATTTCGTGACACTATCACGCATGGAATAAAATATAACTTTATTTAGTAAGATTTGGCTCTGCAATTATCTTTCGCACATAATTATTCCATAACTTTATGACATCGAAATTTAAAAGTAGGATGTGCAGAAACCCCGAAAAAAGGCAAAAACCGGCGATGCGATGCAGTAACCAATATTAAGATATATAGAAATATGTTTCCTCCCCCACACAATAAACATGTATTGGTAGCATATAAGAATATTCTCCTAAGACGACGATTATCATGTTTTTGTCAAACTATGTTGTTGTTTTTTGTCAAGAATTATTGGTGTTTGTCCACATTTGTTCTACTTCTTAATGAAAGAATGTTTCAGCAGCACATGGGAATCGTCTCCTAAGACTATTTTTACGTGCCCTGTGAGGGACATTTTACAATCTCTCGATCTCGCGATATCGAGCATAGGTTGATCGCGAGATTGCGAAGTATGATCACGAGATTGCGAGACGAAAACGCGCGATTCTATCATATTCAATCTTGCTTTTTCGCAGCCTCCCCCAAGGGTGGAAGATCGCGCGTTTTTGCTTCGCGATCTGCATCAACACGCATGAGCAAAACTAATCCGAATGTTCTGTCTGTAACACAGGGTAAATCGCCCTGCGCTACCTGCGCTTTATAATTCGGGTTACAGAAAACTATATTTCCAAAAGCGGAAGTCGAGATGGCGAAAACGCGAGACGATTCTCATATCTTTAGGAGACGTTTCGCATGTTTTCGCAAGACGGAAACATTGCGAAATGACAGCTCTAGACGAATCATAATGCTGATTGTTTTATTTTGGATTGCTGATGGCACCGTACCTTTGTCCAAACTCATCGGGATCTACGCCATTCATTTGCAATTTGCATTTGAGATACATGAATTCATGTGGTATGTATCTCTAATGTAATCCTATTGTATTGCGCGTAACCAACTCGGAAACACCGAGTTGAATTATCACTAAAAATGAAATTTTGCGTGTGAAGACGTGGTAAAATTAGGTTCATAAACAGGGTCTCTATGATTATGCGAAACGAAATACACGACTGTGTATTCAATTTCCGAATAGTTAAAGCATAATCTGCGAGTTAAACATCAGATACCGTCAATCTCGTGTTGTGAACGCTTCAAGTAACAAACACGCACGAATACAGATACTATCGATTTATAACGAGGTGGAACATAATGCATGTTATTGACCAGTGATCTAGCGTAGAAATATGTAGAATGCACATGATTTACTCGACTTATTTATTGAAAATATCTGTTTATTGTAAGATCCATGTTGCCAGTAGAGACACATAAGATACTACTACTACAACTTGTATATGTGCATGTATCACTATTGAACATGGAAAGCGAGACTATACTGGTGTAGGGAGTCTGTAAAATACGACAGTTGTCCTATCCCGCCTCCAGCCTTTGTAACCCTGGGGAACGATTACAATGTCAAACTTAGTCTAGCTTTATCACCGTGACCATAGCATGGTGTCTACCACGATACATGTACGATCCGACAAAATGGGGTTATTCGTGTGTAGACCGAGACCAGACAGTGCCACCGGCCAGTCTATCTATACACATCATTAGCTTGAATGTTCGCAATTCGATCAGCCAATTAGCCAGCCCGGTTTTATCAGATCGGGTCACATACGGGGTATACGGATAAGAACATGGACAATACTGCAGTTGGAACAGTTTGCAGATTTTGATTCTCTTGCGTGTTAGATCAATCAGACGGCTGTGTAGATCCTGATCACACTGCGTGGAAACTGGTTTGAGAGCTGCACATGCGACTATACACATGACGTATATGCGCAGTCTGACCAGAACCTACCATGTGTATTAATCAATGAAACACGAACCATGCATTGACCCTGCCTCCAGCAGGCAGTATATTTCCCTGTCAGCAGGTCAGGATGTAGGTGCGTGATATGGCAAATCAGGAGATAGGCAGGTCGCTAATTGATAGTTGCATACAAAATGCCCATTTGGGTTATTATTAAAATTAGTTGATGAAGAAATTATGTTTATTAACAATAGCTGTAAGCCATATGGCCCATGAAGCAAGACAAAATACAGTATACAAGTGTGTTTAACAAGACAGCAGACAGGATAGGAACTATCTCACTCAGCTTTATAGTTACATGTTTGATTCTCATTTACTGCAAAATAAATAGTATGTTGTTTCACTTACTAGTTCGGTTGTATTTCGTATTATGCTGCTATGATGTACTAGTTCGGGCTTTCGAATGGAATATTCAAAAGACAGACATACTACAACATGAGCGTATACGAATATGTACTAGCTGTGTGATAATTATGTTACTGTCCTGTTTAATAGGTATGAACATAGTAATATTTTCTACTTTAAACTTAGGTACATATATGTACATATATGTGCCAGTTTGAATACATGAAGACCACTTACTGTATCGGTTCTGTATTGCTGAAGATATTGGAGAAGGTAACATACTAATGGTTATCAGATTAGCGTTCCTTATTTCAAAAGCTTTATAAATATACATTCCTAAATTTCGTACTATTTCAGAATTTTTGGACTTAATCAATTCTAAAAAATTTACCATATTAGGTCTGTGTCTGTAATACATACGTATATATTATTTCCTGATTTCTGCACACATGACACATTCTAATATAAAGTGGTATTCATCTTCTAATCTGGCACATACTTCGTATTTTCTATTTTCAACTTGAATTCCATTCCATCTACCGGATTCAATCGCCAATCGATGCGATGATACCTTAAGTCGAGCAAAAGCAGTCCTGAACTTCACAACTGTTATATCTTTTAAATAGTACTGCAGTTTATATTCACAAACGTTTTTGTAAAATAATGCTCTACTTGAGTCGTTTATTCTGGATTGCCATTGCTGAACAAAAATATCGGATACACGTTGCTTGAAGGTAGAAAGAAATGCATGTACATTGCCGACTCCTTGGTTTAACCAGACATGATAAAAAACGTAGTTTGGTTTGATAATAAAGCTCTTACTAAAGAAGCCTAGTTACTTTTGGTAGGCAAGTCAATAATATCGGTTAACATCATATTATAAATTTGTTTTCTATACTTATTTGTCGGCGTTTCAATGATTTTAAACCAGTATTTAATTATATGTATATGTCTTGCTATAATAAGTGGTGTACGGCCAAGTTCCCCATATATAAAATCATTTTGTGTACTTTTCTTTACGCCTAATAAGGATTTGCAAAATTGTAAGTGTACTTTTTAAATTTGCTGTCCTGCAACAAAGCCCCATATTTCTGATCCATAACTCAATATCGGACTTATAAGTTTATTAAACAGTTGTAATCTATGCAAAGGTGTAATGTCTGTGAATTTATATAGGTATGAATTTAGTTTAAAAATAGCCTTTTGTGCCTGTCCAGCAAGAAGAGACTGTGTTTCCTTAAAGGAACCACCGGGTGTAAAAAAAAAACAATACATAAATACGTAAATTTTGTAACAATTTCTATTTCACTTCCATTGAAGTAAAAATGTAAATTTCTAGGAAGCATGCCATCTTTACGAAAAATTACTATCTTGGTTTTTGTTGTATTAACTTTCAACTTCCATTTGTGGCAGTACTCAGGTACGTTTTTATCTTTGGCTCTATTGTTACCTGGGAGTTGAATTGGGTTATTGCCCATTATAAAAGTAGTAAGATCATTACTGATCCTACTGCTTTTGCGAGGGGGCCAAGTGATTCTGGTGTGGCGAGGACCTGGCATCCGATCAGGATTATTCTGATTTCAGGGCTGAATATATAGTTTTTTATTGTCAATATTCAGTTCTTATTTGTACTTGAACTTGTACATGTACTTATACAGGTAATATATGGGATTTAGTACTAAACCCATTGACCCGGCCTTAAATGACCTTAGCTGTTGATAGGCCGTTAAACCCCAATAAACAAACAAACAAACAAACAAACAAACAAACAAACAAACAAACAGTTTGCATTAGGCATTGAATAGCAGGTTTTAAAACACAGTTTATGATCATGCAATATACATTTTTGACATAAACATTACTAGTTTTTGTTTATCATTCAACATAGATCACATAAAAGTAATATTTACCAGTATAATAGCCCGTAATTAGGATAGTTTAACTCTTTGTATGCTGGGAAACGTGTGGGCTATAAATAGTTAAAAACTAGCGGACAAACATTCATCATATTTTCTTGTATTTCTCCCCGTAAATATCATGAATATGTCTTGGAATTTCATTAGAATTGACTCAATTCTAATGAAATTTCAAGACATATTTACAGAGAGAAATAAAACATACGCTCCTAATTCGTTTGGCGGATATTTTCGAGTTAATTCAGATATGAACATAAACGAGCAAGGTAGAATTTAGGCTAGCAGGATAACACAAAATATAATTTTCAGATAACCATGATAACAGATAACAAAAATAAAATAAAACTTATGGAGGTAACAGAGCTCCAGATAAGCTTTGTGTCTAAAGCGTACTCTAGACCCTGATTTCAAAATCATTGCGTATTTTACTTTTACAAATGGATTATTGATTTTCTTCATTACTAAATATGGAACTACCTAATGATAAACAAATATAACAAATTTAAACATTCACTTATATTTTCACTACTCAATTTGAAAATCACTGCGTATTTTCACATTGCTGTGCATATTTCATACTCCCACTTTTGGTAATCAATGCTTATTCAGCTAAAATAACTGCGTAAAATGCGCCAATACGCACCTTATCTGGAGCACTGAGGTAACAAGCAACAACATGGGCCAACAACAGCTAGTAGTAAATATTTTGTCAAAATAACAGAAAACTACTAATGAAAACATGCCAATAACTTGTTAACAATTTTAACCCATGCGCCCTTAAAAGTTCCCACCAAAACCAGTGCCATAACTGTCCCTGCCATAAAACATGTGATTTACAAACATAAAGCTCCTATTGCCACCAATCAGTAGCTTCCAACATAGCGCCTGGCCCATTCAACATATATTGTTATCATCTTCATAAATATGAATGGAGAATAACCTGACCCCATTTGTCATTTATAAATCTCAGATTTATGGTAATTACTTGCACTTGCAGCTGGTGCAACAGGATATGTTGTTTTCTTCAAAATCACAAATGTACCTCTGGCAGAATAAATTTGAACCTAGGAAAGTTAGACCTAATCAAAAGGTGACTTACAACAAATTTCGAACAGTGTAGCCAAAATTACCCTTGTGTATATGATACACACACTGTGATCAGGGGCAAGACATTATATCCAGATTTGACCAAATGTTTTGTTTTTGTAGAATGATCAGGATATACACGCTCAAAATTACTGCAGTTCATTTTGTCTGCCCGGCTATTTGGTGACTAGTGTAGACTCTGAACACCCTGCCTTACTGTCCCATCCCGTGTCAGTATCGTATTTGACGGTAATCACACTTCAGTGACTGAATAGCGACCAGTGTAGCCCCAGATCAGACTGTGCAAATGCACAGTCTGATATGGGGCTACACTGGTCGCATATGTTATAAAGCATACATTTTCATTCAATCGACAAACTCATATTCCCAGCTTTATTTACATTAAATGCCAAGATTAATATCTGACACCAGTATAAATAATAACGTGCATATGTTGGATCCAATTTCCAGACAAATTTATGAAACTTGAATGAATGTTTTGTTTCCCTTTTCGTCTGCTGGAGATTACTGAATATTTGTTAATACTAAATGCCTGCTATTTTTGTTACCCTAGGTTTAAGGACCCGTCCTACTCCTAATCATCATATTCAGGGATCAGACAGTCTCCTCAGTTGGGAGACGCTCTATACCTGTAGCCTATTTCACCAACATTGCAAAGTATACTTTTCTAGCAAAGTATACTTTGAGGGAGTAATCATTTATTTTTCCTGAAATGCATTATTTCATATAGAACTAACGACTGCATTTATTTGATGATTAAAAGTATTCTAGAATACTGAATTTATTACATTATCACAGCCAAAATGGCTGTGATAATGTAATAAATTCAGTATTCTAGAAAAGTATACTTTGCAATTTTGATGAAATAGGCTACTGATCATCCTTTGATTCAAACATAATTGCTTCCTAACTGTGATGAGATATATGTATAACATATTTGTGAACATTGCCTCGTTACTGTATACTATACGGTTCATGGAGTGGCCAATTTGGCCATCTTTGTGTGTTCAAGCCATCAGCCAGTTACACCGCTTGTGCCGTTTGACAAAGAATGGAAAATGCCAGGAATTGTGTTTGAATCAAATGCTGATCAGATGTAGAACAGGTCCTTAATGCCTCCCAATCTCGATAAGAGCCCAGGGGGTGGGGGATGCATATAGTATTTGGTATGTGTGTCCGTCTGTGTGTTGTCCATCCCTGCGTGTGTCCGGGCACTCGTCTGGCCTCTGGGGGTTTTGGAGGCGTGGCCCAAGACAAATGCAAACATTGAAACTTTTTCCATACCACCTAAGCCTATTGTTTGTATGCTGGGGGTATTTGTGTGTCAATAGGCCACATTTTCTTGTTTACTATAGATTTTAGATGGATGTTGGTTTTTAAATTACTGGAGTGAAAGAGCTGGTGGCATATTAAAGCATACTGAATGTCCATCCATCAAATATTAATTTATAGGTCTGTAGTCAAGGTGTATGATCACGTGGTACTAAACAACAAGTACTGAAACTTCCAGAATCCATCCGATTCAAAGGTATTCTTTTATATTGTCCTTATTACGTAACGGATTTTGATGAAATATGGCGTATCAAACGCGTCTTGTTAAGCTGCATTTGGTGGTCTCTGTAATTTGCCCCAAACTTCTGTCGTTTTTGCGAAGAATCGATTCCGACACGGAAATCGATTCTTCGAAAAAACTACTGAGGTCTGTGCAGAACTACCTGGACGACCAAATGTAGCTCATGAAGACGCGTTTGCTGCGCCATATTTCATCAAAATACGTTTCATATTAAGGAAAATATCAAATAATACTTTCTTTGGAGTGGGCAAGATTTCAACACTTTCAGCCACTGTTGTTGTGGTTATAACCACGTGATCATGCATCTTGGTAGTGGTGAAAGGGTTACTTCAAATTGAAATCTTTTTCCGACATGTACAGTGTTGCCCGAGAATCTCTTAACTCATTGCATGCTGGGAAACTTGTGGGCTATTAATAGTTCAAAAATAGCGGACAAAAATCATCATATTTTCTTTTATTCCTCCTTGTAAATATCATGAATATGTCTTGGAATCTCATTAGAATTGAGTCCTGAGCAGGGCTTCTAAAATTTCAGAATGCCAATCGGTCCGGACGTAATTGTCGGCCGGAAGGAGCCGGTACAATCGATATTGGTGCTACCCCACCACCCCCGCCCGCCCGCCCGCCCTCCCGCGCCTCTCATGTTTTGTAAAAATAATTTTTTTTGTAATAAACATGTTTTGGCAGCATATGAGAATCGTCTCCTAAGACGAGTATTATGTGTCCTGTTGGGGACAGTTACAATCCCGCGTTGGGGACACGTTACAATCCCGCGGTTTTTTTTTATTACTGATGGTGAACACGTTTTGATCTTCGCAAGTCGCATAATATTCAATAAGCCCGGTTTTGTCCGATCACGTCGTACATAATATGCACGTGCGGTTGTAATCATTATTGGCTGTGACGTGGTGGAGGGTGAGACATCAAAGGTTACAAAGTCGTGCCGAACTGACCTTTGATACATGCTGACGTGATGTCAATAGAGACACACATTTACGACCAATTACTCGACACATATTTATCCATTTCGGGACTCTATTAGGCATTGAATAAAATAGTACTTTATTTAGTAAGATTTGGCTCTGGAATTTCGGAGTTTCGCACATAATTACTCCATAACTTTTAATGACATCGAAAATATAAAAAAAGTCACAGGTGCAGAATCCCCGAAAAAAGGTAAGGCAAAAACCGGCGATGCGATGCAGTAACCAATAACACATATAACAGGCTCCAGTTTTGTTTGAGCAAATCCAGTTGCTCAAAATAGCGACCCTATATGCATAAGAAGGGTTATGAAATATTCAGACTGCACTTGACTATGAAAATTATCATAATATTTCACCAGATTGTAAGAACAGACATTAGGAACAGACATTCAGTATACGACATAGCATACTATCTCTGCGATCTCCTTTGCCTTGTTCAAGCGTTGTGAACTTGTTCATTAAGAATTTCTCAACAATCACCAGTGCAACCACCGCTGTGACTCACATATTGAAATCACTAATAAAAAAAATTTTTATAACATTCCGTTCTGAGACAAACAATTTTTCATAAAATGTACTAGCGCTCTCGCTATGAAAATTTTCATAAACCGGACTATGAAAATTTTCATAAAGCGTAATATTCCTCTCCTTATGAAAATTTTCATAAAGCTTAATATCACTCTCACTATTAAAATTTTCACAAAATTTAATATACCTCTCGCTATGAAAATTTTAATAAAGCGCAATATCACTCTCACTATTAAATTTTTCATAAAATGTAATATACCTCTCGCTATGAAAATTTTCATAAAGCGTAATATCACTGTTACTATGAAAAATTTCATAAAATGTAATATACCTCTCACTATGAAAATTTTCATAAACCGTTCTATCACTCTCACATATTGAAGTCGCTATGAAAATTACTGCTTTCAGACAAATTTTAGTCGCTATGAAAATGTTCATAAAATGTATCATCGCTCCCACATATTGTAGCCGCTATGAAAATTTTCCTAACATTCACGTTCTCAAACAAACATTAGTCGCTATGAAAATTTGCATAAGATTTCTGTTCTCTGACAATCATTAGTAGCTATGAAAATGTTCATAAAAGTCACTATGAAAGCAAAAACACATACATGTAATGAGGTCAATATGAAAAGGTTCATAATATTATCGTTCTGAAACAAGCATTTGTCACTATGAACTTGGACATAAAATGCAGTTAGGTTTACTAATTGTTCCTATTGACGGTTAATTGTCACAATGTTAATGTTCCAAATATATGTCAAATTAACGGACTCTGAATTGTACCATAACTGCGGCACGTGTATTAAACATTCTTGTCAAATATTAGTTAGTTGGTTAGTGATTGAAACAGCTATTGTAAGCAGAAATAGGAACATAAATGTGACTGTGACAGGCAACATTGGGTTTATGCGATTTATGTTTAGTTCCTGATCAAATATGACGCCTATTTTGGCTAATAACGATATACAATGTATGTTGCTTTATAAACATGACGGCCGTTTCATTCACGGAATAGCGAACGGTGTAGACCCCGATCAGACTACACGGATGTGCATACTACGCTGGTGGCATACCCCATAAGCCCCGTTTTTCCTGTCTCATCCACAAATACAGTGGTTATACGCAAACAATGAATAAGTACTAAACCTTGTATTTTCATGTGGGTCATGCACAATAAAGCAGACTGTCTAGACATACATGCAACACAGTTGAGTGAAATCGACCTTAAACAGTCGGACATGGTGTTCTGATTCACATGTATGCACACGTGTCGTTACCAACTATCATTTGTTCTCCTTACGCATCAGGAATCAGAAAAAACGTTCGTTCCATCAAATAGATTAACGTATTCCTGTAGTGTCATATCCTCTGAAAATATAAACAAATGAGTTAAAAGGTGACCATACTATATACATGTATGACAATTATTACGTCACAAGTCATGATCGGAAACAGTGATAAAATAAAAGGAAAGTCCCAAATATAGAAGCCATATGGAATTCATCACGCGCAAGTGACGTCCACCTTACAGTATGTATACATGTAGGTACGATTATCATAATACTTGAATATAGGGTTGGCCCTAAGCAAAACGTATACATGCCTGAGTACAATCCAGTGTTCCGCAGTCAAAACGGAAAGCGAGATATACCGCCGAAATAATAGGCATGGTCCAGTCTGACCAAAGTGCCAGTCAGGGTCGGTTATCTAATTAATGGGTTCATACGTTCAGCCAGCCAATCAGATGTTCCATAATATTCGCGGCAAAAACGATGGGGTCAGGATTAAATGCTGCGGGAGTATTCATGTCTGGATGCATGACTAACCCTTACAATGCTGAATTCCTCTTTGTCGTCTGCCTTTTAGTTTTACACCGGTCTCGGTAGAGCCGGTTGCATATCGTGTTTGGACTGTGTATCTTTGTGTCCGTCCTTCACAAGTTCGCTGGAGTTTCGAAAATATATCTGCCACCCTGTGGAATTCGTGTGCCGACATTTTATTGTACGTAATGAAAACCTGGTTTGTAAGCACCTGATAATTGTCTCCAATGTAGACAATTATCATGCGCTGTCCAACATGTGCATTGTTAAAACATATCTGAAAAATAAAAAAGCAGACGATAATCTCCGGTTTTGGCCTTTTAAGAGTTAATTATAAGTTTAGTTTTTTCACTATAAGACACGTGTATGTAGACACGTGTAATGGGGTAACACGCATACAATATTAGTTCTGTGTACATAACTCTAATTGACTTAATTACACTGCATTACATAAGCGTTATGACGGAGTAGTCCTTCCAAATTTGCGTGTGTTTCATTTCTACTTCGTGGAAAGTGACATAAAATCGTGCTAATACACACTTTCTTAGGTAAGTTTATGGTAATAGTTTTGTGTTATATTGTAGAATTGTTTCTCAATAACAAGATAGCGAATTATGAATGTCAACGCCCTGCAGGTTTTCCCTACACTTTAGTGCGCGAAACGTAAATAAAATTGCGCAATTGTTGACCGTGGTGTAGCCATATAGTGCATCCTGTGCAGCTAATACAAAATGTGACGATACCCTACCGGGATATGGTCCCAAAACGATTACACAAGTAATCAACGGATCGTCATGTCGCAGTCGCATTTACTTACCCCGATTCTGATATTGTAATATGTGTGTCATGCGTACGTGTATGCTTGTATATCGGTTTTCGCTTAAAGTACCGCAAGATGGATATGTTACTCGCAATACATTACAATATGCGTTTTATCAATCCGATGCACATTATACACATGTTGGATGCCGGACAAATTCATAATTCAGCAGCACGAAATCCTGGGGCCATCACATGATGTCCGGTTTACGAGGTTTACTGAATGTTTGACGCTAGACCTTCACATAAAATATACATGTACATGTATTTACCTCATTATACCCCCGGAATACGGAGTATGTCGAGGGGTATATAGTTTTCGTTATTCCGTGCGTCCTTCCGTCCGTTTGTTTGTCTGTTTGCTCGTCCGTCCGTCCACGTTAACGTTTTTGGGTACCCATTATCTCTATAACGGTAAGTCGGATTGACCCCAAACTCTATATATTTCCTTATAAACATCATATTTTCATTCCATAACACTCATGCGGCTTCATGTCAAAGGTCAAGGTCAAATTACTTAGAAAGTGGCGTCGGTAATTTGCCTTAAAGTGTTCGGGGACCCATTATCTTTGCAACTGTAAGTCCGATTGACTTCAAACTTTATATACTTCCTTACATCATCCATATTTTCATTACATACCACACCCAAGGTCAAGATCAAATTACATGTACTTAGAAACTTGCGTTAAAATGTTTTTTATAAATATTTGCGTTAACGTTTCTATTTGCCGGTCAAAGCGGCGGCCGGGGGTATACGTGAGCCGCTGCTCACTTTCTCTAGTTTAATAGTATACTTATACATATCTCAAAAATTGACCAAACTGGAGTAACATATTTGAACATGAATTTGAAAAATGAAAAAAAAAATGTGTTCACCTGTTCACATTTTCTTAGCTAAGACAGATTAATTGACAGGTCAAAACATGGTCAGCATTTAACTAGTCAATTTTATGATTTATGCACATTACTGCCTGTAGATATAGACTATGCTGGCTTTCACTACTTTTAATTAGTAAGAACTGGAGCAGTATGGTGGGAACATCCTGTGACACAGGCGACCCCTAAAAGCCGGTACTTCCCGGAAAAGGCCGTAACTACCCGGGACTTAATACCTGATGAGTTATTATTGTTCCCGCCGCTGTAGGTGGTTTTAGTAAGTAGGTGCGAACCCAGGCTCATCGGATTTAATATGTGCAACGAATCAGGCATGTAGTAAAAATCAATGTACACTGTAGTTGGGTCACTGTAGTTTGGGTAATTAATGACTTTATACGCCCCTGTGGGCCACACCATTGTACTCAAATTGGAATTCAGTAAACTGATTTATGCTGTGTTAATGAACAAAAAACAATAGTCGTATTTCACGGAACCTATCAATTATTTAAATTTAAATAACATTTATTTATAATATATATATTTTCATTTTGAATTATTCACATATTGCAACATAAATGCTGTCAGTTTTATAATTACCATAATTAATATTTGGCTGTGACTGGAGAAATTGGGCTTCGGCATTTGTGACTAGTGTAGATCTTGATCAAATAGCACACCCATATAGCATTAAAATACACATAATGCTTGATAGCAGCATGATGGGTGTTTCATTGATGTAATGAAGTTCAGTGCAGATCTTGATCAGACTGTACGGATGCACATGCTGATCTTGATCTACACTGGTCGCAAAACGCATGTATGAGCCCCATACGCCGCATTATAACGTTTATCCTACACGAGTAAAGTAATCGCCACTTGGCAGCTGGTTGACAAAAAGAACCTTATAACAATTGCAACTAATGATCGGGATTCCCGACCACTCTGCAATATTCTCATAGTAAAATCACTATAATTCACTGACTGAATGGCTATCAGTGTACATGTATATTATGATCGGACTGCGTCAATGAAACGGTTAAAATGTTGACATACAGTAGCGCTTTTCTGCAGGTCAACTATACGTACTATACCAATACTATACGTATACTATACCAATACGATATGTTTTCTATACGATATGCATATAATATAAACGTACGGTATGTTTGTACCGTACATACCAACCAATATCGTATAGATATACCATTCAAATCGTACGTTTATACGATTGTTATACATGTGTATAATTCTGGTACGTTTGTATCGTACAACATACCAAGTTTTTGTGGACGGTATAAATGTACCAGAATACCGTAAATGTGTACGATATATTAATGGTGTTGCCGTGTACTATTTGCCCTAATATTTGGTCCGCACCTAATATTTGGTCCGCCTCGGCAGTTGTTTTTCATAATATTCAGAAGAGACTGACTTCTCAAAATTGCGCCCTCAAAATATATCCACAAAACGAGAAACAAAATCCAATTAAATAATGAAACACTTGTGATTGTTTACGAGATACGATTCGATATGCCTAGCTAGAGTTTTAATAATCTCTCATCCGGTGTATAGGCACTTTTGGTATATTCATACCAGATCCGTACGGATATATCGAATATACGAAGGGATATCGTATGTTTTGTATAATATTCGTATAGTACGTTTGTATAATGTAAACAAACTGTACTATACGATGATACGGTACAACACTACCCTTAAATAGTAATATGATCATGTGATATGCTCATTTTGAACTATACGATTACGATATGTATACAATATTAGTATATACAAATAGGTAAGGAGCAGAAAAGCGCTACTGTATTCAGTGGTTGCGAATACAGAAAGGTAGCTTTTATCAACAGGTTGCCAATCATACACATGTGCATGTGTAGCAGAATAATGCAATGTACTAATATATCACAGTGCTTTGGATTACGTCCTTTGTACTTGTTGGTGTCCTGCTTAGAGATGTTCACTGTATTATCCTATGATTTTATAGAATGCCTACTGAACTCGCCAAACATAATGTTTTGTTGGTCATACGTTAACAGGACTGGTATATTTCCGAGACTTCATTTCTTTCATCAATTAAATAGTTGTGTTCTCATTTATTTACTACAAAGTATATACAACAGATACTGTAGTATTGACTTTGATTGGAAGCCGAAAAATGTGAATAAACACATAAACACATAAACATATCGAAATATGCGGTACGTTGTTTGAGACACAGTCAGAAAAATACAGGTTAATCGTAATACAAACGTTTGACTCCATCAGACAGTTACCAGAGAAAACAAATTATCAGATGATGTTTAAAATGTTCAATATTTGTTGGTTTTATCACTTTATTGACTGCACATGACCTATGTCCACCAAATGCACCGGGGTTATTGTTTTCAATATTGCGTCCTGTTTGTTGAGTGATAAATACATATACATACTTGTCACTGTGGTAATGCCAGAAACCGAGACTCTGAATTATATAAGTTCTTCAACGTGAAATGATTCAGGATTCGTTTAAAGGCCGTGGTCGTTCAGCTTGGGAAGACGTAAATCACATTCACTAATCTCATTAAATTCAGCTCAGGTCACAAACAACCATGCTCCCCAGACAACATTAGGACACAGAATTGGGTAATTATCCAGGTTGCTTGCAGTTCTTGCCACACACCAGAGATAACAGCAGTACCATGGCACATGTAGCCGGGTTACACATCACAATAGCTCCCGACTCCCCTGTGCCCACTGCATGTAATTCTTGATATGACACTATCAGTGGCATGTTGTGGCATGCATCTGACCAGTTCTTATCCTATCGCGTAGCGAAAAGAATGCAAAAGCTGTCCGTCCGTCTGTCCGTCACTCTTCCACCAGGTATACTTGTGGATCAATTTGTGCGTACAAGAGGTAATTGTACATGTTTTATTGTGCACCCAGGTACACAGGCAGACTATTTACAGGTATACAAGTAAGTGGGTTTACAAGTATACCACAGTGTGTCCGTCCGTCCGTCCGTCCGTCCGGGCACACGTACAGGGTCTTAGGTGGTTAGAGGCGTGGCCTAAGACAAAAGAATACAATAGATTTATTCCGTTGACCACTTAAGCCTATTGTTCCTTAGGTGGTCATTCCTTTGATCTTTTATATAGTAAAAACCACCTAAGGGATGTCACGTAAGGACGTCCGTCCGTCCGTCCGTCCGTCCGTCCGTCCGTCCGTCCGTCCGTCCGTCCGTCCGCCGTCCGTCCGTCCGTCCGTCCGTCCGTCCGTCCGTCCGTCCGTCGTCCGTCCGTCCGTCCGTCCGTCCGTCCGTCCGTCCGTCCGTCCGTCCGTCCGTCCGTCCGTCCGTCTTTACGAGAGGGCACTTATTGGGTTTCATTTAAGTACGATGGGTGCTTATTGGCTACTTTTGTCATTGTTGGGTATACCCAATACCACATCCAGGTAAAAATGTTAGTTTAACATATGTTGGGTATTTTCCCGAAGGATACCTAATAAACGTATGGACTATGATTTGTCCACCATTCACAATTGGACTCGGACATTGCCACAATCTCGCTTAACATTCACGATTTCAACTGCCAATCAAACTTCATGCATTGGAGCATGCGCAGTTCAGAATATTTGAAACTCGGAGTCCCTCGGCTATATACGGCTATATAGTCGTCTTTTCCGGGCATGCGCAGTCAACCTACCAGAAAAACGTGGTCTGCCGCCGGTACAGATTTGGACATATTTCTTTGGGGTAAGTAGCCATCATTGTCATTGTGTAGCTGGGGTGTATTCATTGTGTAATTTTCACATAGGAATATAATATAATCTTTTGGCAGACCGGAGTCGCTTCAATAATCATCTCGAACGAAGATCAGTAAATGTCCCAACAATTTTTAGTGGGTGGGGAAACATTTATTAAAAACAAAATCTTTTCTTCTATTTTTTATATATAATTGTTTGAGAATTTCATGATAAGTGTACAGTGCGACCTCTTTATAACACGATTCGCTATAAGTGGAATACGTTTATAAGACGTTTTGTCTTCACTGTCTTGGCTGGACCGTTTTTGTTTTTTTAATTTTGCATCAAGTTTTCCATTTTATATTTCCACGATAATACATTTACGGCCAGTTTTTTTGCAAAAATCTGTTGGAAAACAACTTTTGGCTTTTTCTGAAAAGTTAGGCCAACTTAAATTTCGCGAAGGCGGACATTTTGTGTCACATGACACATCGCGACATCCGTCTTCATGCGCAGAAGAGGTGCGCAGTGATCGGCTCACCGGAGACGACCGGAAATGAACTTGCAATTGTAAACAGACAATTAGTTTGAAGTTTTTGATGCTTTCAAACACTTTTAAATTGTTTTAAGATATATTCGTTTGATAATATACTTCAATTGGGTATAATATAGACTTTATTAACATTATTTCGGAATTAATTAGTAAATTTTTCTGACTGAAATTTTTTTCAATTCATGTAGTTGGCGTATTCTCGCCAGTGACCAGTAGTCGTCACTGAAATTTAACCAGTAGACGTCATGGTCTTGTAGCCTAATGAACATCAGATAATAAACTAAATACCTGGATAAACTCTTCCATTGACACTTCCATAGCCATTCTGACTCAACAACAAACGGCAATACCGCTCGTATACTAACATGTCATGTCTCTATATCACTTTTTTCATTTATTATTTATGTTGTTATAGAGCCTGACTGCCTATCCCTTGCTCAGTGTATCCGTTACCAAAATTGTCAAAACTGAACATTCGTCATATTTGCGCGCATAATTTTGACATTTCGTGAGCTGCACAATACAGAAAATATTTGACATTACCTTTAAATATGAATAATGAACACTATTGCATTGATATTTTATATGTATATAAATTCCATAACGTCCTTTTTCTCCAGTTTAGGTGTAGGTACACCCGAGAGATAAGTTTTCAAAAGTATGCTTGTTCCGATGTCAATATCGGAAGTTTCCGAAGTGACTGACCAATGAAATTAATTGGCGGAGCTCGGGTCATGACCCCAACGGTATCACGATCATGAATTATTTATTTTTAGAAAAGCGCATGTCGATGTGTGAACATATATTTACACGTGTCAACATTGACTGATGCTCTATTAGTGTGTAATAATAAGTAGCTCAGCGTAAAGATCACTCGCATTCAGCTTCGCTGAATTAAACGCCTACAATTCAACCGATATCTTTGAAAAGATTACGTCGTCCATTTTGAGACGCGATCACGTGATGCGCCGTATGACACGATTTTCCGGTTTGAAAATAGAATTACGGAAATTTATGAATTCTTACAGAAATTCTTTCGGCAAAATGGCCGCTTCAGTGTTTACCGTTTTTTTTTTCACGGCTTGTATAGTCGACAAATTTTAATATGTAAGTCACCGGTGTTCACTGGTATATCGAAGTTTATGAAATCTGCAACAGGGCTTTTTTTTCCAGAAATTGTGAAGGGGCCTGAGCCTTCTGATTTGTGAAAATTAAGCGCGATTTTCGACAAAATTGTGAAACAAAAAGTGCGATTTTTTGTTAAAATTGTGAAGTAACGAAATAAGCATAAAACAATGGATTAACAAGGTCTAATATGGTAATATATGAAATTTCAATGACAAGATTAGCACTTGACAATATAAGAAAGAACTAACTTTTCATTTTCTACATTTTTCATTTGTCCATAAGTTGATCGGTTCGTTTCTGTCCGCGTTACTGTTGGGTACCAATAACAACTACCAATTACCAAGTCAAATGTGATCAATGGGATACATCAATCTGTCCGAACATTATTGGAACCTGTCTGTCCAGACGTTTCTTGGGTTCTGTCCGCATTACTGTTGGGTACCAATAACAACTACCAATTTCCAAGTCAAATGTGATCAATGGGATACATCAATCTGTCCGAACATTATTGGAACCTGTCTGTCCAGACGTTTTTCTTGGGTTCTGTCCGCATTACTGTTGGGTACCAATAACAACTACCAATTTCCAAGTCAAATGTGATCAATGGGATACATCAATCTGTCCGAACATTATTGGAACCTGTCTGTCCAGACGTTTCTTTGGTTTTGTCCGTGTTACTGTTGGGTACCATTAACTACTACTAATTTCCGAGTGAAATGTGATACATCAATCTGTCCAAACATTATTGGAACCTGTCTGTCAAGACGTTTCTTGGGTTTTGTCCGTGTTATTGTTGGGTACCATTAACTACTACTAATTTCCGAGTGAAATGTGATACATCAATCTGTCCGAACATTAGTGGAACCTGTCTGTCCAGACGTTTCTTGGGTTCTGTCCGCGTTGCTGTTGGGTACCATTAACTACTAATTTCCGAGTGAAATGTGATACATCAATCTGTCCGAACATTAGTGGAACCTGTCTGTCCAGGACGTTTCTTGGGTTCTGTCCGCGTTGCTGTTTGGGTACCATTAACTACTACTAATTTCCGAGTGAAATGTGATACATCTATCTGTCCGAACATGGTTGTTTAGCCATGAACTGTTACAGCACCCCGGATTTTTCATTTGTCCACAAGTTGATCAGTACTTTTAGTACTCTGATTTTTTGTGATTTTTTATGGGTATACATTTATTTATTACTTGCAATATTATTTGTATTTAATGAATTGAAACATTGTTAAAGAAGAAATACAATATACATATCAGATTCCTCACTTCTGAATAGTGTCTGTCAGTTTATAAGAATATGTAAAAAAATAACATTAATTACAGGTGAGCGATTCAGACCTCTTGTATAAATTGTTTATACCACAAAGACCTATGATTTGGGGGCTATATAGGAATAATTTTGTAACATCATGTCCTGTCGATCCCTTTCAGACAAGTATGGATGGAATATTTTGGTCGTCATTGCCAGGGCTGCCCAGAAAGGTCAAGTGGCCGGTGAAGGTGATGAAGTGGACGGAGAGGCCATTGGTCTATTGTAAAAGCGATGATGCTTGGTAAGTTGTATTTTAAAGGCATTAGTGGTGCCACTTAATTTTTATTATACGCCCGTTTGAAAAACGTGACATATTATGGATTCACCTTGTACGGGCGGGCGGCGACGGGCAGAATTTGTCCACGCGAGCCGATAACTGAAGTTCTACTTGACGGAGACACCTATTGATTTTGAAAAATTTCCATTTGTAATTTTCACATAACGTATCCTTGTCCACCTCGACGGGCGTATTTTGTGACCTTCGGCACTCTTGTTCTGTATTATTATGGGAGTGTTAAAGATGGTCAATAGCGGAGTCATACTAAAAATCTCTTGCGATTCCCAACTGCCTGATGTCCTACTATTGTTGTCAACATTTCCTTCTAAAGAATGACATGATCTCTCCTAAATAGCCAAGTCAATTTGACCAAATTTCACAGAAAGGATTCTTGCGTGGATAACTTAGTTTTTCAGAGGAATTATGCTATTTGTTTCTGTTTCCATTTGACAGCTTTAATGTGTCCAGAGAACAGCTAATTCCATTTGGCGAGATTGAAACTTATAAAAATAAGGGCATTGGTAATAGCTAGTTACAAGTTGATTGTTCAAAGTTACAGTGTTTGAATGTTATTTATTTCAGGGCTGTCTCTCAACCATTTTTGGAGCCAATAAGGCCCACTTGTCCTACTAAAAATTCTACTTGTAACCAAATCTTATTCATCACTAGACATATAGTTTTCAATACATACAAAAAAAAGTATACTGAAAAAAGTAATTAATTCACTAAAACAGACCCTCAAAACACTTGTCGTCCCCACCCCCACCATCCAAGAGACAGCCCTGTACCTGTTTTACATATTGTTCAAAATATGAGCCACATCTAGTGATTTTGGTACTTGTTCAGAACGGACATTGATAAATGACATCAGAAATCAAGAGTCGAAATATTATGTGCTGAGCAAATAACGAAACTTCTCTCGCTGTTTACGTGGATATTGCCGAAAATCATTGGCATATCATAAACGGTTCAAATTCAAAAGAAAGAATTCATTTGAATATTCTGGCATAGAGTGAACACATTATTGGCCACACGTGTGTCGTGCACGTCGAAAAAGTGAAAAACAACGTCTGTGCACATTGTTTCACACTGGTACAGAGAACTTTTTTTGACAGATGTGGCTCATATCTTCATTCTTTATTTTATTTTGACATGTTTGAAAAAAAAACATTCTGAATACCCACTGGTTACATTGTTAGAGGTTTGTTGCTATCAATGTTACATGAGCACAAAGTCATCATGATATATAAGCTTTAAGGATCATATGATTTTTGTGGTCTGTTGTGTGTGGTCAGCATTTACCAACTGAGCAAAAGAGGCTACATGTTTGGCCAGATCTTCTTGATTAATCCTAGCTCAGAATATTTCTCTGTAAAATCTCCAAGGGTTTGAATGTGGGTCAAAAACTAAGTTGAATCATAGAAATCTTTGTGTCATTCGGGAGGCCACAAATAATACCACACAATAAAACATGGGACATGTGCTCAAGTCACTACTAGCTACTTTTTAGCTCACATGAGCAAAGCTCAAGTGAGCTATTGTCCGTCGTCGTCCGTCCACAATTTTCAAACATCTTCTTCTCCCGTACCGCTTGACCGATATGGTTCAAACTTTATAGGGATGGTCTATGGGTTACTACCTTTCAGATTTATAGAAATGGAGGTCGTCGTTAATCCAAGATGGCCGCCGTCTAAAAATAGATCAAATTATTAAAAAATCTTCTAACGAACCTCCGGGCCGATGTCGACGAAATGAATGATCGACAGCTAACGCCATTTCAGATTTATAGAAATTTCTGCGCCCGGGTAAAAAATGGGCGGGATGGGTGGGGTCAAGTGAAGGTCAAATTTCAATTTCACCGAATGTGGTCGTGTCATATATCAATTCGAAGGTATCGCCTAGGCGATCACTCTGAAGGATTTTTTGTCGAAATCAGACGATTACGTCATCCAAGATGGCCGCCAAAAGGTCCTTCTTTCGATTAAGACTTCAAACATCTTCTTCTCCCGTACCGCTCGACCGATGTGGGTCAAACTTCATAGGGGTGGTCTATGGGTTACTACCTTTCATATTTATAGAAATGGAGGTCGTCGCTAATCCAAGATGGCCGCCGTCAATAAGTAGGGCAAATTCTTAAAAAAAGAACTGCCAAAGTATCGAACATTTTTTTTTTTTTTTTCAAATGTGAGCGATTCAGGTCCATGTGGACCTCTTGTTTATAGATACTTTGCTGTATTATTGTTAATGTTTTGTATTGTAAAATATATACTAGCGGAAAAAAGTAACTGTTTCATGTGGAGAATTGTTATTTGAACTCTGTATTGACCCCTGCTGTGTATAAGTCACTCTCGCAATGAACTTACTGATTCCATAACGTGGAAAATGAAACGCAACTGTTAATAAATAACAAATAAATTGTACTCGAAAAACTTTTTGTTCTGAGTCCTGCATTTTTATTTGTATAACACATTTTAGGTATGCAGACTTTCTTTTTTTCCGCTAGTATATAAGGAAGGATTGCAGTTGTCAAAAAACTACTGGATACTTTTTTTGGTATTCTACTTATTCATTGTTGGAACCAATAACGACATGGACATAAATTGTGTCCAAGTCACTACTGGCTATTTTTGTGTCCATTAATTTTGCTGGGTCTTATGTATAAATATTAGGTATTGCAATGCAGACGAGCAAGATTTGAATGTGTCCAAAAAATACTGGCTTCCTCTAGATCGCTTGGTATTCTACTTATTCATGATTGGAACCAATAACGACATGGACATAAATTGTGTCCAAGTCACTACTGGCTATTTTTGTGTCCATAATTTTGCTGGGTCTTGTGTATAAATATTAGGTATTGCAATGCAGACAAGCAAGATTTGAATGTGTCCAAAAAATACTGGCTTCTTTCGGTTAGCTTGTTATTAATCTACATATTCATAGATTGGAAACCAATAACGACATGGACATAATTTGTACCCAAGGTCACAGCTTGCTACTATTTTGTCCATTATGCTACTGGGTTCATTTCTTTTCAAATTTGTTCGCTTTGGTAATAATGAAAAGAAAGGATTGGAACTGTCCAAAAGTAATCACATGCATGTTGGAGTAGCATCTACCTCATTCATTTAAAACAGTGGGTGGTAGGAGGGACCTGCGAAGGGTACTTTAACGATAGCATTCATCCTGATAGGAAGGCCGACCTACATGGTTTGGCTCTCTTGTACCGTTTTGGCTACCCTGGTACTTGAGAGCCAAATCCTGTTATGCTCCATTAAATAGTAATAAGCTTATAGTTAATCATGTTTCTTTGGGGCAGAGCTGAGTGTCTCTGTTGTGGCATGGACCTGGTACGATGTCAGGACATTCTGATTTCAGGGCTAAATATATTGTTTATGTAAATATAAAGCTCTGATTTTGGGAATTTTCTTCATTTGTTTACAGGTGAAAATGGGATAATCCATCCTGTTGGCCCGGCCTTTTTACATGACTGGCTGTTGATAAGCCGTTAAACACCAATAATCAATCAATCATTTAAAACAAGTATGCTATTTTATCATGATATGCATCACATTTCAGCTGCATTTAAGAAAAGAAAAGATGCAGTTGAGCACTTCCTCCTTGATATTGAATGGGCAAAAGGTAAGTCCGTAAGGTTTTTCACAAATGTCAATAACTCTTAGCTTTCAAACTTCACACACTTGTTCAATGTGATAATGTGACCTGGTATGAATGGTCGTGTTATATATCAAATTGAAGGTATCAATGGTGCGATCACTCCGGATCGTTATTTGTCGAAATCAGATTTTGTTTTGCTTCAAAATGGCTGCCAAAAGTTTGTTCTTTCAGATTTCTAAATTCTTTTTTCACACGAACAGCTTGGCCCATGGTGGCCAAACTTGGCAGTTATGGTCCATGGGTCATGCCTTTTCAGATTTGTAAACATGGAGGTCGTCGCTAATCCCAAATGACCACCGTCTAAAAGTAGGTCAAATTTTTTAGGAGAAAAAATTCACGAACCGCCAGACCGATTTCGGCGAAACTTGTTTGGAACAATCGGTAGTTAACGCTGTTTCAGATTTGTTCATATGGTGTCGTGTGTGGTAGGAGGGAGCAGCGAACCTTTGCTTGGCACATGGTGGCCAAACTTTGTTGTGAATATCGGAAATGAACTTTGAAAGACTAAAGTTAAGATTAGTAACACTAATCCTCAAGTTTGTGGTTCACGACTACAACAAATGCCCTGTCTTTCAAAAGTCAATTCCGTTGCTTGATCCTCATTAATAAACTTATTGACAATGGTGAAGTGTGGCGAAATATTAGTGGATCCAAGTTTCACAGTTATGGTCCAATGGGTGAAACGTTTTCAAATTTGTTGAAATGGGCGGCATCGCTAATCCAAGATGGCCGCCGTAAACAAATAGCAGTAATGACTGGTGAGCGATTCAGGGCCTTATGGACCTCTTGTTGGTTAAACTGTTTCATAAGTGTCAATATCTCACTAAATAATTAACTATGCATGCTATAAGCTTACAAATGAAGTCTGAAGTAATCATTTACAGCTTTTCATTTACATGATTGTGATGGTGTCGATTTGTATATCGGTGATAACTCCAATTATGACGTTCGACACAGTCTTTTCGTAATTTCATCACAATATCAAGTCAACACTGTCATTATGTAAGTTTCTTTACCGAAGCAGAGCAATTTCAGGACATTTCATCTATCCTAGACACCATGCACAATTGAATAACCTGGAGATCTGATGTCACAAATAATAATGAAAAATGACTAGAAGCTAAACATTTACATCGTATTTCAGACGAGTCGGAGGAGGCCCTCGTTCAAAGGACCAGTCAGCCAGCCATCTCTGAGCTAGTCGTCTCCGAGCCATGTCAGCCAGTCGTCTCCGAGCCATGTCAGTCAGCCGTCTCCGAGCCATGTCGGCCATTCGTCTCCGAGCCATGTTAGCCAGCTGTCTCCGAGCCATGTCAGCCAGCCGTCTCCAAGCCATGTCAGCCAGCCGTCTCCGAGCCATGTCAGCCAGGCGTCTCCGGGCCATGTCAGCCAGTCGTCTCTGAGCCATGTCAGCCAGCCGTCTCCGAGCCATGTCAGCCAGTCGTCTCTGAGCCATGTCAGCCAGCCGTCTCCGAGCCATGTCAGCCAGGCGTCTCTGGGCCATGTCAGCCAGTCGTCTCTGAGCCATGTCAGTCAGCCGTCTCCGAGCCATGTCAGCCAGTCGTCTCTGAGCCATGTCAGCCAGTCGTCCCCAAGCCATGTCAGCCAGGCGTCTCCGGGCCATGTCAGCCAGTTGTCTCAGAGCCATGTCAGCCAGTCATGTCCAAGTCATTTACAGCTTTGAAAAGAAAGGCTATAGAGACAAATGTTCAGAAACAAAAATGCATAAAAAAAATGAATATTGACAGTAAAGCGTGTTTTTCTCCCATTGAATCAGACGATATTTCTTCCGTCAGTGATCCAAGAAGTGATGACATGGATAGTGATTATAAGCCTGAATGTAGTGGAAGTGAAAGAGAGTCGTCGGACGATGACGATAATCAACTATGCTCCAGAGAAACACACAGTATTGATAGTGAAATGGATACCAGCCATGAGAGAAATAACGAACACATTTACATTGAACTCAGTGATTCAGAAAAGTACCCATTATTATGTGTCCAGAAAAGTACCCATTATTATGTGTCCAGAAAAGTACCCAACAAGAGTACTGTTTTAAGAACGCTTTTGAAGTAGCCAACAATGGGTTTTGAGTACCCAATAATTTGTACACAACAATGATTTAATGGACTACCCATTAAGTGTACTAATGTGGGTACGTCCGTCCGTCCGTCCGTCCGTCCGTCCGTCCGTCCGTCCGTCCGTCCGTCCGTCCGTCCGTCCGTCCGTCCGTCCGTCCGTCCGTCCGTCCGCCGTCCGTCCGTCCGTCCGTCCGTCCGTCCGTCCGTCCGTCCGTCCGTCCGTCCGTCCGTCCGTCCGTCCGTCCGTCCGTCCGTCCGTCCGTCCGTCCGTCCGTCCGTCCGTCCGTCCGTCCGTCCGTCCGTCCGTCCGTCCGTCCGTCCGTCCGTCCGTCCGTCCGTCCGTCCGTCCGTCCGTCCGTCCGTCCGTACCGTCCGTCCGTCGTCCGTCCGTCCGTCCGTCCGTCCGTCCGTCCGTCCGTCCGTCCGTCCTCCGTCCTCCGTCCGTCCGTCCGTCCGACCGTCGTCTGTCTATCCGTCACGTTTTCCATTCGCCTGTATCTTCTGTACTGTTTGACCTATTGGGCTTGAAGCTTCATGTACATGTTCATTATCATCCATATTGTCATTCCTTACTCCACCCATGCTCTCCCATGCCCAAGGTCAAGGTCAAATAAGTTATACATTACGTCCAGTTTCTCCATTCTCCTATAACTTGTTGCTACGGCCAATTGGTTTGAAACTTCATGTTTATTATCATCCACATTTCCATTCCCCACCACACTCATGCTCTCCGCATGCCAAATGTCAAGGTCAAATAACATTTTGTTTAGCTCGACTATTCGAAGAGCTTATGTTGTCACCCCGACGTCGGCGTCGGCGTCACCGTCACGCCTTGGTTAAGGTTTTTAGTCAAGCTTGTATATGGAATACTATTGGCCCTACACCCACCATACTTGGACAACTTCATCTCCTAGTGATGTACATCGATAACCCCTGATCTATATTTGACCTTGACCTACATTTCCTCTTGAATTACTTGGTTAATTCCCCTTGGTTAAGGTTTTTAGTCGACCTTGGTTAAGGTTTTTAGTCAAGCTTGTATATGCAATACTACTGGCCCTACACCCACCATACTTGGACAACTTAATCTCCTAGTGATGCACATCAATAGCCCCTCATCTATATTTGACCTTGACCTACATTTCCTCTTGAATTACTTACTTAATTCACCTTGGTTAAGGTTTTTAGTCAACCTTGGTTAAGGTTTTTTTTCAAGCTTGTACATTGAATACTATTGTGCATCCAGACACCATACTTCGACAACCTTTTCTCATAGGTATGTACATCAATAACCCCTTATCTATATTTGACCTTGACCTACATTTCCTCTTCAATTACTTACTTAATTCCTTTTGGTTAAGGTTTTTTAGTCAACCTTCTATATGGAATACTACTGGCCCTACACCCACCATACTTGGACAACTTCATCTCCTAGTGATGTACATAACAACAACCCTGATCTATATTTGACCTTGACCTACATTTCCTCTTGAATTACTTATTATTTCTTAATTCCCCTTGGTTAACGTTTTAGTCAAGCTTGTAGATGGAATACTCCTGGCCCAACACCAACCATACTTGGACAACTTCATCTCCTAGTGTGTACATCAACAACCCCTGACCTATATTTGACCTTGACCTACATTTAACCTTGAATTACTTACTTAATTCCATTTGGTTAAGGTTTTTAACTTTTTACTCGACCTTGGTTAAGCTTTTTACTCAAGCTTGTACATGGTATACTATTGTGCATACAGACACCATACTTGGACAACCTTTTCTCATATTGATGTACATCAATAACTCCTGATCTTTGGTTTGATTCCCATTACAAATAGTGCGATGTCGCTGGGGATATATTCTGTCGTTATCAGCGGGGGGGGGGGGGGGGGGAGATGGCTTTCTGGTTCCCATGTAGAGTCGCTGACGTGGTACCCTTCCCACTTCACCAAGTACTCGTGCGCATGAAAGGACAGGAGAGCATATGATATTTAAACTTGTTTTCATATGTTTTTAATACAACAGCTATTCACAGCTATCATCATTATGAACCAGAGGTACACTAAGAACAATTTAATTAATTCACGCAATCTATATCTGTTGCAACCGGTGTAAACAATGATCAGACTGCGCGGATGAACAGGCTTAACTGGGTGGCTAACTTTTCTAACTTAGTATTTCTGAACGGTTTCTATCCTGGCTGTACAAACATAGTTAAACTATGTTTAGTTTGCAGAAAATAATTCTACGCTGGTTGTACAAATATAATTCAATGAGGTTTAGTTTGCAGTAAATAATTTGTGTATGTAAAAAGGGAATTACGTTAATTATACAGTGGAACCTCTTTAAACCGGACACCAAGAAAACACATGTGATCTCATTTGTATTAAGTTTCTTGGTCATTTATCTCAGGTGATAATGTATGTTCATGATCGCATAGCAAATAACTATAACTCAGCATGATCAAATAGTACATGATTTCAGTGAAACCTCTCTAAGCCGGACACATTGGGGACCTCCCAGGGTGTCTGGTTTAAAGAGGTTTCACTGTAGATTTATTATCGGGCAATGTCATAATATGTGGCGGTGACTGGTGAACAAATGTAGTTCCAGATCAGCGTATGAAGATGAAATTGTATTAAGTATTGCAAGTTGCAATTGTGTCAAATGAGACAAAGTCTATGCTGAAATTACAAATCAGTAGAATTTGTTTGCCGTACTGCAAATTTAAGAGAAACACAATTTTATAATTGTTATCAAAATAGCTATCAACTGATAGACACTTTATACCAACAATAAAACTGTGCGTATTTTTTATAATACATGTATATACTGGAGAAACGGGACTTCTAACAAGCGTTATTAGACTACAGGATCGTGCTATTTGATGAGGATCTACAAAGGTCACAAATACCATAAGCCCCATTTTCCAGTAACATGACACATACGTATACCAAGCAAGTCAATTTGA
>CM055275.1:61636736-61669877 GCA_029237695.1 Conchocele bisecta | reverse complement strand
AACGAATTGTTAAATTGAGGGAACGCATTGCTATATCGTGGGAACGAATTGTTAAATTAAGGGAACGAATTGTTATTTCGTGGGAACGAATTAAATACAAAAAATCCATGTTCCCTGCGGGGTTCCATAGAAACACACTCTCCTGCATTATGGGGCATATTGTTTCTGTATCGTAAAACTGAACATTTATTCATTTTGAAAAAACTTCAAATTATGGCAGATGATCGAAATGAAAACCGGATGTTTACATTCGAAATGAACGGTGCATCGGTATATTTTAACCACAGGATGACCCACTTTATATTCATACCATATCCGTACGGATATATCGTATATACGAACGGATATCGTAGGTTTGTATAATCACTGATAATGTAAACAAACTGTACTATACGATGATACGGTAAGTTTTTACCGGAAATAGCGAAAGAATGACCGCACAAACGGTATCGCGAAAGAATGACCGCACAAACTGGACCGCGAAAGAATGACCGCACAAACGGTATCGCGAAAGAATGACCGCAAAAACGGGACCGCGTTTGGACCGCAATTAGACCGCAATTAGACTGCAATTCCAGAGGGGAAGAATTGCAATTCAAGGACCGCTGGATTGCAATTCTTGGTAAGCGAATCGCAGGCGGGAGTGTAAGTGTATAATTGTGTCACTATTCCACCAATTCTAAAATGTACGAGTGCCCGCTATACAGATATAATAATTTAGAATATTTATTTTACTGATAGTGACGCACGTTTTTGCATCAGGCTATTTTAATATGCAAATGAGGCATGGTATTTTTTTAATTATTTATACTAATTAAATGCGTTGACTGAAAAAATAATATTTTCGGGAGATTATAAAGTATGATAATTTAAAATCCAAAAATAACTGATATCAGTGTGGAAAGTTACGTCTGATATAAAATGCATGCTAATGCCAATCAATACGTGGGTAATCATGGTATGGTGAATGAATGTTTATTTTGTCAGAAAATGTCTCAGATGAGGTGTTGGATATAAAGAACATTTTGTGCCTACTAAGTGGGCATGTACCTTTAATCTGGTAGATTGTGGTATTTATATAGTATATTATTATACCTAATTGCAATTCTAGGCGTTGCATTGGTCAATTTCATATGACGTGATACAAAATATTCTACAGAGTCGTCCGCTTCACAACGCAGCGGGCAATTCACAACACAGCGGGCAATATTAGAGGGGATTCTGAAATACCGACGTTAATCATGTTCATAATAAATATTATTCGGTATAATAAATTAAATCGCCCGATGGTTGAGAGGACTATTGTGCATTATTTCCCCTCCACAATATTCCCTTAAATGTAAATACTTTGATTTAACGACGGCACTGGCTCGATGACTTTGCATGTCGGGTAACATTACCCTAAACAAGGGCAGTATTTATGAACATGGCCTACACTGTTCACAATACGGCCGATGCGTAGGGTAACTGACAAAGCGAAACGAATGATCTCAAATATTAAAACGTAATGAGTCTCAACATGTCGACATAGTTTCACATTATGTCGACATGTAGTGATATTTAAGTCGACATACTTGCGACGGATAAATTATGTCAACATCTCGATATCTCGATGTCAAATATATAACCAGCATATGTATCGTGTCATCAGTATCTGCACTGTGGACCTGGTGGATAGTTTGATCTTTATTCACAAATTCTGAGTCGATTCAAGTTACATAGGCGCGACAGTGTTAAAATATCAAGCATCACAATCATCATGATAATTAGAGCGGCATGATATTCCATGCAATACACATATGCCCGAGGTTGGATTACAAGAGGTCGTACACGTGATGCAGCGAATCCCTGATCAGTTTGCACATTAAAATACTCATTACTCTAGCTGGACATAAATACAGAAGGACAATGGTAATTGGCGGGTAATTTAATAAATAATAGTACTTGGCATGTATATTAAATGTACATGCCCACTCAGTAGGCATAAACTGTTCTTTATAGGAATTAAATAAGTGTATAACTATTCCACCAGTTCTAAAAAATTAGAATGCCCTATATATACAGATATAATCGTAAAGTAATATTTATTTTACTGATAGTGACGCGCGGTGGTATCAGTTATTTTCATATGCAAATGAGGCCCCCGCGCCTCTCATGTTTTGTCAAAATATTAGTTTTGTCTAATAACCATGTTTTGACAGAATATGATAATCGTCTCATAAGAAGATTGTTATGTGTCCACTTGGGGACACGTTATAATCTCGCGGTTTTGTATTACTGATCCGATCACGTCGTACATAATATGCACGTGCGGTTGTAATCATTGCTGATTGTAACGAGTGGAGGGCGAGACATCAAAGGTTACAAGGTCGTGCCCATCTGACCTTTGATACACGCCGACGCGATGTCAACAGAGACACACATTTACGATCAATTACTCAACACATATGTATCCATTTCGTGACACTATCACGCATGGAATAAAATATAACTTTATTTAGTAAGATTTGGCTCTGCAATTATCTTTCGCACATAATTATTCCATAACTTTATGACATTGAAATTTAAAAGTAGGATGTGCAGAAACCCCGAAAAAAGGCAAAAACCGGCGATGCGATGCAGTAACCAATATTAAGATATATAGAAATATGTTTCCTCCCCCACACAATAAACATGTATTGGTAGCACATAAGAATATTCTCCTAAGACGACGATTTATCATGTTTTTTGTCAAACTATGTTGTTGTTTTTTGTCAAGAATTATTGGTGTTTGTCACTTTTGTTCTACTTCTAATGAAAGAATGTTTCAGCAGCACATGGGAATCGTCTCCTCAGACTATTTTTACGTGCCCTGTTAGGGACATTTTACAATCTCTCGATCTCGCGATATCGAGCATAGGTTGATCGCGAGATTGCGAAGTATGATCGCGAGATTGCGAGACGAAAACGCGCGATTCTATCATATTCAATCTTGCTTTTTCGCAGCCTCTCCCAAGGGTGGAAGATCGCGCGTTTTTGCTTCGCGATCTGCATCAACACGCATGAGCAAAACTAATCCGAATGTTCTGTCTGTAACACAGGGTAAGTCGCCCTGTGCTACCTGCGCTTTATAATTCGGGTTACAGAAAACTATATTTCCAAAAGCGGAAGTCGAGATGGCGAAAACGCGAGACGATTCTCATATCATAAATTTGTTTTCTGTACTTATTTGTCGGTGTTTCAATGGTTTTAAACCAGTATTTAATTATTTGAGCCCCATATTTCTGATCCATAACTCAATATCGGACTTATAAGTTTGTCAAACAGTTGTAATCTATGCAAAGGTGTAATGTCTGTGAATTTATATAGGTATGAATTTAGTTTAAAAATAGCTATTTGTGCCTGTCCAGCAAGAAGAGACTGTGTTTCCTTAAAGGAACCACCGGGTGTAAAAACAATACATAAATACGTAAATTTTGTAACAATTTCTATTTCACTTCCATTGAAGTAAAAATGTAAATTTCTAGGAAGCATGCCACCTTTACGAAAAATTACTATCTTGGTTTTTGTTGTATTAACTTTCAACTTCCATTTGTGGCAGTACTCAGGTACGTTTTTATCTTTGGCTCTATTGTTACCTGGGAGTTGAATTGGGTTATTGCCCATTATAAAAGTAGTAAGATCATTACTGATCCTACTGCTTTTGCGAGGGGGCCAAGTGATTCTGGTGTGGCGAGGACCTGGCATCCGATCAGGATTATTCTGATTTCAGGGCTGAATATATAGTTTTTTATTGTAAATATTCATTTCTTATTTGTACTTGAACTTGTACATGTACTTATACAGGTAATATATGGGATTTAGTACTAAACCCATTGACCCGGCCTTAAATGACCTTAGCTGTTGATAGGCCGTTAAACCCCAATAAACAAACAAACAAACAAACAAACAGTTTGCATTAGGCATTGAATAGCAGGTTTTAAAACACAGTTTATGATCATGCAATATACATTTTTGACATAAACATTACTAGTTTTTGTTTATCATTCAACATAGATAACATAAAAGTAATATTTACCAGTATAATAGCCCCTAATTAGGATAGTTTAATTTTTAGTATGCTGGGAAACGTGTGGGCTATAAATAGTTCAAAACTAGCGGACAAAAATTCATCATATTTTCTTGTATTTCTCCCCGTAAATATCATGAATATGTCTTGGAATTTCATTAGAATTGACTCAATTCTAATGAAATTTCAAGACATATTTACAGAGAGAAATAAAACATACGCTCCTAATTCGTTTGGCGGATATTTTCGAGTTAATTCAGATATGAACATAAACGAGGAAGGTAGAATTTAGGCTAGCAGGATAACACAAAATGATAACAGATAACAAAAATAAAATAAAACTTATGGAGGTAACAGAGCTCCAGATAAGCTTTGTGTCTAAAGCGTACTCTAGACCCTGATTTCAAAATCATTGCGTATTTTACTTTTACAAATGGATTATTGATTTTCTTCATTACTAAATATGGAACTACATAATGATAAACAAATATAACAAATTTAAACATTCACTTATATTTTCACTACTCAATTTGAAAATCAATGCGTATTTTCACATTGCTGTGCATATTTCATACTCCCACTTTTGATAATCAATGCTTATTCAGCTAAAATAACTGCGTAAAATATGCCAATACGCACCTTATCTGGAGCACTGAGGTAACAAGCAACAACATGGGCCAACAACAGCTAGTAGTAAATATTTTGTCAAAATAACAGAAAACCTACTAATGAAAACATGCCAATAACTTGTTAACAATTTTAACCCATGCGCCCTTAAAAGTTCCCACCAAAACCAGTGCCATAACTGTCCCTGCCATAAAACATGTGATTTACAAACATAAAGCTCCTATTGCCACCAATCAGTAGCTTCCAACATAGCGCCTGGCCCATTCAACATATATTGTTATCATCTTCATAAATATGAATGGAGAATAACCTGACCCCATTTGTCATTTATAAATCTCAGATTTATGGTAATTACTTGCACTTGCAGCTGGTGCAACAGGATATGTTGTTTTCTTCAAAATCACAAATGTACCTCTGGCAGAATAAATTTGAACCTAGGAAAGTTAGACCTAATCAAAAGGTGACTTACAACAATTTTCGAACAGTGTAGCCAAAGATACCCTTGTGTATATGATACACACACTGTGTTCAGGGGCAAGACATTATATCCAGATTTGACCAAATGTTTTGTTTTTGTAGAATGATCAGGATATACACGCTCAAAATTACTGCAGTTCCTTTTGTCTGCCGGGCTATTTGGTGACTAGTGTAGACTCTGAACACCCTGCCTTACTGTCCCATCCCGTGTCAGTATCGTATTTGACGGTAATCACACTTCAGTGACTGAATAGCGACCAGTGTAGCCCCAGATCAGACTGTGCAAATGCACAGTCTGATATGGGGCTACACTGGTCACATATGTTATAAAGCATACATTTTCATTCAATCGACAAACTCATATTCCCAGCTTTATTTACATTAAATGCCAAGATTAATATCTGACACCAGTATAAATAATAACGTGCATACGTTGGATCCAATTTCCAGACAAATTTATGAAACTTGAATGAATGTTTTGTTTCCCTTTTCGTCTGCTGGAGATTACTGAATATTTGTTAATACTAAATGCCTGCTATTTTTGTTACCCTAGGTTTAAGGACCCGTCCTACTCCTAATCATCATATTCAGGGATCAGACAGTCTCCTCAGTTGGGAGACGCTCTATACCTGTAGCCTATTTCACCAACATTGCAATGTATACTTTTCTAGCAAAGTATACTTTGAGGGAGTAATCATTTATTTTTCCTGAAATGCATTATTTCATATAGAACTAACGACTGCATTTATTTGATGATTAAAAGTATATTTTTCTAGAATACTGAATTTATTACATTATCGCAACCAAAATGGCTGTGATAATGTAATAAATTCAGTATTCTAGAAAAGTATACTTTGAAATTTTGATGAAATAGGCTACTGATCATCCTTTGATTCAAACATAATTGCTTGCTAACTGTGATGAGATATATAAATAACATATTTGTGAACATTGCCTCGTTACTGTATACTATACGGTTCATGGAGTGGCCAATTTGGCCATCTTTGTGTGTTCAAGCCATCAGTCAGTTACACCGCTTGTGCCGTTTGAAAAAGAATGGAAAATGCCAGGAATTATGTTTGAATCAAATGCTGATCAGATGTAGAACATGTCCTTAATGCCTCCCAATCTCGATAAGAGCCCAGGGGGTGGGGGATGCATATAGTATTTGGTATGTGTGTCCGTCTGTGTGTTGTCCATCCCTGCGTGTGTCCGGGCACTCGTCTGGCCTCTGGGGGTTTTGGAGGCGTGGCCCAAGACAAATGCAAACATTGAAACTTTTTCCATACCACCTAAGCCTATTGTTTGTATGCTGGGGGTATTTGTGTGTCAATAGGCCACATTTTCTTGTTTACTATAGATTTTAGATGGATGTTGGTTTTTAAATTACTGGAGTGAAAGAGCTGGTGGCATATTAAAGCATACTGAATGTCCATCCATCAAATATTAATTTATAGGTCTGTAGTCAAGGTGTATGATCACGTGGTACTAAACAACAAGTACTGAAACTTCCAGAATCCATCCGATTCAAAGGTATTCTTTTATATTGTCCTTATTACGTAACGGATTTTGATGAAATATGGCGTATCAAACGCGTCTTGTTAAGCTGCATTTGGTGGTCTCTGTAATTTGCCCCAAACTTCTGTCGTTTTTGCGAAGAATCGATTCCGACACGGAAATCGATTCTTCGAAAAAACTACTGAGGTCTGTGCTGAACTACCTGGACGACCAAATGTAGCTCATGAAGACGCGTTTGCTGCGCCATATTTCATCAAAATACGTTTCATATTAAGGAAAATATCAAATAATACTTTCTTTGGAGTGGGCAAGATTTCAACACTTTCAGCCACTGTTGTTGTGGTTATAACCACGTGATCATGTACAGTGTTGCCCGAGAATCTCTTAACTCATTGCATGCTGGGAAACTTGTGGGCTATTAATAGTTCAAAAATAGCGGACAAAAATCATCATATTTTCTTTTATTCCTCCTTGTAAATATCATGAATATGTCTTGGAATCTCATTAGAATTGAGTCCTGAGCAGGGCTTCTAAAATTTCAGAATGCCAATCGGTCCGGACGTAATTGTCGGCCGGAAGGAGCCGGTACAATCGATATTGGTGCTACCCCACCACCCCCGCCCGCCCGCCCTCCCGCGCCTCTCATGTTTTGTAAACATAATTCTTTTTTGTAATAAACATGTTTTGGCAGCATATGAGAATCGTCTCCTAAGACGAGTATTATGTGTCCTGTTGGGGACAGTTACAATCCCGCGTTGGGGACACGTTACAATCCCGCGTTTTTTTTTTATTACTGATGGTGAACACGTTTTGATCTTCGCAAGTCGCATAATATTCAATAAGCCCGGTTTTGTCCGATCACGTCGTATGCATAATATGCACGTGCGGTTGTAATCATTATTGGCTGTGACGTGGTGGAGGGTGAGACATCAAAGGTTACAAAGTCGTGCCGAACTGACCTTTGATACATGCTGACGTGATGTCGAGACACACATTTACGACCAATTACTCGACACATATTTATCCATTTCGGGACTCTATTAGGCATTGAATAAAATAGTACTTTATTTAGTAAGATTTGGCTCTGGAATTTCGGAGTTTCGCACATAATTACTCCATAA
This sequence comes from Conchocele bisecta, assembly GCA_029237695.1. Classification (NCBI taxonomy): domain Eukaryota; kingdom Metazoa; phylum Mollusca; class Bivalvia; order Lucinida; family Thyasiridae; genus Conchocele; species Conchocele bisecta. The sequence continues at coordinate 61,662,086 of CM055275.1, read as the reverse complement.
CTTTATGACATCGGAATTTAAAAGTCACAGGTGCAGAATCCCCGATAAAAGGTAAGGCAAAAACGGGCGATGCGATGCAGTAACCAATAACACATATAACAGGCTCCAGTTTTGTTTGAGCAAATCCAGTTGCTCAAAATAGCGACCCCATATGCATAAGAAGGGTTATGAAATATTCAGACTGCACTTGACTATGAAAATTATCATAATATTTCACCAGATTGTAAGAACAGACATTAGGAACAGACATTCAGTATACGACATAGCATACTATCTCTGCGATCTCCTTTGCCTTCAAGCGTTGTGAACTTGTTCATAAGAATTTCTCAGCAATCACCAGTGCAACCACCGCTGTGACTCACATATTGAAATCACTATGAAAATTTTTATAACATTCCGTTCTGAGACAAACAATTTTTCATAAAATGTACTAGCGCTCTCGCTATGAAAATTTTCATAAACCGGACTATGAAAATTTTCATAAAGCGTAATATTCCTCTCCTTATGAAAATTTTCATAAAGCTTAATATCACTCTCACCATTAAAATTTTCATAAAATTTAATATACCTCTCGCTATGAAAATTTTCATAAAGCGTAATATCACTGTTACTATGAAAAATTTCATAAAATGTAATATACCTCTCACTATGAAAATTTTCATAAACCGTTCTATCACTCTCACATATTGAAGTCGCTAGGAAAATTACTGCTTTCAGACAAATTTTTAGTCGCTATGAAAATGTTCATAAAATGTATCATCGCTCCCACATATTGTAGCCGCTATGAAAATTTTCCTAACATTCCCGTTCTCAAACAAATATTAGTCGCTATGAAAATTTGCATAAGATTTCTGTTCTCTGACAATCATTAGTAGCTATGAAAATGTTCATAAAAGTCACTATGAAAGCAAAAACACATACATGTAATGAGGTCAATATGAAAAGGTTCATAATATTATCGTTCTGAAACAAGCATTTGTCACTATGAACTTGGACATAAAATGCAGTTAGGTTTACTAATTGTTCCTATTGACGGTTAATTGTCACAATGTTAATGTTCCAAATATATGTCAAATTAACGGACTCTGAATTATACCATAACTGCGGCACGTGTATTAAACATTCTTGTGAAATATGAGTTAGTTGGTTAGTGATTGAAACAGCTATTGTAAGCAGAAATAGGATCATAAATGTGACTGTGACAGGCAACATTGGGTTTATGCGATTCATGTTTAGTTCCTGATCAAATATGACGCCTATTTTGGCTAATAACGATATACAATGTATGTTGCTTTATAAACATGACGGGCGTTTCATTCACGGAATAGCGAACGGTGTAGACCCCGATCAGACTACATGGATGTGCATACTACGCTGGTGGCATACCCCATAAGCCCCGTTTTTCCTGTCTCATCCACAAATACAGTGGTTATACGCAAACAATGAATAAGTACTAAACCTTGTATTTTCATGTGGGGCATGCACAATACAGCAGACTGTCTAGACATACATGCAACACAGTTGAGTGAAATCGACCTTAAACAGTCGGACATGGTGTTCTGATTCACATGTATGCACACGTGTCGTTACCAACTATCATTTGTTCTCCTTACGCATCAGGAATCAGAAAAAACGTTCGTTCCATCAAATAGATTAACGTATTCCTGTAGTGTCATATCCTCTGAAAATATAAACAAATGAGTTAAAAGGTGACCATACTATATACATGTATGACAATTATTACGTCACAAGTCATGATCGGAAACAGTGATAAAATAAAAGGAAAGTCCCAAATATAGAAGCCATATGGAATTCATCACGCGCAAGTGACGTCCACCTTACAGTATGTATACATGTAGGTACGATTATCATAATACTTGAATGTAGGGTTGGCCCTAAGCAAAACTAAATAACGTATACATGCCTGAGTAAAATCCAGTGTTCCGCAGTCAAAACGGAAAGCGAGATATACCGCCGAAATTATAGGCATGGTCCAGTCTGACCAAAGTGCCAGTCAGGGTCGGTTATCTAATTAATGGGTTCATACGTTCAGTCAGCCAATCAGATGTTCCATAATATTCGCGGCAAAAACGATGGGGGCAGGATTAAATGCTGCGGGAGTATTCATGTCTGGATGCATGACTAACCCTTACAATGCTGAATTCCTCTTTGTCGTCTGCCTTTTAATTTTAGTTTTACACCGGTCTCGGTAGAGCCGGTGGCATATCGTGTTTGGACTGTGTATCTTTGTGTCCGTCCTTCACAAGTTCGCTGGAGTTTCGAAAATATATCTGCCACCCTGTGGAATTCGTGTGCCGACATTTTATTGTACGTAATGAAAACCTGGTTAGTAAGCACCTGATAATTGTCTCCAATGTAGACAATTATCATGTGCTGTCCAACATGTGCATTGTTAAAACATATCTGAAAAATAAAAAAGCAGACGATAATCTCCGGTTTTGGCCTTTTAAGAGTTAATTATAAGTTTAGTTTTTTCACTATAAGACACGTGTATGTAGACACGTGTAATGGGGTAACACGCATACAATATTAGTTCTGAGTACATAACTCTAATTTACACTGCATTACATAAGCGTTATGACGGAGTAGTCCTTCCAAATTTGCGTGTGTTTCATTTCTACTTCGTGGAAAGTGGCATAAGATCGTGCTAATACACACTTTCTTAGGTAAGTTTATGGTAATGTTTTTGTGTTATATTGTAGAATTGTTTCTCAATAACAATATAGCGAATTATGAATGTCAACGCCCTGCAGGTTTTCCCAACACTTTAGTGCGCGAAACGTAAATAAAATTGCGCAATTGTTGACCGTGGTGTAGCCATATAGTGCATCCTGTACAGCTAATACAAAATGTGACGATACCCTACCGGGATATGGTCCCAAAACGTTTACACAAGTAATCAACGGATCGTCATGTCGCAGTCGCATTTACTTACCACGATTCTGATATTGTAATATGTGTGTCATGCGTACGTGTATGCTTGTATATCGGTTTTCGTTTAAAGTGCCGAAAGATGGATATGTTACTCGCAATACATTACAATATGCGTTTTATCAATCCGATGCACATTAGACACATGTTGGATGCCGGGCAAATTCATAATTCAGCAGCACGAAATCCTGGGGCCATCACATGATGTCCGGTTTACGAGGTTTACTGAATGTTTGACGCTAGACCTTCACATAAAATATACATGTACATGTATTTACCTCATTATACCCCCGGAATACGGAGTATGTCGAGGGGTATATAGTTTTCGTTATTCCGTCCGTCCTTCCGTCCGTTTGTTTGTCTGTTTGCTCGTCCGTCCGTCCACGTTAACGTGTTTGGGTACCCATTATCTCTATAACGGTAAGTCGGATTGACCCCAAACTCCATATACTTCCTTATAAGCATCCATATTTTCATTCCATAACACACTCATGCGGCCTTCATGTCAAAGGTCAAGGTCAAATTACTTAGAAAGTGGCGTCGGTAATTTGCCTTAAAGTGTTCGGGGACCCATTATCTTTGCAACTGTAAGTCCGATTGACTTCAAACTTTATATACTTCCTTATCATCATCCATATTTTCATTCCATACCACACCCAAGGTCAAGATCAAATTACATGTACTTAGAAAGTTGCGTTAAAGTTTTTTTTATAAATATTTGCGTTAACGCTTTTCTTTGTCGGTCAAGGCGGCGGCCGGGGGTATACGTGAGCCGCTGCTCACTTTCTCTACTTTAATAGTATACTTATACATATCTCAAACATTGACCAAACTGGAGTAACATATTTGAACATGAATTTGAAAAATGAAAAAAAAAATGTGTTCATCTGTTCACATTTTCTTAGCTAAAACAGATTAATTGACAGGTCAAACCATGGTCAGCATTTAACTAGTCAATTTTATGATTTATGCACATTACTGCCTGTAGATATAGACTATGCTGGCTTTCACTACTTTTAATTAGTAAGAACTGGAGCAGTATGGTGGGAACATCCTGTGACACAGGCGACCCCTAAAAGCCGGTACTTCCCGGAAAAGGCCGGTACTACCCGGGACTTAATACCTGATGAGTTATTGTTCCCGCCGCTGTAGGTGGTTTTAGTAAGTAGGTGCGAACCCAGGCTCATCGGATTTAATATGTGCAACGAATCAGCATGTAGTAAAATAACAAAAAATGTACACTGTAGTTGGGTAATTAATGACTTTATACGCCCCTGTGGGCCACACCATTGTACTCAAATTGGAATTCAGTAAACTGATTTATGCTGTGTTAATGAACAAAAAACAATAGTCGTATTTCACGGAACCTATCAATTATTTAAATAACATTTATTTATAATATATATATGTTTTCATTTTGAATTAACACATATTGCAACATAAATGCTGTCAGTTTTATAATTACCATAATTAATATTTGGCTGTGACTGGAGAAATTGGGCTTCGGGCATTTGTGACTAGTGTAGATCTTGATCAAATAGCACACCCATATAGCATTAAAATACACATAATGCTTGATAGCAGCATGATGGGTGTTTCATTGATGTAATGAAGATCAGTGCAGATCTTGATCAGACTGTACGGATGCACATGCTGATCTTGATCTACACTGGTCGCAAAACGCATGTATGAGCCCCATACGCCGCATTATAACGTTTATCCTACACGAGTAAAGTAATCGCCACTTGGCAGCTGGTTGACAAAAAGAACCTTATAACAATTGCAACTAATGATCGGGATTCCCGACCACTCTGCAATATTCTCATAGTAAAATCACTATAATTCACTGACTGAATGGCTATCAGTGTACATGTATATTATGATCGGACTGCGTCAATGAAACGGTTAAAATGTTGACATACAGTAGCGCTTTTCTGCAGGTCAACTATTCGTACTATACCAATACTATCGTATACTATACCAATACGATATGTTTTCTATACGATATGCATATAATACGTACGGTATGTTGTACCGTACATACCAACCAATATCGTATAGATATACCATTCAAATCGTACTTTTATACGATTTTTATATATGTGTATAATTCTGGTACGTTTGTATCGTACAAACATACCAGATTTGTGGACGGTATAAATGTACCAGAATACCGTAAATGTGTACGATATATTAACGGTGTTGCCGTGTACTATTTGCCCTAATATTTGGTCCGCACCTAATATTTGGTCCGCCTCAGCAGTTGTTTTTCATAATATTCAGAAGAGACTGACTTCTCAAAATTGCGCCCTCAAAATATATCCACAAAACGAGAAACAAAATCCAATTAAATAATGAAACACTTGTGATTGTTTACGAGATACGATTCGATATGCCTAGCTAGAGTTTAATCTCTCATCCGGTGTATAGGCACTTTTGGTATATTCATACCATATCCGTACGGATATATCGTATATACGAAGGGATATCGTATGTTTGTATAATATTCGTATAGTACGTTTGTATAATGTAAACAAACTGTACTATACGATGATACGGTACAAACATACCAATAGTATATGATCATGTGATATGCTCATTGAACTATACGATTACGATATGTATACATATAGTATATAAATAGGTAAGGAGCAGAAAAGAGTCTACTGTATTCAGTGGTTGCGAATACAGAAAGGTAGCTTTTATCAACAGGTTGCCAATCATACACATGTGCATGTGTAGCAGAATAATGCAATGTACTAATATATCACAGTGCTTTGGATTACGTCCTTTGTACTTGTTGGTGTCCTACTTAGAGATGTTCACTGTATTGTCCTATGATTTTATAGAATGCCTACTGAACTCGCCAAACATAATGTTTTGTTGGTCATACGTTAACAGGACTGGTATATTTCCGAGACTTCATTTCTTTCATCAATTAAATAGTTGTGTTCTCATTTATTTACTACAAAGTATATACAACAGATACTGTAGTATTGACTTTGATTGGAAGCTGAAAAATGTGAATAAACACATAAACACATAAACACATATCGAATATGCGGTACGTTGTTTGAGACACAGTCAGAAAAATACAGGTTAATCTTAATACAAACGTTCGACTCCATCAGACAGTTACCAGAGAAAACAAATTATCAGATGATGTTTAAAATGTTCAATATTTGTTGGTGTTATCACTTTATTGACTGCAAATGACCTATGTCCACCAAATGCACCAGGGTTATTGTTTTCAATATTGCGTCCTGTTTGTTGAGTGATAAATACATATACATACTTGTCACTGTGGTAATGCCAGAAACCGAGACTCTGAATTATATAAGTTATTCAACGTGAAATGATTCAGGATTCGTTTAAAGGCCGTGTGGTCGTTCAGCTTGGGAAGACGTAAATCACATTCACTAATCTCATTAAATTCAGCTCAGGTCACAAACAACCATGCTCCCCAGACAACATTAGGACACAGAATTGGGTAATTATCCAGGTTGCTTGCAGTTCTTGCCACACACCAGAGATAACAGCAGTACCATGGCACATGTAGCCGGGTTACACATCACAATAGCTCCCGACTCCCCTGTGCCCACTGCATGTAATTCTTGATATGACACTATCAGTGGCATGTTGTGGCATGCATCTGACCAGTTCTTATCCTATCGCGTAGCGAAAAGGATGCAAAAGCTGTCCGTCCGTCTGTCCGTCAATCTTCCACCAGGTATACTTGTGGATCAATTTGTGCGTACAAGAGGTAATTGTACATGTTTTATTGTGCACCCAGGTACACAGGCAGACTATTTACAGGTATACAAGTAAGTGGGTTTACAAGTATACCACAGTGTGTGTGTACGTCCGTCCGTCCGTCCGTCCGTCCGTCTGTCTATCCGTCACGTTTTCCATTCGCCTGTATCTTCTGTACTGTTTGACTTATTGGGCTTGAAGCTTCATGTACATGTTCATTATCATCCATAGTGTCATTCCTTACTCCACCCATGCTCTCCCATACCCAAGGTCAAGGTCAAATAAGTTATACATTACGTCCAGTTTCTCCATTCTCCTATAACTTGTTGCTACGGCCAATTGGTTTGAAACTTCATGTTTATTATCATCCACATTTCCATTCCCCACCACACTCATGCTCTCCGCATGCCAATTGTCAAGGTCAAATAACATTTTTTTTAGCTCGACTATTCGAAGAGCTTATGTTGTCACCCCGACGTCGGCGTCACCGTCACGCCTTGGTTAAGGTTTTTAGTCAAGCTTGTATATGGAATACTACTGGCCCTACACCCACCATACTTGGACAACTTCATCTCCTAGTGATGTACATCAATAACCCCTGATCTATATTTGACCTTGACCTACATTTCCTCTTGAATTACTTGGTTAATTCCCCTTGGTTAAGGTTTTTTAGTCAACCTTGGTTAAGGTTTTTAGTCAAGCTTGTATATGCAATACTACTGGCCCTACACCCACCATACTTGGACAACTTCATCTCCTAGTGATGCACATCAATAGCCCCTCATCTATATTTGACCTTGACCTACATTTCCTCTTGAATTACTTACTTAATTCCCCTTGGTTAAGGTTTTAGTCAACCTTGGTTAAGGTTTTTTTCAAGCTTGTACATTGAATACTATTGTGCATCCAGACACCATACTTCGACAACCTTTTCTCATAGGTATGTACATCAATAACCCCTTATCTATATTTGACCTTGACCTACATTCCTCTTCAATTACTTACTTAATTCCTTTTGGTTAAGTTTTTTAGTCAACCTTCTATATGGAATACTACTGGCCCTACCCACACACAACATACTGGACAATACCAACACAATACTTTTGGACAAACTTCATCTCCTAGTGATGTACATCAACAACCCTGATCTATATTTGACCTTGACCTAAATCCTCTTGAATTACTTACTTAATTCCCCTTGGTTAACGTTTTTAGTCAAGCTTGTAGATGGAATACTCCTGGCCCTACACCAACCATACTTGGACAACTTCATCTCCTAGTGATGTACATCAACAACCCCTGACCTATATTTGACCTTGACCTACATTTAACCTTGAATTACTTACTTAATTCCCCTTGGTTAAGGTTTTTACTCGACCTTGGTTAAGCTTTTTACTCAAGCTTGTACATGGAATACTATTGTGCATACAGACACCATACTTGGACAACCTTTTCTCATAGTGATGTACATCAATAACTCCTGATCTTTGGTTTTGATTCCCATTTCAAATAGTGCGATGTCGCTGGGGATATATTCTGTCGTTATCAGCGGGGGGGGGGGGGGGGGGTGGGGGGGGGGATGGCTTTCTGGTTCCCATGTAGAGTCGCTGACGTGGTACCCTTCCCACTTCACCAAGTACTCGTGCGCATGAAAGGACAGGAGAGCATATGATATTTAAACTTGTTTTCATATGTTTTTAATACAACAGCTATTCACAGCTATCATCATTATGAACCAGAGGTACACTAAGAACAATTTAATTAATTCACGCAATCTATATCTGTTGCAACCGGTGTAAACAATGATCAGACTGCGCGGATGAACAGGCTTAACTGGGTGGCTAACTTTTCTAACTTAGTATTTCTGAACGGTTTCTATCCTGGCTGTACAAACATAGTTAAACTATGTTTAGTTTGCAGAAAATAATTCTACCCTGGTTGTACACAAAAAGTTCAAGGAAGTTTAGTTTGCAGTAAATAATCGTTAAATCGCGAACGGGGTCTACGCTGGTTGTACAAATATAATTCAATGAGGTTTAGTTTGCAGTAAATAATTTGTGTATGTAAAAAGGGAATTACGTTAATTATACAGTGGAACCTCTTTAAACGGACACAAGAAAATAACACATGTGATCTCATTTGTGTTAAGTTTCTTGGTCATTTATCTCAGGTGATAATGTATGTTCATGATCGCATAGCAAATAACTATAACTCAGCATGATCAAATATTACATGATTTCATTGAAACCTCTCTAAGCCGGACACATTGGGGACCTCCCATGGTGTTTAAAGAGGTTTCACTGTAGATTTATATGCGGGCAATGTCATAATATGTGGCGGTGACTGGAACAAATGTAGTTCCAGATCAGCGTATGAAGATGAAATTGTATTAAGTATTGCAAGTTGCAATTGTGTCAAATGAGACAAAGTCTATGCTGAAATTACAAATAAGTAGAATTTGTTTGCCGTACTGCAAATTTAGAGAAACACAATTTTATAATTGTTATCAAAATAGCTATCAACTGATAGACACTTTATACCAACAATAAAACTGTGCGTATTTTTTATAATACATGTATATACTGGAGAAACGGGACTTCTAAAAAGCGTTATTAGACTACAGGATCGTGCTATTTGATGAGGATCTACAAAGGTCACAAATACCATAAGCCCCATTTTCCCAGTAACATGACATATACATGTACGTATACCAAGCAAGTCAATTTGACTTCCAAAAGTTGTAAGTTCACTTTTATTTACCAGTGGCCAACATAGCCAGTCAAAACAACAAGTAGCGCATGCACATGAAAACCAACATGGTTGGCATGTTGACTAACACACCCATCAGTTAACTAATACTGGTCGGTGTTTGAAATGTTTCAATTTCATCAACATATATATGGATAAATGACTAACAACATCGATGGTATCCCAAGGATTTTAATTTTAACGTTGAGTGAGTGAGTGAGTGAATAGGGTTTAACGTCCGCTTTTCTGACATAGAGGTACAAGCCTCAGGGAGTCTACACGCAGACGGGTCAACGGGGTCGAGTCCCATATCCACCTGTCCAAGGGGGGTAAATCCCAACTTCAGAACTCAATATTTACAATCAAAATATATATTCAGTCCTGAAATTAGAACAACCTGATCTGGTGCCAGGCCCTCGCCACACCAGCATCATTTATCCCATCCCCTAAAAGTAATAGGATTAGCGCTAATCTTACTTTTATATATGGGGCATAGCCCGACTCAACTCTCACATACAAGAAAGCCAAAATGTACATGAGGGCCAAATCCGGTATAGTGGTTCGGAAAGTATGAACCCAATCGTTAAGCCAGTTTAGTCGCCTTTTACGACAAGCAATGGCTACTGCAGCACTATTCTCAGGATCAGTTGATCCCGCCCCGTGCCTGCACGGGGCCATTTTAAACGTTGAAATAAAACATTATTAGGTAAACATATTTTATGTGGGATTTGCAAACAGGGCACGTTTTCTCGTGCACCTGTCCCCATTTGGAGAAACGTAATATTTATTTTTTTAGCTGACAATATCCAAGGCTGTACACAGGCCAAAAATTGGACGCTGATTTGCCTGAAGATAAACTGGATTAGATGTTGTCGTCTGCTGGAAATGTTTTATTTTCAATATTTATCGACAAAAACCTGGTTTTGACAACACATGAGAATCGTCTCCAGTGGAGACGATTCTCATGTGCTGTCAAAACCAGTTTTTTGTTAAGAATTAAAGCAAAAAATTAAAATAAAATAAAACATTTCCAGCAGACGACAACATTTTATTCAGCGTAGCAAGGGTTAAGTTCTCTCGATTGCGCATGAATATGAGTAAAAACTAATCCAGTTTATCTTGAGGTTTATCTTGAGGTATAACATTTAAAATATACAAATATTATTTAAAGGAGTACCGATATGATATATTTAAATCCCGTTAATATTGCCCTGAATTTAACACGCAATAAAACAATATAGCCTAGTTGACCAACATTTATAACGTAGACAAAAACAGTAAATTATAATTACCATGTTACCGATAATTCTTTATAGCTGTATACTGAACACAGAATAACAAGTGAAAATTATATAAATTACTTCTAGCTGCAATATTGACAATTACATAATTGCGAAAAATATTTTATTATGCTCCATAAAGGTACACAATAAATCAACAAAAAATGTATGCTGTTTTGTAATCACTGTAATGTACATGAACACGAGTCTGATCAGGTTTTGCACTGTTCGCTGTGAAGTCTTGACTACTTACACAGCCGCGAGTCTGATCAGGGTTTGCACTGTTCGCTGTGAAGTCTTGACTACTTACACAGCCGCGAGTGGGGCGAGTAGCAGAATCCTGGGACAAATTATACAATACTGTGTCTCAGTACAATCTGATCAGGGCTTGCACTGTACGTTATTTAGTCTGTACTGGGACTCACTATTCTATAATTTGTCACAGTCTGTACTACTAGTGTACAGATCAAAGTATGGTCAGACCGGATGAATGTCAACCACAAAGTATTTGGACTGCACAATATTGACAATGAGTAAGAAACGCAATCAATTGGCGTATATTCATAGCAAAAAAAATGAAAAAATAACAATATTATACTTACATTCCCGTGCTTTTCTTTTCGTCTGTAAATTAGTCGTTCAACGTTGTAGGTGTCCTCAAGAATTACTGGCTTGCTTAACGTGGACGTCTTCTTTTGCCGAGGCAAAACATAATCTCCTTCATTTAGAATTTTGTAGCTAACATTAGAACGTGGTCTGAGAGATGAAGCCATACCTGCTACCATAGATCGTATGTCTGTATGAAGATACAGACGTGTGAAGAATTGTCTCTTAATTGAGTAGTCTTGTCGGCATCTAAAAAAACACAAATCGCAGTTTGCACGGCAGTTACTAATTAACTGCTTTTAATTGGCAACCATGACGTTAGTTTCGGATTAACGGTGTAATTTGTTAGATAATCAGCAGTGTTTAAAATGAGCGATTAATGTTTCGGTGACAAACACACTCGTCTCCAATTATTAGCTTCAAAGTACGTGAAAATCAAAGTCTAATTTGTTTATTTTGTTCACAAATACTTTTACCGACAACACGGTCATGCCTCGGGTAACATACAATCGTCCCACCGCCGCTAAGCACCGTAAGCAGGTGCCCGTTTCAACGAATATCACGGAAATTGCCGAAGATTTCCGTGATACGCTAACTGGAAAATGAAAACAGATGGTGTCATTTTTATTATCTAAAAAGGACCAAAATATTATTAACTTAGAAACATATATTTTATATCAATAGATAGAAAAATGAATGAGCTAATTGAAAATACCTGTGCATTTTTTGTCACTATTCTTATAAAAAAAGATTTTGCAATTTTCCCAACGAAAATCGAGAAGAAAAATCACAATTTGCTATATAAATCATATAAAAGCTACCGACTATTTTTAAAGCTAAAAAGGACCAAAATATTTTTATTTTAAAAACACGATCGAAACATCATCATACAGTACAATAATTGAAGCTTAAAATGTGACTTGTGCATTTTTAATCGGTTGTGTAGTTTAAAAGTTACGTAAGAAATGGTAATGGTCTCCTATATAATTACATATAAAACTCGCCGCTACTAATGCAGACTTTCTACAGGTAAGGTGGCCGCGAAAGTTGGATATGTTTGCCTGGTAATTTCATGAATGAATTAATAAGTATGTAGTTATATCAACTTAACAGCATTAACCCTTACATTGCTGAATTAATATCTGTTGTCTTCTGTTTATTTTCTAATTTTCATTTTTCTCATGAAAAACATTCTTTGGCATCACTTGGGAATCATTTTCAATGTAAACTAGATTTGTCAGTCAGCGATATTTACGGAATACCACTGCGTGGTCCCAGGTGTCGCCAAATGTGTAGATTTGTAGTCTGTGGGTCTGTGACCTTGACCCTGGGCTTAGCGGCGGGGGCGACACGGTCATGGATTTGTCATAGCATGATTTCTCCGATGTTAAGTTTTAGAGGAATGCATCAGCGGGGGTTGGACGGTCGTGGATTTTTCACAGCATCGTAGTAGACCCTTTGAGGAATGCATGCGTGAAATATTAAGAATGTTCGATGAAGGAAATATAAGTTATGACATATTTATCTGATGTTAAGTTTAGGGACGGACGGACGGACAACCTGACTCTAGTCACCCCCTCCCCACACACACAACTTGTCACGGAGGTATAATGATTATAATTAAAGTGCTGACAAATGATGTCTTTACTGATAAAGAAGACAATATATAATACAGCAGCAGACGACAATTTTCGTTTTTTAGCTGTAGAAGAGCTTCTGGCATACCGCCGGCGTCGTCGGCGTCCACAAACAATTGATCTGTTCATTTGATTGGTATGGAATATATTCAAGCCAACTTCCATTGTTAAATAGTTGATGGTATAATACTATTGGTGCAATAGTAAACGTTCATGTGCAAGAATGGCTGGCTTGGTACAGCCACTATCCAGATGGCTGTTCAGATAGCCATTACAGGTGGCATGTCCAGTCTGTTGCGGTCCATTCACACTATTTTACTACCATTATAACGGTTTACCTAAGGAGTGTCAGATAGTAATCACCCCCAACCTGCATTTAAACCCATGCATACTGATAATGTTCCCTAAATGTTTCAGCAGTGCTGTTTAATTCAAGAATAATGATGCCCAAAGATATTTATTGAGTATTTTCAGCCACGGCATTTAACAGTACATGAGCTGATTGGCTCGAATGTCAAACGGACGAGAGCGCGTAGCGATGCCATTTTCGCAGTTTAACACCTTGAATAGCCCGAATGGGCGTACTAGGTTTGACCTTACATTGTATACATAGTTGTTATCAGGCAATACCTAGTGTATCTGAACCTCTCTTCATCGATAACATATAAGCAGCGCCATGCGAAAACCGGGCTTAATTACAACATTTTCAGTTTTTACTTGTTCGCATATTCTGAATTGTACATCTTTTAAAAGCCATATGCCGCCAAAATTATCAATGTATCCCAATTATTTTTCATTTTAGAAATATTTTTATGACGCGTGGTAAAAATTTATATGACATTTCAGATCAATGACGTTGAAATTACGACGTTTTTATCAACGGCGTATACAAGGGGTGTTGATAAAATACCCGGACAAGTCCTATAGATTTGTCATCTTTTATCGCATGTCAACCAAATTTGGATATCTCGTAGTCTTTCCAAGTGTTTCCCATTAGGCCAAGACAAAGTATGAAAATAATGTTTATTGCAGTTGCTATTAATGTAATGTTATGTTTTGGATTGCGGCCCAAGTAACGTAATTCCGTATTAATTTCAAATAAGGCAGAGTGTTGGCGTTTCCCTGTTGTTTGCTGCTGCCTGAAACAATTTTGGGAAATAATAGCGACATTATTTAACATTTCGTATGCGACGACATATTTTAAAGTAGGAAGTAGTCCGCTTATAACATTAACTTTGTAACAAAACACAACATTGGGCAGATTTGGTAGCGTGATACCTTATAATTGTCGCCGTGTGTCTTTCTTGAGGATGCATTACCATCGCCTGATTCAGACATATTATTATGCAGTCAAGTGATAACTGATGATTTTGATACTATCGAAAAGCAAGTTTATGACCATCCAAATTCCAATTAATTTCAAGACTTTTCGAAAACTCCACCGACCTCACTGTGTGTTTTGCATTATGTATTGCTTATTATGATAGCTTTATACACAAACAATGAAGGAGCTGTATTGATCACTGAATTTCCAATTAATTTCAAGACTTTTCGAAAACTCCACCGACTCACTGTGTGTTTTGTGCATTATATTGCTATTATGCTTATACACAAACAATGAAGGAGCTGTATTGAAATCACTGATTCTGAATCTATAGAGTATTAGATGCATTTGTTTTGAACCTAAATTCATACAATCATTGGATATATATGCCATTATATGAGCCGCGTCGCGAGAAAACCTGTCTTCGGGAAATTCTTGGTCAAATCGTATTTGTATGAAGCATTGAATGTTTTTTATTTGATCATGATATCCGCAATATTCATTAAGCAAATGAGCAAATGAGACGTCACGTAAAAGCCACGTCAAACGACGTTACAATATATATATAGTAAATACATGGTTAGTGCCGTCGAATATAAACATTTAATATTTAATATATTCGGTTGAGCCTTAGACAGCTTTATTGGGGCGAGCTTTAGCGAGCCCCTATAAAGTTGTCGAGACGAAACCAAATATATTTTATATTCTACGGTACTACCGGTAATCATGTATTTAATTTATACCGCATACTAAACGTAATTGCTTGAACGTGCGTGACGTCATGTTTTGACGTCATTCCCTCGCGATGTGTCACAAATCCAGTGACGTGATTCAAATCAATATGGCGGCGTCCACGCTAGGTAGATTCAGTATTGTATCTGATTAAATATCCGATTAAATATCCGATTAAATATCCGATTTATTTACGATGAGCATTCAATATTGGCTCGAGTTAGACTACACAGTTGTCATAATAAGCATTGCATACACAATGGACATGTCCGTGTCGTTGGTTACGTCGCATATACTGTTACTGTAAAGATGGACAAAATTCAGCTGCACCGACAGCGACTTCGATTTTAAAATTTGCCGCCATCTTGAATTTGCTGTTGAGACTGACTAATATTAAAGGTACATGCCCATGCAGTAGGCACAAACTGTTCTTTATAGGAATTAAAGAAGTGTATAATTGTGTCACTAGTCCACCAGTTATAAAAATACAAGTGCCCGCTATACAGATATAATCAATTATAGTCATATTTATTTTACTGATAGTGACGCGCGGTGGTATCCGGCTAGTTTCATATGTAAATGAGGCATGATATTTTTTAATTAGTTGTACTAATTAAATATGTCACCTGAACAAATTATATTTTCGACATATTATCAAGTATGATCATTGCACATCAAAAAATAAATAGAATAAATAGCATACAGAGAATAAATAGTAATTTCCGTTAACATTTTAAGGAAACACGGTTATCGCCCCTGATATCAGTGTGTAAATTTACGGCTAATATAAAATGTATAATAATGCCAATCAATACGTGGAATAACGGTGAATGAATGTTTATTTTGCCAGAAAATGTGTCGGATGATGTCTCTGATGTAATTAACATTTTGTGCCTACTGAGTGTACCTTTAAGCTACTTCAGGTATAACATATTCGGTTACTTCAGATATACACAGCATTTATTCAAACCCTTTAGTATGCTTTTCAAATAGTAATGGTCGTGAAACTAAGTGTAGTGTGTCTTATTTTCATGTTAATTTCAACTAAAAATAGTTTTATCCATTAATCATGTTGATATTCGATCAGATGTTTTGTTAGCCGTATCCGGATCTTGTGATGCTAGACTATATTATTCATAGAAAAACGTGATCAGGAAGTTTTATATCTTTTTTTTGCTTTCCATAATGCAAATTTTCTATTTATATTATCACAATACACATTATTGTATTTGATCAAAATCCGAGGACTTTGTATTTTATTTTACTTCATATGTATACTATAATAATACTATAATATACTGTGATACACAGGGGAGATACTTAATAAATTAA
Organism: Conchocele bisecta; assembly: GCA_029237695.1. Taxonomy (NCBI): domain Eukaryota; kingdom Metazoa; phylum Mollusca; class Bivalvia; order Lucinida; family Thyasiridae; genus Conchocele; species Conchocele bisecta. The sequence continues at coordinate 61,645,722 of CM055275.1, read as the reverse complement.
ATGAGCTAAATGCCAGTAATCACACGTTGTGCATGTGTGGATGCGTCAATCCATCCGTCCGTCTGTGCATGTCTATGACCAACTGCACAGTTGATCCACCAAGAATTTGACATTCCGAAGATTCCTGTGGATATATTAGATTTTTAAAAGTTTGTCCATACTGCTATTTTTTCATTGACAATGCTGCTACAACCTTAGACGATTAACACGTAACGCCCTAAGTAACTGAAATGAACTGTTTCATGTTAAGTTTGAGACTTCCACTATGCAGAAAAGGGGTCATTTTGCAAAAAAATAAAAATATAGTAAAGAAAGATACTAATATCTCCAACATGTGTTGCCTTGAAATATCATCCCATCGTATCTATGTCTTATATTAACATGACACACACGTCAGTGTGCATTCAGATTTAAGCTTTTCATATTCAGACAACAGAAATGTAGAATGTTCACGACATCGTCCCGCTTACAGCTGTATTGGACCACCTGTTAAAAAAAAAGGGGACCCCTGTTAAAAAAAAAACCTTACAATATCTGCAATAAATGTACGATCGGCGACCCATATCATGTCGGTAATCGAGAAAGGATTCTCTAGTGACTGAATGGCGGACATCCTATGTTCTGATCAGACGGCGCATATGCACAGATGAGACATCGTAACATCCATGGCTTTGTTGTTTTTGCAGGTAAATGTTGCGATAAATGTTAATTTTGTACATTAACATGTATATTAGAAAGAAATAATTGAGCAATAAACTGAAAATTCGTGTCGAGTTAACCAGATCTGAAACATATAGTTGTGCGGGAAACCGGGCCCAGGCTACAACGGTCAACAAATATGCTGCCGACCATCTGTATGTAAATAAAAAATGTAGCTTACACAGAGTTTTCACCTGTAAATGGTGGTCGATAGCAGTTAATGTGGACAATTATATGTAAACTGTGTCAAAGAAAATATTATATGCCAAAATAACGGAACATAAAAAGCACATATCAATAACAGACAAACATGTTTAGCTCACCTGAGCGAAGCTCATGTGAGCTATTGTTACCGCAATGTGTCCGTCGTCCGTCGTCATTCATCGTCCGTGAACATTTTCAAACGTCTTCTCCTCGGTAACCATTGAGCCTATAGTCACCAAACTTCATGGTCATGGTCCTTAGGTAGGGGGATTACAAAATTGTTAAAATGACGTCATCACGTAATTCAATATGGCCGCCGTTTAAAAATAGCACAAATTCTTCAAAAATCTTCTTCTCAAGAACCGCCAACCGGATTTCGACAAAACCTGGTAGGTATCAACGAGGCGATCACTCTGGTGCATGTTTTGTCGAAATCGGATGGTTATGTCTTCATCACACGAACCGCTTGGCCCATGGTAGCCAAACTTAAAAGTTAAGGTCCATGGGTGAAGTCTTTTCAGATTTGTTAAAATGGAGGTCATCGCTAATCCAAGATCGCCGCCGTCTAAAAATAGCATAAATTCTTAAAAAATCTTCTTCTCATGAACCGCCAGCCGGATTTCGACGAAACTTAGTAGGAATGGTCGATGTACAATGCTCTATTAAAGTTGTTAAAATGGTGACCCCGGGGTCAAAAATGGGCGTGGCCCATGGTGTCAAATTTTATTTTTGCCCGAATATGGTCATATCTATATCAAATCGAAGGTATCAAAGAGGCGATCGCTCTGTGTATTTTTTGTCGAAATTGGATGGTCATGTCATCCAAGATGGCCGCCGAAAGGTCAAAAGGTCGTTCTTTTATTAGAGATTTCAAGATTCTTCTTTGCACAAATCGCTTGGCTCATGGTGGCAAAACTTCACAGTTATGGTCCATGGGTGAAGCCTTTCAGATTTGTGACAACAAAGGTCGTCGTTAATCCAAGATGGCCGCCGTCTAAATATAGCACAAATTCTTAAAAAATCTTCTTCTCATGAACCGCCAGCCGGATTTCGACGAAACTTGGTAGAAATGATCGATGTGCAATGCTATTTCAAAGTTGTTAAAATGGTGATCCCAGGGTCAAAAATGGGCGTGGCCCGTGGGGTCAAATTCGTGTCAAATTTTATTTTTGACCGAATATGGTCATGTCATATATCAAATTTAAGGTATCAACGAGGCGATCACTCTGGTGCATTTTTTGTCGAAATCGGATGGTCATGTCATCCAAGATGGCCGCCGAAAGGTCAAAAGGTCGTTCTTTTATTAGAGATTTCAAAATTCTTTTTCACACAAACCGCTTGGCCCATGGTGGCCTAACTTCACAGTTATGGTCCATGGGTGAAGCCTTTTCAGACTTTTTAAAACGGAGGTTGTCGTTAATCCAAGATGGCCGCCGTCTAAGAATAGCACAAATTCTTAAAAAATCTTCTCATGAACCGCCAGCCGGATTTCGACGAAACTTGGTAGGAATGATCGATGTACAATGCTCTTTCAAAGTTGTTGTAAAATGGTGACCCCAAGGTCAAAAATGGGCGTGGCCCGTGTGGTCAAATTGGGGTCAAATTGTATTTTTGACCGAATATGGTCATGTCTATATCAAATTGAAGGTATCAAAGAGGCGATCGCTCTGGTACATTATTTTATTGAAATTGGATGGTCATGTCATCCAAGAATGCCGCCAAAAGGTCAAAAGGTCGTTCTTTAAATATAGAGATTTCAAAATTCTTCTTCACACGAACCGCTTGGCCCATGGTGGCCAAACTTCACAGTTATGGTCCATGGGTGAGACCTTTTCAGATTTGTTAAAACAGAGGTCATCGCTAATCCAAGATGGCCGCCGTCTAAAAATAGCACAAATTCTTAAAAAATCTTCTTCTCATGAACTGCCAGCCGGATTTCGACGAAACTTGGTAGGAATGATCGATGTAGAATGCTCTTTCAAGGTGTTAAAATGGTGACCCCGGGGACAAAAATGGGCGTGGCCCGTGGGGTCAAATTTTATTTTTGACCAAATATGCTCATGTCATATATCAAATTGAAGGTATCGATGAGGCGATTGCTCTGGTGCAATATTTGTCGGAATCGGATGATTTGATTATATCATCCATAATGGCCTCCAAAAGGTCCATTTATTCAAGATTTTGAACGTCTTTTTCTCAGGAACCACATGGTCGATGCTGGCCAAACTTCATTGTAAGTTAAGATCCTTGGGTGAAGCATTTTCATATTTGGTAAAATAAGTCATCGCTTAATCCCAGATGACCGCCATCTAAAAATAGCACAATTTTTTGTTTAAACACATGAACTCAATGTCACATTCTCCTCTGGTGTTCATGGAGTAAGGTGAGCGAATTAGGGCCATCATCGCCCTCTTGTTATATGTGATATCGGCAGCAAAATAATAAAAGAAAATTACTCTTACGCCATTATTGCTAATAAAAACATAATATAAGATGTGCCCGTTTCGAATAAAAATGGTGGATTTTGATCGTACGACCGTACGGCAGTCTAACGTTCATCCAATACATTCTCAGACAGGATCCATGACAGATCGAAGAGTGTTTCGCTTGTTTCACACCCATATATGCCAGATTATAGATATATTCTGTTTGTTATATAACACAACGGAACAAACCTAACACGGCGTTCTGACAAACGTCGATAATTGGAAATCTCGGCTGAAATTACGTCGGCTAAGTTCACGACGTCATATCTTGTGACGTCGTCAGACTCCCGAAGACATGTTTTCTCGCGACGCGGCTCATATAGCTGCGTGTCTACCTCTGTTTATGATAAAATGAGTGGCGTTAAATGGCATATCATTCACTAAGTACTGGATAGAATTGTTCAAAAGTGTCTCAATTTACCAAGATAATAGATGGTAATATCGTTGGCATACACTAGGTTGTTGATATTTAAGATTATTTATGATTCAAGGTGCAGTGTAAGCGAAGACTTCGCTGATATGTAGCCATTTAAATTATGCGTTCACCATTTTGAATTCATAAAGATAACCGACGAAAAAGAGTGACAATGTCAAAGAACGACAGTTAGGCGACAATGCACAGCGCCTGAAGCATTTCTAAGTCATTCATGCTGCGAGGAACTCGTGCAAGTATCCTTGCTATAATATTTTGTCACGACACCATGGCCATAACGTCAAACATGTATTCACGTTCAGTGACGTCACAAGTACGTGACGTCAAGTCGTGACGTCATAATATGTGTACTAAGGTGCAAGGCATCGCGTCTCATATTAGTGAAAGTTTCAGTAAGTTATAATTTTCCATTTTCTGTTCACACTTAATGTTAACTTAACCCAATTCCAAAGTCCAGCACGGCTGACCCGAGGGGGGATCCGCTGTCATTTTGTGGCAGTTCATTAACAAATGTACATTGTTTTATTCTGAACAACAGGCTGCCAAAGTGGACCGAAAATAATGATAAAATCAAGTATGAACAGAATGGATTCAGAAAATATCGTAGTACTACTGACCATTTGTCGTCATTTACAAAATATCATAGATACTAGGAAAAAGAAGAAACTGTCTACATTCTGTGCATTCATTGATTTTACGAAAGTATATGACTTGATTGACAGAAGCACACTATGGGCAATGCTGCGAACCAATTTTCATTTGTCTTTCAGGTTCATATGCAATTTTGTTGAAATACAACATGAAAAGATACTACCGGCAGTCATTGGTCTAATACTTATGTGTGATGAAAGATACTTTATAATGCTTGTAGCTAGCTAAGCTCCAGATTAACCCTTAGACCGCTACTTGCAACAATTGTCGTTTGCTGTTGCTTTTATATCTTGCCTTATTTCTCAATAAAAACATGTTTTAAACACCACTCAGAATCATGGAAATGATTCTGAAGTGCTGTCAAAGCATGTTGTAAATTATTCTAAAGTTCTGTCAAAGCATGTTTTTGATGATAAAAATGGAAAATAGAAAATAAACAGCAGACGACAAAAGTTTAAGACAGCGGTGTAAGGGTTAGCTCATTTATATTATGAAAACAATGTTGAATAGCATCGGTTCTCTTTAAGGATTTATATCTTAACCCTTTTACCCATAAGTCACTGGAAATAGATTTTGATAGGGTAATTTTGCAACCAATCTAACCATCACAAAATGATTTTCAGGTGTTTTTGTTCTCAAAAATATGAAAATAACTTGCAAAAAGTTCAGATCCTGATGAGACGGCTCGTGACAAGCTGGCTCATTTGGATCTACATGTTTTGTCAATACCACTATACAGGCCTGTGGATTAATGGTGAATCTTGACTGCGATTCACACCTGGGGCCAAGTGGTCCGGTGTAGTAAGATTGTCTGTCAGGAGTCTGTTTCACTAAACTTCATACGACTAAAATGTTCGCAGGTGCAAATTTAGGATCGTCTGGAAATTTCAATTGATGGATTTACATTTATTGAGCATAGGCTGCATATGCAGCCCATGCTCAATAAATGTAAATCCAATAATTGTTTACAAGAAAACAGTGTTAATGTGAAATTTACAGAATATCATAATTTTACACTTACAAACATTTTAGTCGTACAAAGTTTAGTGAAACGGGCCCCAGAACACTATAATCATTCAATTTTGAATGTTTTCTCATAAATGTCAGTGCCAGTTGTATAATGCTGGAGAAATGGAGTTTATGAGATTTGTGACCAGTGTAGCTCCTGATCAAATAGCACCACACTCCCTGTAGCCTGATAATGATCTATATTGCCTTTTGGCTGCATGGCGTGTGTTTCATTGATGGAATGGCGAACAGTGCATATCCTGATCAGACTGGCCGTGCGGATGCACAGGCTGATCTGGATCTACACTGGTCGCAAAACTCATAAGCCACCTTTCTCCAGTCATATATGGCCTTGCTGCTGAAGCGACATGAATTCCAACCAATTAGTTTACAAGTACAAATAAGAAAAGCATACCATATGATACATTGTATATATATATAGTTATAGCATATTAGTTTCATTGTTCTTGTAAATTTACAATGGCCTATACATTTTTCAAATGTCCCTCTGATAACTGGCCCTACTTTAAACAAATCCTGGAATGAACACCGTTAATGCATGCTAAATCTTTGCAACTGCATTACTAATTAGGTAGAGTATACCTTCATAATCAAGGTGTATGATCACATGGTACTAACAACAACAACTAGTACTGAAACTTCCAGAATCCATCTGATTCAAAGTACGTATTCTTTTATATTGTCCTTATTACGTAACGGATTTTGATGAAATATGGCGCATCAAACGCGTCTTTTTAAGCTGCATTAGGTGGTCTCTGTATTTTCGCCCAAACTTCTGTCGTCTTTTTGAAGAATCGAGTTCCGTGTCGGTAGACATAAGTCTGTGCCGAACTCCATGGACACCAAATGCAGCTCATGAAGACGCGTTTGCTGCGCCATATTTCATCAAAATTCGTTCCATATTAAGGTAAATATCAAATAATACTGTCATTGGAGTGGGCAAGATTTCAATATTTGCAGCCACTGTTGTTGTTGTTATAACCACGTGATCACGCTGACCTTGATAATACAAAGATAAAAATTGCTAAAATTGCTTCCTCCACTGCGCTCTATCCGTATAAAAATCTCAGAATATCCGAAATTATTGTGAGATGAGTTAGTGAGGTCAACATAATGTAAGGAAATATAATTTTACAGGTGACATAATACTATGGTCCAATCACTGCAGATACCCTCCTGTTCAGAGCCATAGACCGACTACCATTCAATGTGTAGTGGTTACATGCCAGATAAACCCTTACTACGCTGAATTAAATTTTGTTGTCTGCTGGAAATGTTTTTTTATCAATATTTCTGGATAAAAACCTGTTTTGGCAGCACATGAGAATCGTCTCCACTGGAGACGATTCTCATGAGCTGTCAAGACAGGTTTTTTATTCAGAATTAAGGCAAAAATGAAAAACATCAGACGACCGTTTTCGTCTCCCGCGTAGTGGGGGTTAATAATCTGACAATTATCAATAGTATACGCATTTCATGGCGATAACCGGAAGAAATGACAGATTAATAAAAAATGAAAGTAAGAAGCAAGATAGAGACATGGCATGTTTAAGTCTATGTTAAGTCCTGCTTGTTTCATTTCATCTTGTTGTAGTTCATATGAATAACAGTATATCAAAGTTTCAATGCATCCATATTTCCAAAGGATGATGACTTAATTTGTGAATATGAAACCTTTATCCACAATTCATGCGGTTGTAGCGGTCTAGATCAACTAATTAAGTAGAAAATGGAAAATGTCCACCTAACCGTGTAAACATCTATGTGTTCAGTGAGATGTGTATTTAAGATCTATGCTATTTCAGATTGCACGTCTCCCGTCTTATACAGAGAGAATTGGCAGTGAAGTTCTACTTCATGGCAGGCCAGTGCTGGCATAAAGGCCTGATGAGTAGTGACAGGAAGGTGAAACAGTACAGGCACATTCTTAAGACCTTAACCCTTTAACCCATAAGTAACTGGAATGGATTTTGATATGTCAATTGTGCAACCAACCAATCCAACCGTCACAAAATGGTTTTCAGACTAGTCCATTTATGAAAAGGTGGTATTATTATATTTGTTCTGAAAAATATTTATATTAAATTTGTTCTCAAAAATATAAACATTATTTTTAAAAAGTGCAGATCTGATGAGACGGCTCGTTACGAGCCGCCTCATCTGGATCTGCACTGTTTGCATAAACCGCTATAGCGGGCTTTCGGGTTCAAAGTGTTAATTCTAAATGTACCAGGCAATTTTTCATTTCAAAATGTGTGAAACGGCAGCTGATTTTTGTCTACAGGGATCCTCCAGATTATCGGACAAAAATGGAAGTGTTTTTACGATATTTTTCTTAAAATAGTAGATACGGGCATATAATTTTCACAGAACAATCCTCGGTTCTTGCTTCCTCAGCGCATGTAAACTATTTAGCAAAATGTGCCATCTTTCTCACTTAAAATTGGGTCAGATCATCAGTCGTAAGATTGCCCCAAAATTAACATTGACAATCAGTTATCCGGACAAACGTATAATGCAGCTGATTTTTGTCTACAGGGATCCTCCAGATTATCGGACAAAAATGGAAGGGTTTTTACGACATTTTTCTTAAAATAATAGATACGGGCATATAATTTTCACAGAACAATCCTCGGTTCTTGCTTCCTCAGCGCATGTAAACTATTTAGCAAAATGTGCCATCTTTCTCACTTAAAATTGGGTCAGATCATCAGTCGTAAGATTGCCCCAAAATTAACATTGACAATAAGTTATCCGGACAAACGTATAATAGTCTTATAACTTCTATTCTCACATTGAAATCATAAGTTTATCGCCTGTAACCGGTGTAGTTCTGCAGAAAAATCAGTCGCCCTTCGATTCTTGGAAAACACCATATTTATGGAATGTATTCTGAATTGTCTTGCTGAAACATCATGTTACGGTTAACGTCAAACAACGGAACAACAACCGGCGCCAGTATAACATCTCTGTATTTGACTGCGTTCAAATTTCCTTTAATTGGCCCCAAACGCGTCTTGAAAACTTACCAAAACATCTTCGATCCACCGCCGTACATGTGTTTCTCTAACACATAACAATCGGCGTAACGTTCGTTCTTGCGTCGATATACGCTCGTCCTACCGTCGTGTGTTGACAAGTTTAATCTGCATTCGTCGGAGAACACAACATTATTCCAGTCTCTCCGAGTCCATCGCAGATGATTTCTGGCCCAAACAAGGCGATTGTTCCGATTCCGTCGTGATAGGATAGGCCCAACGTATGGTCTCCGCGCTCTGACGCCAATATCCCTCAACCGGTTTTTGACGGTGGCTCTGCTAACGTCACGACCGGCTCTCCCTAAAATCCTTCTCGACGTCGACGCAGCATTTTCCACCCTGTTACGCAAGTGTGAAGTTCGTATGTACTGATCTTGACGTCGTGACGTCACACGCGATCTCCCGCTGCGTGGCAAGTGTTTGACGGAGCCTGTTCGCCGGAATTT
>CM055275.1:61606231-61636236 GCA_029237695.1 Conchocele bisecta | reverse complement strand
TAATCGTTAAATCGCGAACGGTGTCTACGCTGGTTGTACAAATATAATTCAATGAGGTTTAGTTTGCAGTAAATAATTTGTGTATGTAAAAAGGGAATTACGTTAATTATACAGTGGAACCTCTTTAAACCGGACACCAAGAAAACACATGTGATCTCATTTGTGTTAAGTTTCTTGGTCATTTATCTCGGGTGATAATTTATCGCATAGCAAATAACTATAACTCAGCATGATCAAATATTACATGATTTCAGTGAAACCTCTCTAAGCCGGACACATTGGGGACCTCCCAGGGTGTCCGGTTTAAAGAGGTTTCACTGTAGATTTATATGCGGGCAATGTCATAATATGTGGCGGTGACTGGAACAAATGTAGTTCCAGATCAGCGTATGAAGATGAAATTGTATTAAGTATTGCAAGTTGCAATTGTGTCAAATGAGACAAAGTCTATGCTGAAATTACAAATCAGTAGAATTTGTTTGCCGTACTGCAAATTTTAGAAAGAGAAACACAATTTTATAATTGTTATCAAAATAGCTATCAACTGATAGACACTTTATACCAACAATAAAACTGTGCGTATTTTTTATAATACATGTATATACTGGAGAAACGGGACTTCTAACAAGCGTTATTAGACTACAGGATCGTGCTATTTGATGAGGATCTACAATAGTCACAAATACCATAAGCCCCATTTTCCCAGTAACATGACACGTACGTATACCAAGCAAGTCAATTTGACTTCCAAAAGTTGTAAGTTCCCTTTTATTTACCAGTGGCCAACATAGCCAGTCAAAACAACAAGTAGCGCATGCACATGAAAACCAACATGGTTGGCATGTTGACTAACTCCCCCATCAGTTAACTAATACTGGTCGGTGTTTGAAATGTTTCAATTTCATCAACATATATATGGATAAATGACTAACAACATCGATGGTATCCCAAGGATTTTAATTTTAACGTTGAAATAAAACATTATTAGGTAAACATATTTTATGTGTGATTTGCAAACAGGGCACGTTTTCTCGTGCACCTGTCCCCATTTGGAGAAGCTTAATATTGATTTTTTTAGCTGACATCATACATATGATATATGATACAAGGCTGTACACAGGCCAAAAATTGGAGCTGATTTACCTGAAGATAAACTGGATTAGATGGTGTCGTCTGCTGGAAATGTTTTATTTTCAATATTTATCGACAAAAACCTGGTTTTTGTGGAGACGATTCTCATGTGCTGTCAAAACCAGTTTTTTGTTAAGAATTAAAGCAAAAATGAAAATAAAACATTTCCAGCAGACGACAACATTTAATTCAGCGTAGTAAGGGTTAAGTTCTCTCGATTGCGCATGAATACAAGTAAAAACTAATCCAGTTTATCTTGAGGTTTATCTTGAGGTATAACATTTAAAATATACAAATATTATTTAAAGGAGTACCGATACGATATATTTAAATCCCGTTAATATTGCCCTGAATTTAACGCAATAAAACAATATAGCCTAGTTGACCAACATTTATAACGTAGACAAAAACAGTAAATTATAATTACCATGTTACCGATAATTATTTATAGCTGTATACTGAACACAGAATAACAAGTGAAAATTATATAAATTACTTCTAGCTGCAATATTGACAATTACATAATTGCGACTACTTACACAGCCACGAGTCTGATCAGGTTTTGCACTGTTCGCTGTGAAGTCTTGACTACTTACACAGCCACGAGTCTGATCAGGGTTTGCACTGTTTGCTGTGAAGTCTTGACTACTTACACAGCCACGAGTCTGATCAGGGTTTGCACTGTTCGCTGTGAAGTCTTGACTACTTACACAGCCGCGAGTCTGATCAGGGTTTGCACTGTTCGCTGTGAAGTCTTGACTACTTACACAGCCACGAGTCTGATCAGGGTTTGCACTGTTTGCTGTGAAGTCTGATCAGGGTTTGCACTGTTCGCTGTGAAGTCTTGATTACTTACACAGCCGCGAGTGGGGCGAGTAGCAGAATCCTGGGACAAATTATACAATACTGTGTCTCAGTACAATCTGTCACAGTCTGTACTACTAGTGTACAGATTAAAGTATGGTCAGACCGGATGAATGTCAACCACAAAGTATTTGGACTGCACAATATTGACAATGAGTAAGAAACGCAATCAATTGGCGTATATTCATAGCAAAAAAAAAGGAAAAAAATAACAATATTATACTTACATTCCCGTGCTTTTCTTTTCGTCTGTAAATTAGTCGTTCAACGTTGTAGGTGTCCTCAAGAATTACTGGCTTGCTTAACGTGGACGTCTTCTTTTGCCGAGGCAAAACATAATCTCCTTCATTTAGAATTTTGTAACTAACATTAGAACGTGGTCTGAGAGATGAAGCCATGCCTGCTACCATAGATCGTATGTCTGTATGAAGATACAGAGTGTGTGAAAAATGTCTCTTAATTGAGTAGTCTTGTCGGCATCTAAAAAAACACAAATCACAGTTTGCACGGCAGTTACTAATTAACTGCTTTTAATTGGCAACCATGACGTTAGTTTCGGATTAACGGTGTAATTTTTTGTTAGATAATCAGCAGTGTTTAAAATGAGCGATTAATGTTTCGGTGACAAACACACTCGTCTCCAATTATTAGCTTCAAAGTACGTGAAAATCAAAGTCTAATTTGGTTATTTTGTTCACAAATACTTTTACCGACAACACGGTCATGCCTCGGGTAACATACAATCGTCCCACCGACCGCCGCTAAGCACTGTAAGCAGGTGCCGTTTCAACGAATATCACGGAAATTGCCGAAGATTTCCATGATACGCTAACTGGAAAATGAAAACGGATGGTGTCATTTTTATTATCTAAAAAGGACCAAAATATTATTAACTTAGAAACATATTTTTTATATCAATAGATAGAAAAATGAATGAGCTAATTGAAAATACCTGTGCATTTTTTGTCACTATTCTTATAAAAAGAGATTTTGCAATTTTCCCAACGAAAATCGAGAAGAAAAATCACAATTTGCTATATAAATCATATAAAAACTACCGACTATTTTTAAAGCTAAAAAAGACCAAAATATTTTTATTTTAAAAACACGATCGAAACATCATCATACAGTACAATAATTGAAGTTTAAAATGTGACTTGTGCATTTTTAATCGGTTGTGTAGTTTAAAAGTTACGTAAGAAATGGTAATGGTCTTGTATATAATTACATATAAAACTCGCCGCTACTAATGCAGACTTTCTACAGGTAAGGTGGCCGCGAAAGTTGGATATGTTTGCCTGGTAATTTCATGAATGAAATAATAAGTATGTAGTTATATGAACTTAACAGCATTAACCCTTACATTGCTGAATTAATATCTGTTGTCTTCTGTTTATTTTCTAATTTTCATTTTTCTCATGAAAAACATTCTTTGGCATCACTTGGGAATCATTTTCAATGTAAACTAGATTTGTCAGTAAGCCATATTTACGTAATACCCCTCGTGGTCCCGTGCCCCCAAATCCCCGTGTAGTGATTTGTAGTCTGTGGGTCTGTGACCTTGACCCTGGGCTTAGCGGCGGGGGCGACATGGTCATGGATTTGTCATAGCATGATTTCTCCGATGTTAAGTTTTAGATGAATGCATGTGTGAAATATTAAGAATTTTCGATGAAGGAAATAAAGGTTATAACAGATTTCTCTGATGTTAGACTAAGGTTTTGTGAAGAGACTAAGTATGTGACCTTGACCTTAGGATCAGCGGGGGTTGGACGGTCGTGGATTTTTCACAGCATGGTAGTAAACCCTTTGAGGAATGCATGCGTGAAATATTAAGAATGTTCGATGAAGGAAATATAAGTTATGACATATTTCTCTGATGTTAAGTTTAGGGACGGACGGACAGACAACCTGACTCTAGTCACCCGCCACACACACAACTTGTCACGGAGGTATAATGATTATAATTAAAGTGCTGACAAATGATGTCTTTACTGATAAAGAAGACGATATATAATACAGCAGCAGACGACAATTTTCGTTTTTTAGCTGTAGAAGAGCTTATGACATACCGCCGGCGTCGTCGGCGTCCACAAACAATTGATCTGTTCATTTGATTGGTATGGAATATATTCAAGCCAACTTCCATTGTTAAATATTTGATGGTATGTATTGGTGCAATAGTAAACGTTCATGTGCAAGAATGGCTGGCTTGGTACAGCCACAATCCAGATGGCTATTCAGATAACCATTACAGGTGGCATTTCCAGTCTGTTGCTGTCCATTCACACTATTTAACCACTATTATAACGGTTTACCTAAGGAGTGTCAGATAGTAATCACCCCCAGCCTGCATTTAAACCCATGCATACTGATAATGTTCCCTAAATGTTTCAGCAGTGCTGTTTAATTCAAGAATAATGATGCCCCAAGATATTTATTGAGTATTTTCAGCCAAGGCATTTAACAGTACATGAGCTGATTGGCTCGAATGTCAAACGGACGAGAGCGCCTAGCGATGCCATTTTCGCAGTTTAGCACCTTGAATAGCCCGAATGGGCGTACTAGGTTTGACCTTACATTGTATACATAGTTGTTATAGGCAATACCTAGTGTATCTGAACTCTCTTCATCGATAACTATAAGCAACGCCATGCGAAAACCGGGCTTATTACAACATTTTCAGTTTTTATTAATTGTTCGCGTATTCTGAATTGTACATCTTTTAAAAGCCATATGCCGCCAAAATTATCAATGTATCCCAAATTTGTTTTTCATTTTAGAAAGTATTTTTATGACGCGTGGTAAAAATTTTATATGACTAGATCAATGACGTTGAAATTACGACGTTTTTATCAACGGCGTATGCAAGGGGTGTTGATAAAATACCCGGACAAGTCCTATAGATGTGTCATCTTTTATCGCATGTCAACCAAATTTGGATATCTCGTAGTCTTTCCAAGTGTTTCCCATTAGGCCAAGACAAAGTATGAAAATAATGTTTATTGCAGTTGCTATTAATGTAACGTTATGTTTTGGATTGCGGCCCACGTAACGTAATTCCGTATTAATTTCAAATAAGGCAGAGTGTTGGCGTTTCCCTGTTGTTTGCTGCTGCCTGAAACAATTTTAGGAGATAATAGCGACATTATTTAACATTTTGTATGCGACGACATATTTTAAAGTAGGAAGTAGTCCGCTTATAACATTAACTTTGTAACAAAACACGACATCGGGCAGATTTGATAGCGTGATACCTTATAATTGTCGCCGTGTGTCTTTCTTGAGGATCGCATTACCATCGCCTGATTCAGACATACATTATTATGCAGTCAGGTGATAAGCTGATGATTTGATACTACAAATCGTGGGAAAAGCAAGTTTATGACCATCAAATTTCCAATTAATTTCAAGACTTTTCGAAAACTCCACCGACCTCACTGTGTTTTGTGCATTATGTATTGCTTATTATGTATTGCTTATACACAAACAATGAAGGAGCTGTATTGAAATCACTGAATTTCCAATTAATTTCAAGACTTTTCGAAAACTCCACCGACCTCACTGTGTGTTTTGTGCATTATGTATTGCTTATTATGTATTGCTTATACACAAACAATGAAGGAGCTGTATTGAAATCACTGATTCTGAATCTATTAGAGATTCTGAATCTATTAGAGATTTTGATGCATTTGTTTTGCCAAATTCAATACAAACATTGGATATATATGCCATTATATGAGCCGCGTCGCGAGAAAACCTGTCTTCGGGAAATTCTTGGTCAAATGGTATTTGTATGATGCATTGAATGCTTTTTATTTGATCATGATATCTGCAATATTCATTAAGATATTATATTTTATACAACACCACTATTCAGGTCGTTTGAGCAAATGAGACGTCACGTAAAAGCCACGTCAAACGACGTTACAATATATATATAGTAAATACATGGTTAGTGCCGTCGAATATAAAAATTTAATATTTAATATATTCGGTTGAGCCTTAGACAGCTTTATTGGGGCGAGCTTTAG
The DNA here is from genome assembly GCA_029237695.1 of Conchocele bisecta. Taxonomy (NCBI): domain Eukaryota; kingdom Metazoa; phylum Mollusca; class Bivalvia; order Lucinida; family Thyasiridae; genus Conchocele; species Conchocele bisecta. The sequence goes on along the minus strand of CM055275.1, from coordinate 61,630,207 downwards.
CGAGCCCCTATAAAGTTGTCGAGACGAAACCAAATATATTTTATATTCTACGGTACTACCGGTAATCATGTATTTAATTTATACCGCATACTAAACGTAATTGCTTGAACGTGCGTGACGTCATGTTTTGACGTCATTCCCTCGCCATGTGTCACAAATCCAGTGACGTGATTCAAATCAATATGGCGGCGTCCACGCTAGGCAGATTCAGTATTGTATCTGATTAAATATCCGATTAAATATCCGATTTATTTACGATGAGCATTTAATATTGGCTCGAGTTAGACTACACAGTTGTCATAATAAGTATTGCTTACACAATGGACATGTCCGTGTCGTTGGTTACGTCGCATATACTGTTACTGTAAAGATGGACAAAATTCAGCTGCACCGACAGCGACTTCGATTTTAAAATTTGCCGCCATCTTGAATTTGCTTTTGAGACTGACTAATATTAAAGGTACATGCCCATGCAGTAGGCACAAACTGTTCTTTATAGGAATTAAAGACGTGTATAATTGTGTCACTAGTCCACCAGTTATAAAAATACAAGTGCCCGCTATACAGATATAATCAATTAGTCATATTTATTTTACTGATAGTGACGCGCGGTAGTATCCGGCTAGTTTCATATGTAAATGAGGCATGATTAAATATCATATGTCACCTGAACAAATTATATTTTCGACATATCAAGTATGATCATTGCACATCAAAAAATAAATAGAATAAATAGCATACAGAGAATAAATAGTAATTTCCGTTAACATTTTAAGGAAACACGGTTATCGCCCCTGATATCAGTGTGTAAATTTATTTACGGCTAATATAAAATGTATAATAATGCCAATCAATACATGGAATAACGGTGAATGTAATGTTTATTTTGCCAGAAAATGTGTCGGATGATGTCTGATGTAATTAACATTTTGTGCCTACTGAGTGTACCTTTAAGCTACTTCAGGTATAACATATTCGGTTACTTCAGATATACACAGCATTTATTCAAACCCTTTAGTATGCTTTTCAAATAGTAATGGTCGTGAAATTAAATGTAGTGTGTCTTATTTTCATGTTAATTTCAACTAAAAATAGTTTTATCCATTAATCATGTTGATATTCTATCAGTCGTTTTGTTAGCCGTATCCGGATCCTGTAATGCTAGACGATATTATTCATACAAAAACGTGATCAGGAAGTTTTATATATTTTTTTACACACTATTGTATTTGATCAAAATCCGAGGACTTTGTATTTTATTTTACTTGATATGTATACTATAATAATACTATAATAGACTGTGATACACAGGGGAGATACTTCATAAATTAAATGAGCTAAATGCCAGTAATCACACGTTGTGCATGTGTGGATGCGTCAATCCATCCGTCCGTCTGTGCATGTCTATGACCAACTGCAAAGTTGATCCACCAAGAATTTGACATTCCGAAGATTCCTGTGGATATATTAGATTTTTAAAAGTTTGTCCATACTGCTATTTTTTCATTGACAATGCTGCTACAACCTTTGACGATTAACACGTAACCCCCTAAGTAACTGAAATGAACTGTTTCATGTTAAGTTTGAGACTTCCACTATGCAGAAAAGGGGTCATTTTGCAAAAAATAAAAAATATCCTCAAGTGGTGCAGTACACTGTCCATGATACTAATGTCTCCAACATGTGTTGCCTTGAAATATCATCCCATCGTATCTATGTCTTATATTAACATGACACACACGTCAGTGTGCATTCAGATTTAAGCTTTTCATATTCAGACAACAGAAATGTAGAATGTTCACGACATCGTTCCGCTTACAGCTGTACTTGGACCACCTGTTGAAAAAAACGGACCTTACAATATCTGCAATAAATGTACGATCGGCGACCCATATCATGTCGGTAATCGAGAAAGGATTCCCTAGTGACTGAATGGCGGACATCCTATGTTCTGATCAGACGGCGCATATGCACAGATGAGACATCGTAACATCCATGGCTTTGTTGTTTTTGCAGGTAAATGTTGCGATAAATGTTAATTTTATACATTAACATGTATATTAGAAAGAAATAATTGAGCAATAAACTGAAAATTTGTGTCGAGTTAACCAGATCTGAAACATATAGTTGTGCGGGAAACCGGGCCCAGGCTACAACGGTCAACAAATATGCTGCCGACCATCTGTATGTGGTGGTCGATAGCAGTTAATGTGGACAATTATATGTAAACTGTGTCCAAGAAAATATTATATGTCAAAATAACGGAACATAAAAAACACATATCAATAACAGACAAACATTTTTAGCTCACCTGGGCGAAGCTCATGTGAGCTATTGTTACCGCAATGTGTCCGTCGTCCGTCGTCGTCGTCCGTGAACATTTTAAAACGTCTTCTCCTCGGTAACCATTGAGCCTATAGTCACCAAACTTCATGGTCATGGTCCTTAGGTAGGGGGATTACAAAATTGTTAAAATGACGTCATCACGTAATCCAAGATGGCCGCCGTTTAAAAATAGCACAAATTCTTCAAAAATCTTCTCAAGAACCGCCAACCGAATTTCGACAAAACTTGGTAGGTATCAACGAGGCGATCACTCTGGTGCATGTTTTGTCGAAATCGGATGGTTATGTCTTCTTCACACGAACCGCTTGGCCCATGGTAGCCAAACTTAAAAGTTAAGGTCCATGGGTGAAGCCTTTTCAGATTTGTTAAAATGGAGGTCATCGCTAAGATGGCCGCCGAAAGGTCAAAAGGTCGTTCTTTTATTAGAGATTTCAAAATTCTTCTTCACACAAATCGCTTGGCCCATGGTGGCCAAACTTCACAGTTATGGTCCATGGGTGAAGCCTTTTCAGATTTGTTAAAACGGAGGTCGTCGCTAATCCAAGATGGCCGCCGTCTAAATATAGCACAAATTCTTAAAAAATCTTCTTCTCATGAACCGCCAGCCGAATTTCGACGAAACTTGGTAGGAATGATCAATGTACAATGCTCTTTCGAAGTTGTTAAAATGGTGACCCCAGGGTCAAAAATGGGCGTGGCCCGTGTGGTCAAATTTTATTTTTGACCGAATATGGTCATGTCATATATCAAATCGAAGGTATCAACAAGGCGATCACTCTGGTGCATTTTTTGTCGAAATCAGATGGTCATGTCATTCAAGATGGCCGCCGAAAGGTCAAAAGGTCGTTCTTTTATTAGAGATTTCAAAATTCTTTTTCACACAAACCGCTTGGCCCATGGTGGCCTAACTTCACAGTTATGGTCCATGGGTGAAGCCTTTTCAGATTTTTTAAAACGGAGGTTGTCGTTAATCCAAGATGGCCGCCGCCTAAAAATAGCACAAATTCTTAAAAATATTCTTCTCATGAACCGCCAGCCGGATTTCGACGAAACTTGGTAGGAATGATCGATGTACAATGCTCTTTCAAAGTTGTTAAAATGGTGACCCCAAGGTCAAAAATGGGCGTGGTCCGTGTGGTCAAATTGGGGTCAAATTGTATTTTTGACTGAATATGGTCATGTCTATATCAAATTGAAGGTATCAAAGAGGCGATCGGTCTGGTACATTATTTTATCGAAATTGGATGGTCATGTCATCCAAGAATGCCGCCGAAAGGTCAAAAGGTCGTTCTTTAAATATTAGAGATTTCAAAATTCTTCTTCACACGAACTGCTTGGCCCATAGTGGCCAAACTTCACAGTTATGGTCCATGGGTGAGACCTTTTCAGATTTGTTAAAACAGAGGTCATTGCTAATCCAAGATGGCCGCCGTCTAAAAATAGCACAAATTCTTAAAAAACTTCTTCTCATGAACTGCCAGCCGGATTTGAACGAAACTTGGTAGGAATGATCGATGTAGAATGCTCTTTCAAGGTGTTAAAATGGTGACCCCGGGGTCAAAAATGGGCGTGGCCCGTGGGGTCAAATTTTATTTTTGACCAAATATGCTCATGTCATATATCAAATTGAAGGTATCGATGAGGCGATTGCTCTGGTGCAATATTTGTCGGAATCGGATGATTATGTCATCCATAATGGAACCTGGCCTCCAAAAGGTCCATTTATTCAAGATTGTGAACGTCTTTTTCTCAGGAACCACATGGCCGATGCTGGCCAAACTTCATAGTAAGTTAAGATCCTTGGGTGAAGCATTTTCAGATTTGGTAAAATGAGTCATCGCTTAATCCCAGATGACCGCCATCTAAAAATAGCACAATTTTTTTAAAACACATGAACTCAATGTCACATTCTCCTCTGGTGTTCATGGAGTCAGGTGAGCGAATTAGGGCCATCATGGCCCTCTTGTTATATGTGATATCGGCAGCAAAATAATAAAAGAAAATTACTCTTACGCCATTATTGCTAATAAAAACATAATATAAGATGTGCCCGTTTCGAATAAAAATGGTGGATTTTGATCGTACGACCGTACGGCAGTCTAACGTTCATCCAATACATTCTCAGACAGGATCCATGACAGATCGAAGAGTGTTTCGCTTGTTTCACACCCATATATGCCAGATTATAGATATATTCTGTTTGTTATATAACTTTAACACAACGGAACAAACCTAACACGGCGTTCTGACAAACGTCGATAATTGGAAATCTCGGCTGAAATTACGTCGGCTAAGTTCACGACGTCATATCTTGTGACGTCGTCAGACTCCCGAAGACATGTTTTCTCGCGACGCGGCTCATATAGCTGCGTGTCTACCTCTGTTTATGATAAAATGAGTGGCGTTAAATGGCATATCATTCACTAAGTACTGGATAGAATTGTTCAAAAGTGTCTCAATTTACCAAGATAATAGATGGTAATATCGTTGGCATACACTAGGTTGTTGATATTTATTATTTATAATGATTCAAGGTGCAGTGTAAGCGAAGACTTCGCTGATATGTAGCCATTTAAATTATGCGTTCACCATTTTGAATTCATAAGGATAACCGACGAAAAAGAGTGACAATGTCAAAGAACGACAGTTAGGCGACAATGCACAGCGCCTGAAGCATTTCTAAGTCATTCATGCTGCGAGGAACTCGTGCAAGTATCCTTGCTATAATATTTTGTCACGACACCATGGCCATAACGTCAAAACATGTATTCACGTTCAGTGACGTCACAAGTACGTGACGTCATAATATGTGTACTAGGGTGCAAGGCATCGCGTCTCATATTAGTGAAAGTTTCAGTAAGTTATAATTTTCCATTTTCTGTTCACACTTAATGTTAACTTAACCCAATTCCAAAGTCCAGCATGGCTGACCCGAGGGGGGATCCGCTGTCATTTTGTGGCAGTTCATTAACAAATGTACATTGTTTTATTCTGAACAACAGGCTGCCAAAGTGGACCGAAAATAATGATAAAATCAAGTATGAACAGAATGGATTCAGAAAATATCGTAGTACTACTGACCATTTGTCGTCATTTACAAAATATCATAGATACTAGGAAAAAGAAGAAACTGTCTACATTCTGTGCATTCTTTGATTTTAAGAAAGTATATGACTTGATTGACAGAAGCACACTATGGGCAAGGCTGCGAACCAATTTTCATTTGTCTTTCAGGTTCATATGCAATGAGAAGATACTACCAGCAGTCATTGGTCTAATACTTATGTGTGATGAAAGATACTTTATAATGCTTGTAGCTAGCTTAGCTCCAGATTAACCCTTAGACCGCTACTTGCAACAATTGTCGTTTGCTGTTGCTTTTATATCTTGCCTTATTTCTCAATAAAAACATGTTTTGACTGCACTTCAGAATCATGGAAATGATTCTGAAGTGCTGTCAAAGCATGTTGTAAATTATTCTAAAGTGCTGTTTTGATGATAAAAATGGAAAATAGAAAATAAACAGCAGACGACACAAGTTTAAGACAGCGGTGTAAGGGTTAGCTCATTTATATTATGAAAACAATGTTGAATAGCATTGGTTCTCTTTAAGGATTTATATCTTAACCCTTTTACCCATAAGTCACTGGAAATTGATTTTGATAGGGTAATTTTGCAACCAATCTAACCATCACAAAATGATTTTCAAATGTTTTTGTTCTCAACAATATGAAAATAACTTGCAAAAAGTGCAGATCCTGATGAGACGGCTCGTGACAAGCTGGCTCATTTGGATCTACATGTTTTGTCAATACCACTATACAGGCATGTGGTGTTGAAAGGACTAATGGTGAATCTTGACTGCGATTCACACCTGGGGCCAAGTGGTCCGGTGTAGTAAGATTGTCTGTCAGGAGTCGGTTTCACTAAACTTCATACGACTAAAATGTTCGCAGGTGCAAATTTAGGATCGTCTGGAAATTTCAATTCATGGATTTACATTTATTGAGCATAGGCTGCATATGCAGCCCATGCTCAATAAATGTAAATCCAATAATTGTTTACAAGAAAACAGTGTTAATGTGAAATTTACAGAATATCATAATTTTACACTTACAAACATTTTAGTCGTACAAAGTTTAGTGAAACGGGCCCCAGAACACTATAATCATTCAATTTTGAATGTTTTCACATAAATGTCAGTGCCAGTTGTATAATGCTGGAGAAATGGAGTTTATGAGATTTGTGACCAGTGTAGCTCCTGATCAAATAGCACCACACTCCCTGTAGCCTGATAATGATCTATATTGCCTTTTGGCTGCATGGCGTGTGTTTGATTGATGGAATGGTGAACAGTGCATATCCTGATCAGACTGGCAGTGCGGATGCACAGGCTGATCTTGATCTACACTGGTCGCAAAACTCATAAGCCACCTTTCTCCAGTCATATATGGCCTTGCTGCTGAAGCGACATGAATTCCAACCAATTAGTTTACAAGTACAAATAAGAAAAGCATACCATATGATACATTGTATATATATATAGTTATAGCATATTAGTTTCATTGTTCTTGTAAATTTACAATGGCCTATACATTTTTCAAATGTCCCTCTGATAACTGGCCCTACTTTAAACAAATCCTGGAATGAACACCGTTAATGAATGCTAAATCTTTGCAACTGCATTACTAATTAGGTAGAGTATACCTTCATAATCAAGGTGTATGATCACAAATGGTACTAACAACAACAACTAGTACTTCGAAATACTTCCAGAATCCATCTGATTCAAAGTACGTATTCTTTTATATTGTCCTTATTACGTAACGGATTTTGATGAAATATGGCGCATCAAACTCGTCTTTTTAAGCTGGATTAGGTGGTCTCTGTATTTTCGCCCAAACTTCTGTCATCTTTGTGAAGAATCGATTTCCGTGCGGTAGACATAAGTCTGTGCCGAACTCCATGGACACCAAATGCAGCTCATGAAGACGCGTTTGCTGCGCCATATTTCATCAAAATTTGTTCCATATTAAGGAAAATATCAAATAATATTGTCATTGGAGTGGGCAAGATTTCAATACTTGCAGCCACTGTTGTTGTTGTTATAACCACGTGATCACGCTGACCTTGATAATGCAGAGATAAAAATTGCTAAAATTGCTTCCACTGCGCTCTATCCGATAAAAATCGCAGAATATCCGAAATTATGTGAGATGAATTAGTGAGGTCGACATAATGTAAGGAAATATATTTTTACAGGTGACATAACACTATGGTCCAATCACTGCAGATACCCTCCTGTTCAGAGCCATCGGCCGACTACCATTCAATGTGTAGCGTTACATGCCAGATAAACCCTTACTACGCTGAATTAAATTTTGTTGTCTGCTGGAATGAAATGTTTTCTAATATTTCTCGATTAAAAACCTGTTTTGACAGCACATGAGAATCGTCCTCCGTGGAGACGATTCTCATGGTGCTGCCACGATTTTTTACGGAGACGATTCTCATGTGCTGCCAAAACAGGTTTTTTATTCAGAATTAAGCCAAAAATATTGAAGGCAAAAATGAAAAACATCAGACGACCGTTTTCGTCTCCCGCGTAGTAGGGGGGGGGGGGTTAATAATCTAACAATTATCAATCGTATACGCATTTCATGGCGATAACCGGAAAAAATGACAGATTAATAAAAAATGAAAGTAAGAAGCAACATAGAGACATGGCATGTTTCCTGCTTGTTTCGTTTCATCTTGTTGTAGTTCATCTGAATAACAGTATATCAAAGTTTGAATGCATGCATATTTCCAAAGGATGATGACTTCATTTGCGAATATGAAACCTTTATCCACAATTCATGCGGTTGTAGTGGTCTAGATCAACTCATTACGTAGAAAATGGAAAATGTCCACCTAACCGTGTAAACATCTATGTGTTCAGTGAGATGTGTATTTAAGATCTATGCTATTTCAGATTGCACGTCTCCCGTCTTATACAGAGAGAATTGGCAGTGAAGTTCTACTTCATGGCAGGCCAGTGCTGGCATAAAGGCCTGATGAGTAGTGGCAGGAAGGTGAAACAGTACAGGCACATTCTTAAGACCTAGCTTAACCCTTTAACCCATAAGTAACTGGAATGGATTTTGATATGTCAATTGTGCAACCAACCAATCCAACCGTCACAAAATGGTTTTCAGACTAGTCCATTTATGAAAAGGTGGTATTATTATATTTGTTCTGAAAAATATTTATATTAAATTTGTTCTCAAAAATATAAACATTATTTTCAAAAAGTGCAGATCCTGATGAGACGGCTCGTTACGAGCCGCCTCATCTGGATCTGCACTGTTTGCATAAACCGCTATAGCGGGCTTTCGGGTTCAAAGTGTTAATTCTAAATATACCAGGCAATTTTTCATTTCAAAATGTGTGAAACGGCAGCTGATTTTTGTCTACAGGGATCCTCCAGATTATCGGACAAAAATGGAAGTGTTTTTACGATATTTTTCTTAAAATAGTAGATACGGGCATATAATTTTCACAGAACAATCCTCAGTTCTTGCTTCCTCAGCGCATGTAAACTATTTAGCAAAATGTGCCATCTTTCTCACTTAAAATTGGGTCAGATCATCAGTCGTAAGATTGCCCCAAAATTAACATTGACAATCCGTTATCCGGACAAACGTATAATAGTCTTGTAACTTCTATTCTCACATTGAAATCATAAGTTTATCACCTGTAACCGGTGTAGTTCTGCAGAAAAATCAGTCGCCCTTCGATTCTGGGAAAACACCATATTTATAGAATGTATTGTGTTTATATAACAACTCGGCAATGATGTAATGGGCTCACTCGATTGTGCATCCCCCCCCCCCCACCCGCGCGACGCGACGTTCGACGTTGTAAACAACTTGTGGACAGAGTTCGGGAATGTTTTGAGCAAATTTTAATAAAATGTTTACCTTGGCAATATATTCTTCACACTGGTATGGAAACAGCAAGCAGCTGCGTGACTTATATGTATTTGTTGCAATATCGGATCAAAAGAATGCGCTGAAGTAACAGGTATTTTCATGTGTATGATAAACTGATTGTCCGGATAACTGGTATGACCCATGCAGGGCTCCAGATAAGGAATTAGTAATTGAGTATTGTCACTCCATCATTTCTGAAGCAATTGGGTATTTCAAAATTTTAATTGTGTAAAATAGAATCACACAACTGCATGTTTACACATCAGTAGACCGCACTCATTGAATAGTTTGCTTCTAAATGAAAACACATCTTGGTATTTCATTATAATTGTCTCCTTGGAGACAATTCTAATGAAATACCAAGATGTGTTTTCATGGAAAAATAAGAACATATGCTATATTTGTGGTCCGTTTATTGTTTTCTGTAGCATGATAAAGATACCACAAATTTGTCATTGCTTTATGATACTCAATACTTCTGATTTCAATTGGGTTTTTGTCAATTTTAATTGGGTATTTACGTAAATACGCAGCTTATCTGGAGCTCTGACCCCTGTACACGTTTCAACACTGTAAACCGTGTTTTTCCTTGAACATCACATATTGGCTGTATATCCGCCAGCTGTATATCCGGGAGCCTGTCCCTGGATACTTGGTTACCGTAGAACAATAATACGACCAACCATGCCAACAATACCACCAACAATACGGTTTTCCGTTCAATTCTTTTCATCTGACATCGATAGTTCCATGCTCATTTCTAGACTATTCAATTTATGAGATGAGGGGTATTTTAAACTAAGTGGAAAATACTGTCGAACACTGTAGATTTTGACGAGCCGTCTCGTCTGGATCTACAGTGTTTGCAAATGTTTGTTATAATTGTATGGACGGTTGAAAGGGTTAATTCATTGGTTTAACCCTTACACTGCTGAATTAGATATTTACGTCTGCTTTTTATTTTTCAATTTCCATAAGACAACAGCAGACAACAATTTTCGTTCCCAGCATTCTAAGGGTTAATCCCCTGTAATCCTAGTTTTCTGAACAGAATCAAATGACATTTGAAAGAGCAGCTATTGAAACAGAATTTTAATGTATTTCGTCTCGCCAGCTTATAAACATTATCACATTTCCTTTTGGTAGGTGGGACAATACAACTAAATTTGTTTGTTCACGACTTCATTGTGTGATATGTTTGTATAGTCTGCATTTTGGTGGCTGCACGTTTTCCACTTTATAGGCAATTGGTTCACTACACGACGGTCAACGGTATAATTTTGCGGAATAACGTTTCCATTTCGCACACTAAAATATAGGAATAGTCGGCAGCGCGTTGACGTCATACTTCGCTATATTGTTATTGAGAGAAAATTCTACAATATGAGACAAAAATATTATCATAAACTCACCTAATACAGTTTGTATTAGCAGATTTCTTAGGTCTCTCTCCACGAAGTGGAAAGTAAACAAAGAACACTCAAATGAAAAATTGGAAATACTAAGTCATTGCAATGTAATGTAATGTATAAGGTGAGGTGAGGTGAGGTGAGGTGAGGTGAGGTAATAGAGTTATCTACTCAGAACCAGCATCTTGTTTGTTTTGTAGGCAAACTCCAAACTCCAACGGTGAAGCCATCACCGCCTGCACCGTCCTCTTATCATGTAAGTAACAGATACACAGTGGGTATAGTACGTCACGGGCACCTGTTATTTGCATGGGATGCTCTGAATCACTAGCCTATTTCACCAACATTGCAAAGTATACTTATCTAGCAAAGTATACTTTGAGGGATAAATTTTCAATTTATGGATAAATTTATTAATTTTTATTATACTGAATTGATTACATTATCACTGCCATTTTGGCTGTGATAATGTAATAAATTCAGTATAATGATTCTGCATACTTTTAATCATCAAATATATGGAGTCGTTAGTTCTATATGAAATAATGCATTTCCGGAAAAATAAATGATTACTCCCTCAAAGTATACACTTTGCAATTTTGATGAAATCGGCCTCGGGATATGGAAAATCCTCCACTTCAGACCATACTTTATTTAATGTCGCGGAAACTAATGAACAGATTTTGACGGGAAAAAGCGCATTTACCCTGAAAAATGGAATAAGATCACTTGCCAATGTCCGTCCCTGTCCTCAGAGATTTAGCTGTTTAGGAGTTATTGCAAGAAAAACCTTAATTTTTCTGGAAATAAGGAAAGATGGGGTGCATTCGGATCCAAAATATGCCCCGAAATTGGTACAAAATGCAATTTATAGCCACCAAAAGAAATATGCGAACACTCACAGGCCCTAATAGAGTTGCATTCTACATGAGATTTTAAATCCTAGTGCACCCCATCTCTCCTTATTTCCAGCAAAATGTTACGAGGACGGGGATATCGGCAGGTGTTGCAAATATAAATGTTTGGGGTATCTGCGCTTTATCACGTCAAAATCGCTCCAGTATTTCAGAGCTCCAGATAAGTTGTGCATCTAAAGACCACCATATTTCAAATTCAATGTGTATTTTACTTTTACAAATGTATTATTGATTTTCTTCCTATTAAATAGGGAACAAATGGCAAAAAATAAAACTAGTAAATTTTCAACTTTATTATATCATTTTCAATAATCAATTTGAAAATCAAAGAGTATTTTCACATTGCTGTGAGTATTTTGTACTCCCACTTTTGGTAATCAATGCGTATTCTGCTAAAATAAGTGCATAAAATACGCCAATACGCATGTCACAGGGTGAGAAACATGTGCACCGGCCTGGGGCTCGAACCGGGGACCTCTGGTTTACCGTACCATCGCTCTAACCGACTGAGCTAGCCGGGCACGAATACACATATTCTCCCCTTAGTGAGTTACGTACCGTGACATACTTCCCCGCGAAATTGGAATTCGTCCCCGAATTCTATATTAAATTCGTCTCTGAATTCCATATTTTTGGTACATTTTGGGTAGTATATATATCAGTCACGGTCCCTCGTTGGGCGCCAAATGTCACAGGGTGAGAAAAATGTGCTCCGGACCGGGGCTCGAACCGGGGACCTCTGGTTTACCGTACCATCGCTCTAACCGACTGAGCTAGCCGGGCACGAATACACATATTCTCCCCATAGTGAGTTACGTACCGTGACACGCACGTTATCAGTAGCTCTGGTAGTTGCTGAGCTAGTATGGTCTGAAGTGGAGGATCTTTCTGACATGATTCAGTGCACCCCATCCAGGAACAGTTTCTCCCGTACAAGCCCTGAAATCATTGTTAGACTATATTCTAAGTTAGGTCTGATGCAGTTAACTCTTTGCATGCTCAGTAAGCGGCGAAAATATCCGCCAAACGAATTAGGAGTATATGTTTTATTTCTCTCAGTAAATATGTCTTGGAAATTTTCATTAGAATTGTGTCCTCTCCGGACACAATTCTAATGAAATTTCCAAGACATATTCATGACATTTATAAGGAGAAATAAAATAAAAGAAAAAATATTAATAATTTTGTCATCTGCTATTTTTGAACTATTTATTGCCCACAAATTTCCAATCATGCAAAGAGTTAATACATTTCCTCAATCACTGACAACCATAATACAGTTGCAAGTGAAAACCATATCATTAAATTTCGAATAACACAACAAGGAAAAATACCCACATGACTCATTATTGCACACATTAACCCTTTACTATGAGGAATTAAAGTGTCGTCTGCTGTTTATTTTTTTATTTTCCCTTTTTCTCATTCAAACATATGGTTTGACAGCACTGGAAATTGATTCTAAAAGTGCTGCCAAAACAAACGATACAAACTATGAAAAAAACAGCAGACGATATCTTTATTTCATTTCCCCGAATTCCAAAGATTCCAATAGAACGCTGGGAACCGAAAATTGTTGTTCTGCTGTTGATTCATATTTTAGCCTTTTTGCTCACTGCAAACATGGGTTGGTAGCATTTTAGAATCATTTCCATTGGGAAATGATAACATTTCCATTAGAAATGATTCTAAAGTGCTGCCAAACCATGTTTTTGATGAGAAAAATTAAAACTTAAAAAAGAAACAGCAGACGACAAAATTCAATTCAGCATGTGAGGGTTAGGTTGAGTCATAATGATCCAACACGATGATAGCGGTAAAACAAGTAAAATCGATTGACAATGAAATAAATTACTCTTACTGGCGCATATAAAGACACCCTGTCGTATGTTAGTGGTTTACTGGCATGATACATCTGTTGTAACAAACAGCAGCATAGCCATAAAAAAATAAAAGTACTTATGACAAAATATTACTTAATAAACCAGGAGAAAAACGTGTGACAAAATATGTAACAATAATTTTTCGGGACCAAAATTGTAGAAATATGGCCAATTAACCCATTATATTAGGATGAATTTTTTTCGTTGACAGTTTTTCTGACTTAAAAATTAAATTAATTTCTTCTTTCTCATCAGAAGAATGTATGTGATGGTATGTGTGGTCACCAGCATTGATGGTTGAAATGAGTGGTCACAACCTATACTTTGGTTGAGAAATAAGAAAAACAAGAAAATATTTCAATATTTGTAATCAAAGTGTATATAGTACGTGTAGTCTAAATGAAATTGGTTTAAAAACTCAATACTGTTATACCTGTATGCATTATTGAATGGGTCTGCACTGGTCACAAGCATTTTAACCCTTAGAAAGAATGCTGGAAACAAAAAGTTTCGTCTGCCGTTGTTTTATATTTTGTCTTCTTTCTTTATAAAAACATGGTCTGACAACACTTTAGAATCATTTCCGTTGGAAATGATTCTAAAGTGCTGTCAAACCATATTTTTAATGAGAAAAATGGAAAATGAAAAATGAATAGTAGACGACAAATTTAATTCAGCATTGTAAGGGTCAAACCATTCTGTCAAACCATTATTATTTTTGATGAAAAAAAAAATGGAAAAATAAAAAATAAAATTGATCAGCATACAACAAAATTTAACTGGGGCATTGTTAATATATGTTTTCTCAATTGAGGGTCCATATTTAGTATTCAGGAGTCCACACCTTTGACAGGACCTGTCAACTCTCCTGTCTCACAGCTGGATAAGTATCGAAGTCTGACAAAGATCTTGTTGCGATAATATCACGATTACAAGATTTACAAAATTAGTCGCGCTTCATTGGACGACCTGTATAGATGTGTACAAACATTACCGCCTATTACAACTGTAGGGAACTGGAAAATTAATGAAGTTGTCAACAGTTTGATGGGACCCCGCTGATATTGCGGGTTAATTTGAAACTGACACTTTTTATCATGTAAAATAGAGTTTACAATTTTCGTGGAAAAAAATCCAAAAAATATTTTTTTTTATTTTTGTATTTTTTTCCGAAAATTGTAATTTTGTATCGCCAATTGTTTTATTTTTTTTGAAGTGGCGGAGGGCTACTATTAGAGAGGGGCTACTATTAGAATAAATACAGTATGTTTGTCACTGCAGAAATGTATATGATCAGGTAGCAAGCTTTGCATTGACCTGATACATAGTGACTGATAACAGAATATTGTATCTTGCTTTGAGATATCAACTGTCCGATCTGGATATCAACAGATCAAAAACAAATTTTATTGCCATTTCATTGGTCGAACAACCTGAATGACGTCATAAAATGATTCAACACAAATAAGACTGTGTTGCTTTTAACTAAAACTACATCATAGTTGCTTGCTCTTTAGCATAAAACATTACCTGATAAATATACCATGCTACTGTCTTTTGATATCAAGTTTATCAGGCTTGGCTTGGAAATGGTAGGAATTCCTTGGTGAGCCTCGGAATTCCTACGCGTTTCCTAGCTGTCTGATAAACTTTGACATTAAAAAAAAAACCAAAAGAATACATCTCTATATATCATTTCCATACCGGATGCTTCTAACAAATAATAACTCTGGGAATGCTGGGAAATTTGTGAGCTACAAATAGTTCAAAAACAGAATTTGACTATTCATGATATTTTCCTTTATTTCTCCCTGTAAATATCATGAATAGGTCTTGAAATTTCATTAGAATCGAGTCCGGAGGACGACGCGATTCTAATGAAATTCCAAGACATATTTACAGTGAAAGATAAAAAACATATTTGTAATTTATTTAATTTTATGTTCACCGCTAGCAAAGAGTTAAGATCCTTTATAGACTGAAATATAGTCCTGGTTAATGGCTTATCATATATTGGTTTAAATGCCCATTGTCTCGGGATACTCCACATTGTAGAGTTACTTCCCCTTTTCTAGGTGGACGTTGTAGTGATGTTTACAGTTGTAGCACGATTATAAATTGACCAATGGCTGATAAAAAGGACCTAGAACATACGTGGTGAGTGTAGCCATGCGATTTTTATGTCTTCATGCTAACCTGAATGGTTGCAAACTATTAGGTTGCTATGAAATCGTCCTAATAATAAAAATCTGCCTACTCTAATCACTCAATTAACACACCATAGACCATTCCGCTCTACACACAGCCAGTTGGCTAGTCCGCTATTTAAACCCCTCCTATTATTTTTAGGACGCTATCAAGGTGCAGGTAATTTCGTTCTAATTTTGAATTTCTGCCGTGTATTGTGCCTTATTTGTCATTGGATATTGTTCAATACATATTATTGTCACTCAATTGTGTTGCGTGGTTATTTCTCCTTTGTTTTTTTTGTGTTTTACACTGTGTCACGTATTTTCGTGGGTCGCGAGGTACGCGATTCGGACCCTAACGGGTTCGTCCCCGAGTGGAGTCGCTCCCGTGACACATTTTTTTGTGTGTTTTTTTTTAGGCGTCTTTGCGGTGTCTTCTATCGGGTTTTGTTGACAATACCTGTTAGCATGCCGCAATCACGCGCTTCTTGTGGGCACATGACTTCTCTGTGGGACACCCATAAGGACAGGTGCTTTGCCTGTTGCGGGTGTTGCAAGGAGAGGCCATGTGATTTGTCCGCCCGTTGGACGGATACGACTTGGGGCAAGGCTGGATCTCGTAGGTCCCATATCTCGCGGTCGAAGAAGTCTGTGCCCGCGTCCCAGCTCTTGGGAGCGGTGGTGCCTTCCGAGGTAGGTAAGGCTTCAGAGGGTGCTTCAGATGGGATCTCGCCATCGGGGGGTTCGGTTTACATTGAGAGAGTACGTTCGGGGTCTCTGACTTCGAGACGTTCCTCATGTGATAGGCCGGTGATCCATGCAGGGGATGCCGGGCTGCTGCGGCCGGTTCTTGATCCTATATCACCCGGTTCTCAGCGGGCTTTACCTATCACAGGGTTGCTGCGGCCGGTGCTTGATCTCGTATCACCCGGTTCACAGCGGACCCAGCTTCTCGCAGGAGAAGCGCCCGGTACCGGCACCGGGCAGCCACCGGGCAGCCACCGGGCAGCAGCCACGGGCACGGGTGCCGGGGACCCACCGGGCAGCCACGGGCACCGGGCTGCCACCGGGCACCGGGCAGCCATCGGGCATCGGGCAACCACCGGGCACCGGGCAACCACCGGGCACCGGGCAACCACCGGGCACCGGGCACCAGACTCTTCTGGTTCAGGTGCCTTCTTCCTTAGACAGTCAGCTGCTTCCGGTAGGAAGACGTTCTTTGTCTTCGGTTGGTCATCGTTCTACGTGTTCCCGGATGTCGAGGAGTCGATCTCGTCGTAGGGGTCGGGATCGGCTTAGCAGTTCGAGATCGGGTTCGGGGTCTAGGTCTTGTTCTTCCTCTTCCTCGAGGTCCTTCTCAGGTTTTGGATCCGGTTCTTCGAGATCTCGTTCTGTTCGTTGTAGGAGACGGTCGAATAGGTCTTCGACACGTAGTACAGTTCTGTTGGAACAGATGGCGAAGGTTCTGGGGGCTCTGACAAAGTCCCAGAACTTAGTGGGTTTGTCGGCTCCTCCACAGCCTGTGGTTGTGCCAGTGGAGCCGCCCAAGGACTGCCATTCAGTGCCTGTTGGGCATGCCACTTCGCTGGGGAAGGGTATACCGGGGCAGGGGTGCTGTCTGGATGGTTCGGTTCACGTGGTACTAGCTGGCTGCCCAGTAGAGGGTAGCTGTGTTCAGGACTCTTGAGGTGGAGGGTGAGTTTGATTTGCTTCCTCCTTCCTTCTTGGATGCTCTTAATGCGGTGTATACTTTGCTGCCTGCAGACGTGTGTCCTCCTCTGCTGCCGAGGCTCCCTTTTTCTCCTACAGTAGGGCTTCTGGCTAAGGAGATAGAGGGTGCATTTGGCAAGGAGTGCCTAAAACGTTGAATGTCACACAGGGGTCGAGGTTCTACACGCCCCACAATACGGCGTGGCCGTTGAGACCTCCTTTTCTGGATAAGGACTCCCGGGCGATTGGTATATCGTCTGTTCCGGGCCCGGGTTTCTCATTTTGTTAAGGCATGGGAGTCGGCTGACTCTAAACTTCGGTCAATTGTGGCTATGGCATCACATATTGATTTATGTTTGGGGGCTGCTAAGGAGGCGATGAATCAAGATGATTCTTTGTCTCTGGACGCGGTTCTTCAGTCGGCGGCCCGTGCCTCCAAGCATATTCTTAGCACGTCCTTGGCGGCTTCTACGGACATGCTTTTGTCCAGGAGAGACGCTGTGCTAGCCGGCTCTTCTGTCTTGACTGGTCCTGCCAGAGATTTGCTCCGTTCAGCTCCTATCACCTCTGACTCTTTGTTCGGAGGCAGGTGCGAACGTGCGGCCAAGGACGATTTTTCTGTCAGGGAGCGGTTGTTTATGTCCAGGGGTTGGTCACGTTCCAACCAGAGTGGCGCTCGCAAAAGGCACGCCACTTCAGGGGGGCGGGGGTCTTCTCCGGCGAAGTGGGGTAAGAACACTGGGTCTACTCGTTCTTTGACCCGTGGGTCTGCACCGACAGCGACGGTTCCGGGGGTTCCGCCGGCGGCTCCGTATTTTCAACCTCCTGTGGGGTCGTTTCCCAGGGGTGTTGCGTCCGTTCGGGGCCGAGTGAGGGGTGGTTTCTCCGGCCGCCGGCCTCGGAGGAAGACCAGATAGGCCAACTTGGGCCGTTTCGTTTGGGGAGGACCAGCCCATGTCAGTTGTCTCCGCTCCTGTAGGAGGCAGGATCGCGTTGTTTCCTCTCCAGTGGGAGGAGATAACGCGATCCAATTGGGTACGGGAGGTAATCCGCCTGGGTTATGCCATCCCGTTTTCGAACGGTCCACCCCCCTTGCGAAGGGGTCCGCCCCTATGGACTCCCTACAGGGATTTGGTCAAGAGGGAGGGCCTCTCCAGAGAGGTAGCTTCTCTCTTGGAGAAGAGAGCTATAGAGGTGGTTCAGGACGTGTCCTCTCCGGGGTTCTACAGTCGCCTTTTTCTAGTCACGAAGAGGAACGGCGGGCTACGTCCGATTCTGGATTTATCCGTTCTGAACGAGTTTGTCCTGTCGGAACGTTTCAAGATGGAGACGTCTCAGTTTATCCGGAGCGCCATTTGTCCGGGAGACTGGGCCGTTTCCATAGATCTGCAGGACGCGTACTTCCACGTGACCATCCGCAGGTGCTCTCGGAAGTTTCTCGGGTTTGTTTCCGAGAATCGGGTTTTTCAATTCCGGGTGTTACCGTTCGGTCTGACGACGGCTCCTCGTGTGTTTACTATTCTCATGGAGACGGTGGCAGCGGAGGCCAGGCGGCTGGGGGTCTCTGCTCCAGTATCTGGACGACTGGTTGATTCACCATCAGTGCGTTCATTCGCTCAAACGGAATCTGGCGGTGGTTTGGGGTTTAGTTATTCGTCTAGGTCTCATTCCCAATCTCGAGAAGTCGGAGTTGGTTCCCACACAGGATTTCTCTTATGTGGGAATGAACTTCTTGACCGATCGGTCGGTCATCAGAGTTCCGTTGGACAGGGTGCGAGGCATTTTGATCAAAGTTTTCCAGGTACTGGACAGGGGATCTCTGTCGGCCCGGCAGTTTCTGTCACTCCTGGGCGTTCTGGGGGCAGCTGCGGAGTGTGTGGTGCTGGGAAGGTTACATCTGCGTCCTCTCCAGTTTTACTTACTCGGGCTGTGGAGGCCGCACCGCGATCCTTTGGATCGGTCTTTGCCTATGGTCACCTTCTTCAAACGTCATCTGAGATGGTGGGCAGTGGAGGACAGGTTCCTACAGGGAGTTCCCATGGTGTTACCTCCTCCGACTCGTTTTCTGTCCACAGACGCGTCGGGCACAGGTTGGGAGGCTCATCTGGAACCCCTAGGTCAGTGTTTTTCGGGCCAGTGGTCGGTGGGGGAAGCTCGGGAACACATCAACATGTTAGAGCTTTTGGCAGTATTCCGAGGATTGACTGCGGCGGAATCCGTTCTACACGGACAGGTGGTGCTGGTTTCTACCGACAACACGACAGTGGTGGCTTACATCAACGGGCAAGATGGGACACACTCTATCCGACTGTGTCTGTTGACGAGGGAGATGGTGGTGTCACGCCAGACACATCTCCTTGCGAGCCCGACACATAGCGGGACACAAGAATATGTTAGCGGACTATCTGTTCCGGCAGTCCTCTCCTGTTCTGACAGAATGGGCACTGCGTCCGTCGGTGTCCAGTGCGATCTTGTCCAGATGGGGGGGGGGGGAGGGCCATTCGTGGATTTGTTTGCGACAAGGCTCAACAACCGGTTGCCTCTGTGTCCCCGGTGCCCGACCATCGGGCATTGGCGGTGGACGCAATGTCCTTGTCGTGGACCAATCTGGACGGGTACGCGTTTCCACCATTCGTGATGTTGCCCCGAGTCTTACGGAAGATTCGCGACGATCAGTCACTGATCACTCTGGTGGCCCCGTGTTGGCCGACCAGGAGCTGGTTTGTCACGCTTTTGGAACTACTGACAGAACACCCCGTAGTTCTTCCGGTCATCCAGGATCTTCTGTCCCAGCATGCAGGGAAGACCCTTCACTCCAATGTGCGGATGCTAAACCTTCACGCGTGGCGGTTATCAGGCAGGCCGTCAGACGCGATGGTTTTTCAGAGGACGCTGCCAAGGTTATCGCTCAGTCTCAACGTCCATCCACCACAAAGTTGTATGACGCAAAGTGGAGAGCCTGGGTGGATTGGGGCCATCAACAGTCGGTCAATCCACTCGATCCCACTATAGGTGACATAGGTGAGTTTCTTTTGTTTCTTTTTCATACTAAGAATTTATCTGTGTCGGCCATCCGTGGGTATAGAGCGGCACTGTCCAGCGTGCTTATGTTTTCTAATGGCGCAGCGAAATTTCTGGGCACTGACATCAAATTGTCGGCCATGATTGCACATTTTGCTAGTGCGCGTTTTGTGTCTCGCTCTTCCACGCCCAGGTGGAATCTGTCTTGCGTTTTGTGGTCGTTATCCAAGAGCCCATATGAACCTATGGCTTCAGCCACTTTGTTGAATTGTTCCATCAAAACCGCTTTTCTTCTGGCCTTCGCTACTGCTAAGCGTAGAGGTGAGCTCCATGCTTTCTGGATGGCCGATCAGCACATGTCTGTGGGCAGGAACTCCGTTACTTTCTCTTATGAACCGGGTTTCCTTCCTAAGACACACAATCCCTCTTCACATGATCTGGAACCTATTGTGGTTCCGGGCCTCCCTCCGTCCCGTCTGTCAGCGGCGGGGGATCGCACTCTTTGTCCAGTCCGTGCGGTGAAGCATTACGTTCGGAAGACTAGGAACATTCGGTCCAACCGAAAGCGTTTCTTTATACCGACTTTAGGTCAGCGGGAGGTATCGAAATCTACTATCTCCCGTTGCATAGGTAGAGCCATTACTAGAGCTTATACTTCAGTAAGTGGCTCTGCGGCTGTGAAATTTAGGCCCAAGCCGCACGAGGTGCGAGCAGTCTCTACTTCTTGGGCTTTTCGCTCGGGCATTTCCGTCAGAAAGGTCATGCGAGCGGCAACTTGGAAAAATTATAACACTTTTTCCAAGTTTTATCTAAGATCGCTATCTGAACAGGCAGGTGATGTGCTGCAACTGGGTCCGTTAGTGGCAGCTGGTGAAGTTGTGGGTTAGTCAGTCGGTAGCATCACATTTAAGAGGCTGTTTGGATCTACCTGTTTGCGCTCGGCTGGATCTCTTTCTGATAACCCGATCATTCGGTTTTGTCATTACAGTTCCAGTGGAGTAATGGGGGTTGGGAAGTGTGGCTCACCGCTAGATGAGCTTCACTTGCTTTTGTTCATGAACGGGTGTCTGGTGATGAATGGTTCCCACTGTTCATCACGCTGGCCCATGAGTAATTGTGTGTACATGTTTGGATTAGGACAAGGCAACCTAACCAGTTTGTTGCAGGGGTGTTGCGAAAGGTTAGTTTTTACCTTTGAGTTAGTCATTTTTTGTTCTCATTGTCTAACGTACATGAGTTTGTATGTATATGGTTTTGGTCTGACTTTATGGCCAGTTTTACGCCTATATAAGCACTTACTTGTTAGGATGACCTTAGTGCTTAGGACGTTTTCATAATGTGTTCTCGATATGGACGAGTTATGTATCATCATGAGACAATGTTAAGACTTTGTATATAATCTCAGTTGAGTCTGTTGCATGTGAAGTGCCAGGCGACAGCATTCGTCGAGGTTTCATCTGTCAGAAGCTGCGATACCATGAGCATTCTCCGTCGTGCTTTCCAAGTGTAGCATGTCGGAGTCTACGAGTCAGTCTACATGACTAGCGTGGTGGTGATTGTCTTCATCCACCCCTCACCTACTATCGCTTGACAAAGGGGGGGGGGGGGGGTGGGGGGGGGGGGCGGTTTGGGCGCTCCTATGCTTCTATGGTGAGTCTATGTTATTACATTATATGTAACACCCAAGTTTGTACCTAGGCCAAATATATATTTGTCTGTTTCGAGGGTTTTAATCTGCCTTACCATTCCGGTCGAGTATGAGTAGTGAGAATACCTCCCACCATCACTACGAATTCTTGCAACCATTCAGGTTAGCATGAAGACATAAAAATGGAAAATTATTTCTAATTTTAGTTTTTATTATTCATACTCACCTGAATGGTAAGGTAGACCCTCCTCCCGTACCCCGCTTAATGGTTTCATCTTCTCTCTACTTAAGTTACTTCGGGCTGTTATTCTACTAGCAGTTTTATTTCCTGATGGAAATGAGTAACTTTTTTGAAGCTGTATACCTAACAATAATAGAAGGGGTTTAAATAGCGGACTAGCCAACTGGCTGTGTGTAGAGCGGAATGGTCTATGGTGTGTTAATTGAGTGATTAGAGTAGGCAGATTTTTATTATTAGGACGATTTCATAGCAACCTAATAGTTTGCAACCATTCAGGTGAGTATGAATAATAAAAACTAAAATTAGAAATAATTTTCCATTTTGTACCTAAGAACATTAAATTTTGTGATATCTCGTGAAAAATATTTACAAAATTTACGATATTTTCCGTAAATGACGTCGAAATGTGACGCAATTTTTCGACGTCATTTACAGAAAGTATCATAGTTCTGTAAATAAATTTCATTAAAAATCACAAATGTTCTTGGGTTCAAAATCACATGGCGTGTCTCATAAATACTCGTACTCCTAGAAATTTGTATTCAGTGACCTGTGTAGACGCAGATCAGACTGCGCAGGCTGATCTGGGCCTACACTGGTCACATATATCATAGGCCCATTTTCTCACCAAAACCACCCAAATATTGTTCATCACGCTGTAACTAACACTTCACCCAAGATGTGACCGACCGCAGGTGTAAACAGTCATTGCGAAGGTGAACTATTAATATTTTGTATAGTGTTAACTGCAGTATTTGCCGCAAAGCCTGCAATTTAGTGGTAAACAAAGAATGTTGAACTGCGACTTCTGACAATATTACAGAAAAGAAAGTTGTAATTATCACACGCTCGTGCAGCTGATCTGTAATTAGCAATCTCTTTTCAATACATTGTTTGCAGAAGCAACAGGTGGTGTTGGCTATAATATTGAATGCGAATCATATATCATACTGCTAACATTTCACATCTAATGTTGGAGGATGGGAGGTTTCAAGGTGTATGATCACGTGGTACTAACAACAACAAGTACTGAAATTTCCAGAATCCATCTGATTCAAAGTACTTATTCTTTTATAGTGTCCTTGTTAAGTAACGGATTTTGATGAAATATGGCGCATCAAACGCGTCTTGTTAAGCTGTATTTGGTGGTCTCTGTATTTTCGCCCAAACTTCTGTCGTTTTTGCGAGACGTTTCGGAGACACGGAAATCGATTCTTCGCAAAAACGACCTGGACCACCAAATGCAGCTCATGAAGACGCGTTTGCTGCACCATATTTCATCACAATCCGTTTCATATTAAGGAAAATGTCAAATAATACTTTCAAGATTTCAACACTTTCAGCCACTGTTGTTGTTGTTATAACCACGTGATCATGCACCTTGGGTTTTGTAGCCTAACTCTTTCGATCTACCAGACCATAAAGCCAATTTGTTAAAAAAACTGTAGATCCAGATGAAACGTCTTGTAACGAGCACCTCATCAGGATCTGCAGCATTTGTCCGTAATCTTAAAGGTACATGCCCACTCAGTAGGCACAAAATGTTCTTTATAGACAGTATCCGAGACATTTTCTGGCAAAATAAACATTCATTCACCATTACCCCACGTATTTATTGGCATTATTATACATTTTATA
>CM055275.1:61567418-61605731 GCA_029237695.1 Conchocele bisecta | reverse complement strand
AGGTAGGTCGTAAACTTGCAGTTAATTATAATACCGACCTCACTTATATGCTGTATTATCCCATAATTCCATAATGACGATGTCTCGCGGAAATTGCCACATCTTCGAATCTCCAACCATCTTACACCCTGATCAGACTGCACAGAATGGTTGGCATATATATGAAAGCTTGAAGTTGTTGCATGTGTCGGAATTATGCTTAAAGTTTACTCTCCGATCTTGCAGAATTTTAATTTGGTTTCAGATTCAGGTTCTTCGCTGGTTTGAATCACGCCGTTGTTCGTTTTATTGCACAATCCTTCAGTTGTATTACCCATCATGCATCATTTTCGCTTCAAGCTAATGGAAACCAGTGTTTCGACTCAATTTACCGAGAGGCCCCGATGATCTCGCCTTTCTGAATGTGCCGATTATAGATCTAGCTGATGTGAAATCCTCTTATCCGCCTACTTTCGTAATATTATTTGCAATTTTGCAATTTTTAGATGGGCATTACAGATTAAAACAGTTTCAGTGTCGGGGATCTGGACTGGCGGCATAGTATCGACACTATTAAAGAGATCGCATTGGATGAAGTGAATATGTGTAATGTGTCTTGACCATCGTTATTTTTTAACAGAGTAGAGTTTGATCAAAAGGAACAGATGTGTCAATTGAGCGGGTTGTCATTGTCAAGCATAGAAAACAGCTGATCAGTAAAGGCCGTGTCTTATTTCCTTGTTTGTCCAATTTTATGCTGAAGAAGTACAGGTTCATAACTTTGTTTTCATTATTATTGATTATTTTGCTTATTTCTCATCAGAAGTATATGTTGTTACCACTCAGTTGAACCGTCTCGTCGAGACGGTTCAACTGAGTGGTAACAACATATACTTTCATGGAGAAAAAAATGTTCACAGAAAAAGATTTCTGTAAATTTTGATACCTGTCAAACAGTATCCCACAGGATATGGGTTCAAGTATCTGGTTCTCTTCAAGAGATGCCAGGCGTAATTCTACAAATAATAGACAACAAACTGTTTGCACTAAGAAATATTTTGACATTCATGCAACTGGCAGTTTTATTTATAGTACATAAATGTATCACTTTTTTTGGTTACTTTTGATTCCTGTTTTTTTTCTGTACTTCTTAGTGCACCATCAGTACTGTTGTATGTGTATTTATACTGGAAGTTGGGATGGGTGATAGTCTAATGGTAGAACATTGGGCTTCAATACTAGAGGATTAAGTTAAAATCCCTGTTTTAATCATGAAAAACATGTCCATAGTATTTATATCCCACTAGTCTCTCATACGAGACTAGACCACCTTCCCGTCCCTATATGACCTTAGTTGTTGCTGGGACATTAAACACGTTCTTTTAAATTGAATTTATTTTTTTCGATGATATATTCCGTTCTGATTTTGAGATTTTCCTCCAATGCGGCAGGTTAAATACTGGATCAAACCTGTTGGCCCGGCTTTAAATGACCTTAGCTGTTGATAGGCCGTTAAACACCAATCAATCAATCATTTTAAACTAAGTTCGCATACCAAAAACCACATATCTGCTATCGCTACTTTCCCATGTTGGCAAGTCAATTTAGTGCACCAAACTATTTTAGGTCTGTGCAACTATATGTTGATTTCATTGTTTGGTATACCATGATAGCGTTTGGTACACACACACAATATATTCATATTATGCAGGATCGGGTTTTAATTGTTTGTATTATATGTTGCGCACTGTCACCTTGGGCAAACATTGTCTGTCGACCTAGATGAGACACGCCATGTGATTTTGTACGTTCGGACATCTGCGTAATTTCATGAAATACGTTTGCAAAATTTATAATGTTTTCCGTAAATGGCGTCAAAAGTTGACAAAACTTTCAGAGTACACGCGGAATATAATTCCGCGTGTACACTGAAAATTTTGTCAACTTTTGACTTTATTTATGAAAATTATTGTAAATTTTTTAAAAGTATTTCATGAAATTACGCAGATGTCCGAAGGTACAAAATCACATGGTGTGTCTCATATCTGGCTGTGACTGGAGAAATGGGGCTTATTCGATTTGTGACCAGTGTACGTAGCAGCTCCTGATCAAATTGCACCTTCCTGTAGATTGATAACACTCTATTTTACTTGTTAGAGGCATAACAGGTGTTTTATTGATGGAATGGTGAACAGTGCAGATCCTGAACAGACCGTGCGGTCATGATGCAGAGGCTGATCTGGATCTACACTGGTCACAAAACCCGTAAGCCCGACATTTCTCCAGTCACAGTCACATATCTGTCGGAGTATTGTCATTGCATGAAGTGACAAAAAACCCTGACGGTGTGCATTGTAATAATATTCAAAGGTTTTGAAAATTTGCATTTATTTCAATAAAGAATAACGTGCTTAGTTGACAAAATCTTTTCGAACAAATACATTCTGAATTCACGCAAAACGTTTTTGCCGTCTTTTAGCATCACTTGTCAAATGATTTCTAATAAAGAAATGAACGTGAAACCCTAATAAATCAACTTGATCAGATTGCTGGGTCTACAATACTCGTAAGGCAACAAGCCCAGTTTGTTAGATTTTGGCTCATAAAATGAGAGAAGCCATGTGATTTTGTACTTAATGTCTTGTATATGCGAGATATCTCATGAATATAATTATATTTGCCACATTTTCCGTATATGATGTCGAAAGTTGACGAAATGTTCATAGCAAATGCGGAATAGAATTCCGCATTTGCTATGCAAATTTTGTCAATTTTCGACATGATTTACAGAAATTGTCACAGTTTCTCTAAATATTTTCATGAAAATCTTCTTAGGTACAAACCTACGTGGCTGTCTCGTATGTCATTAGGACAATTGTATTGTAATAAAGCATTTCTTTGCCTTTGATGGGCTGTTCCTCTTCACTGGGTGTTTTTTTTTTGTTGCCCAATTACATGACCGCCAACAATAGACGTGGCACGAAACAACCGACCGGTTTGACAACTGCTTTGTGTAAACTGTAATAACGGCGAGACTACATTCATTTCCATATAAAAACAGTCATTTTGCCAGCTCGCCAAAATAGCCTCCGAAATTTGCCAGTCGAGAATAATTAACTTTATTTATTGCATAAAATTTTCACAGTGTAATTATCAGTAACAAAGTGTATTAATAATTTAAATCTATTTTGCATTTTATATTATTTTTGCATAAGTCAGCAGTTCGCATAAAAATAACAATATAGCTGTGTGAAATTATGAAATATTAATACTTCACACTTCTGCACTTGCATTAATCACCTGCTTTGATGAGTTAATTGGCCGATGATGTATTATTAATACATCCGACAGGTGCACGTAATAAACACCTGCTATTTGCAGACAGATTGGGTATAGCCAACTTTCCGACAATATTTTACTCATGCATCATCATCATCATCACTGTGTATTATTGTCGATACAATGCGTCACATTTACAGATTTTAATAACTACTTTCTAAGTCGGTTCTTTGCAAAATAATGTTTTTAGTTAATTGTATCCCCCAGACTCCGTCGGGGGATACTATGGATTTGACAGCGGGCCGCGTCCGCGTCCGCCGCAGACACTTCTTGTCCGGAGCATAACTCGAACACCCTTTGGAATATTTTCATGAAACTTCACACATGCATAGACCACGACCCGAAGGTGTGTCGCACACAAGAATGACAACTCTTGCATAGCTAATTTTTGAGTTGTCTCCCTTTTTTGTTTTGTGCACTGATTTCGTGTCCGGAGCATAACTCGACCACCCTTTCGAATATTTTCATGAAACTTCACACATGCATAGACCACAACCCGAAGGTGTGTTGCGCACAAGAATGACAACTCTTGCATAGCTAATTTTTGAGTTATCTCCCTTTTTTGTTTCGCGCACTGATTGACCATAACTCGACCACCCTTTGGAATATTTTTATGAAACTTCACACATTCAATTAGACCACGAACCGAAGGTGTGTCGTGCACAAGAATGACAACTCTTGCATAGCTAATTTTTTAGTTATCTCCCTTTTTTGTTTTCGCGATCTGATTTCCTGTCCGGAGCATAACTCGACCACCCTTTGGAATATTTTCATGAAACTTAACACATGCATAGACCACGACCAGGATGTGTGTCGCGCACAAGAATGACAACTCTTGTGTAGCTAATTTTTTAGTTATCTCCCTTTTTTGTTTTGCGCACTCTACAAACTGGACAATAATGCATGAAGACCCGTTTTCTCGTGTGCTCTGTACACCTTACCTGTAGAGAGAACAATAGAGACTGGGAGAACCATTCACCTGTGCATGTGCTAGCATGTGTAAATGTCCAGTCTTGACCACTCTGACCACAGGTAATTTATACAGGTAAATTACTACATTGGATATTACATTTCTGGGCTCCAGTAGCAAGCATTATTATTTTTAATTTTTAAACTTTTTTTTTCCATTTTTTTTTTCAAATTCAAATTTTTTCTTTTTTAATTTTTGTCTAGTAGCATAAGGTCGTAAGTGCTATATACAGACTATTCACCTGTGCATGTGCTAGCATGTGCAACTGACCACTGACCACTTACAGGTAATTTATACAGGTAAATGATTATATTACATTTCCGTAAACTGTGTTGAAAATATTGTGGCAATATGTGGACCTGTGCATATATGATATGTAGATAAAGGATATAGGACTATTAAAAAACTTCTGGGCTCCAGTAGGGAGGATTTTTTTTTTTTTTTTTTTTTTTTTTTTAATTTAATTATTTTTTTCCATTTTTTTGTTTACATTCTTTTTCAATTTTTTAACTGACCACTAACTTATTACAGGTAATTTATACGGGTACATTATTATATTTCCGTAAACTGTGTTGACAATATTGTGGCAGTATATGAACCTGTGCAGATATATGTATACTCAACAAAACTAGAAACGTCCGTTTTATAGCCGGTGTAGCTCTGTCTATGTATGTACCACATGTTCAAAGTACATGTATTTTAAACCGTGGCGATGTTCAGAATACGATCGTGTAGAGTTTAGCCGATACACACGGTTTACATAGCGGCCAGTGACCGGAACGTTGATTTCCACTTTTTGCACGTGCACGCTATACTTGTCATCGATAAGGTGATTCAGTTCATGTCGTACCATTCATGCGATAGGGGCTATTCGGAAAGTTAAAAAACTTTTTTTAATTTTTCACTGTTTTCGATATGCCACGGCTTTCCGAAAACGAGCGAAATCAGGCAATTGGGATGCTTGCGGGTGGGATGGCCGCCAGGGCGGTCGCGCCTCGGTTTGGTTGCTGTCGGAAGACGATTGATCGTCTTGCAGCCCGCGGTACCAGCAGACTGGGGCTGTTCACGACCGGCAGCGACCTGGTAGGCCTCGTGTAACGACGGCTAGAGCCGATCGTTACATTACGTTGACGCACTTACGTCAACGTCGATTGGCAGCCACAGTCACTGCTAGGCGATACGGTGTCTCAGGGCAGACCATTCGCAACCGGTTACGTCGTAACGCCCAACCAATCCGGGCACGCCGCCCAGTACACTGGTCAGATAATGACCCAACGTCACCGTGCTGCTAGACTGTTATGAGCGCGACGTCATCTGAACTGGAGAAGGGCTGACTGGAACCGAGTTTTGTTCACCGATGAATCTCAGTTCACAGTTAGTCATGCTGACGGAAGATTACGGGTATACAGGCGTAAAAATGAAAGATTCACCGATTGTTGCATTGTTGAGAAGAACGGGGTTTGGGGGAGGGAGCGTAATGGTCTGGGGTGGGATCATGGGAAACCGGAAGACAGATTTGGTTGTTGTA
This sequence comes from Conchocele bisecta, assembly GCA_029237695.1. NCBI lineage: Eukaryota > Metazoa > Mollusca > Bivalvia > Lucinida > Thyasiridae > Conchocele > Conchocele bisecta. The sequence continues at coordinate 61,599,915 of CM055275.1, read as the reverse complement.
CAGGGCAACATCAATGCACAACGTTATGTTGCAGATGTGCTAAATGCACATGCCTTACCATTTATCCGTCAGCATGGTCCTGGTGTGACATTGATGCACGACAATGCCCGCCCTCACGTAGCCAGGGTCACCACTCAATACTTACAGCAAAACAACGTCGACGTCATGCCATGGCCCGCGGTCTCCCCGGATCTCAATCCCATTGAGCACATATGGGATGAGCTGGGCCGCAAAGCACGAGCTAACCATCAGATTGACAATGTTCGCGATCTTACACGGGCGTTACAACGGGAATGGAGGAATTTGCCCAACGCACTGGTATTGCGTTACGTCACGTCGATGCGCGTAGGATCATTGCATGCATTCATGCAAATGGTGGCCACACTCGGTACTAACGAGATTTACTGAATTTGCCACATTACTTATTGAAATTCCATCTCTAAACATTAAGTAACACATTTCTGAGTTTTGTGATTTTTGATTTTGACCCCTACCGCCCTTGGCCGGTTATCTCTCGAATATTTAACAAGATATCCAAATGCAATTTATTGGCTTTCATACAGAAATGAATGAACTTGTTTTTCCATTTTGATTTTTAAAAGTAACCCTTTTGGTTTTTGATGAATCTTTCCTTAAACATGGAGGGACGTTTCTAGTTTTGCTCAGTATAGATAAATATAGGACTATTAACAAAAATTCTGGGCTCCAGTAGCGAGCATTATTTAATTTTTTTTTAATATATTACATTTCCGTTAACTGTGTTGAAAATATTGTGGCATTATGTGGACCTGTGCAGATATATGTAGATAATTATTTTTAATTTTTAAACTTTTTTTTTCACATTTTTTTTTTTCATTTTTTTTTTCAAATTATTTTTCAATTTTTGTCTAGTAGCATAAGGTCGTAAGTGCTATATACAGACTATTATCATATAATAAAACAATTATTGACTAGTGAGCCATAGAATATAATCTGATATTCTATGGCTCACTAGTCAATAATTGTATATTATGTTCGGGCCAGTGAAAATTGCTTTTAGGCCCAGGCTCGAGGTCAAGGCGGGACAAGGCGAGGCATTTGATTCCGCGGAATTCTTGTTTACTTATCTCCCTTTGTTGTTTCGTGCTCTGATTTTGTATCCAGAGAACTAACTCGAACACCCTTTGGAATATTTTTTATGCCCCACCACGATAGTGGAGGGGGCATTTAGTGTTACCCTTGTCCGTCCGTCCGTCCGTCCTGTCCATACGCACACACGAATGGGTACTTGTTGTAAGCGTACGGGGATCTTATTGGGTAGGGTTAGGATAGTGTTGGGTACTCTTGTTGGGCATTTTTATAGAGTAAAAACCCAACAAGTATTCATTCGTAGGAACGTGCGTCCCGTCCGTCCGTCCGTCCGTCCGTCACAAAACTTTAACACTCTGGTAAATGTCTCATAATTTCTTCATCCTTCGACCGATCTCCTTCATATTTCATATACACATTGCTCTAATGGTTCTCTACCACCCTGTGCCAAATCCACGTTCGTCCTGCCCCCGCCAAGCCCAGGGTTAAGATCACATACTTCGTGCTTCAAAAACTTTAACGCTCGGGTAAATATCTTATAATTTCTGTTTTCTTTCACGGATCAGCTTCATATTTCATATATGCATTGCTCTAATGGTCCTCTACCGCCCTGTGCCAAATCCACGTTCGTCCTGCCCCCGCCAAGCCCAGGGTCAAGGTCACATACTTGGTGCTTCAAAAACTTTAACGCTCAGGTAAAAGAAAGCATAACTCGAACACCCTTTTTTCAAACTACTTGTGTATCTGGGGAGGGGGATACACATGCGCTTGTCGACAAGCGTCCATTTCTAGTTTAATGAGGGAATTTAAAATTTTGTGTTCACTGATGTACGTCTCTAGTTCGTTCAGTTTTTTTGGCTGGACAGTTTACATATATTATCAACAATGCAAAGCTCAATACCGCACGGCATTATTATATTCTGATGTAATTTTGACAGGATCCCGATAAAAGAACCAAAATAAATCATAACAAACAAGTCCGGAGTAAAGCTAATTTACATAAGAAGTAGAACGATCTACGATTGGTTGATGGTGCTTCATTCACCAAATAGCAATTTGATTGATTGGAAGCTGTCAGAAATATACGCAAACGGAGCGTACAGTAAGTATTGATCATACAATTATCTTGGAAAAAAAAAGTGAATTCTCATTGCGCCGATCATGTAATCGGCCAGTGACTCCGCAATTACACACAGTGGATCAAATGTGCTGCTGAGCACGTGCTTTTACTAACATCCACATCGCTAATAAATCTTGTGTCCTGATATGAGCATATTGAAAATGAGTTCAACTGATATGGAATATTCTAAGTCACTTAAAGTTCTTGTTTTGTTGGGCTGGGAGGCAGAATCAGTGGACATTAGAATTTGCCATTTAATGAATCATTATTCATTGATCTGACACCTTGGATAAGATGAATTTAATTGTCACAAAATGTTCAAACCGGAAGTGCCTGCTGCTGACGTTTTTTGGCTTGTTTGCAGTAATGATGTGAATATTAGCTGCATTCCAGACACTTCCATGATTAATTTGTGTAGTTATAACTTTATTATTACTCTTTCAGAAGTAAACAACTGGTTTCTTGAACGTTAAACCTTCCAATGATGCAGCTAGTAAATTACATTGTTGCATAACCAGTAGTCGACATAACCAGTAGTTGGACACGCTAATTACATTCAAACACATACCTGTATCATCACGATCACTATGTTAGCCGATTTGAACATGACTTAGTACTGTGTTTCGTGAAACTGTGATGGTTAGTTCCATTAATTATATTTTCTCTTGTCATTTACAATGGCCTATACGTTTTTCAAATGTCCCCAACTTTGTGCATGAGGTGGGTCAACTGGCCCCACTTTAAAAAATTCCTGCAATGCACACTGAATAGGTTTCAAAACTGTCCGCTTCAATATTTCATAATTGATTATCATTGACATCTGATTTATATGCATGTAGTACCAAACAATCAGTACAATCAAGTCCTAGTTCCTACACGTACAATGGAACGTTAGTTGATAATAACTATACATCATTACATGTATAATTTAATAAAAACTTTGATAAATTAATGCAAGTTACGCTTCACTAGGTCAGGGCTAGTACAAATTAGGTCAGGGCTAGTAGTTTCTAAAAGTACTAGCCCGACTGATCTAGTGGAAAAAAAAGTTAACGTTGAGCCCTGATTTGGTAAAATGAGTCCTCGCTTAATCCCAGATGACCGCCATCTAAAAATAGCACAATTTTTTTAAAACATATGAACTCCATGTCACATTCTCCTCTGGTGTTCATGGAGTCGGGTGAGCGAATTAGGGCCATCATGACCCTCTTGTTTAGAACTGTTAGAATAGTGACACAATTATACACTTATGTAATTCCTATAAAGAACAGGTTGTGCCTACTGGGTGGGCATGTACCTTTAACTAGACTTGTTTGCAAACAAAGGTCCATGTTGCGTTGTTATGTGCTCATGTGAGGGGACATATATCGTTGTCTTGTGTCGGTCCGATACGAGCCCCGCAGGGGACATGGATTTTTTGTTATTACTTCGTTCCCACGAAATAACAATTTGTTCCCTCAATTTAACAATTCGTTCCCTCGAATTAACAATTAGTTCCCACGATATAACAATTCGTTCCCACAAATTAACAATTCGTTCCCACAAATTAACAATTTGTTCCCGTGGGAACAAATTGTTATTTCGTGGGAACGAATTGTTAAATTGAGGGAACAAATTGTTAATTTGTGGGAATGAATTTTTAAATTGAGGGAACAAATTGTTATTTTGTGGGAACAAATTGTACGTCCCCTGCGGCGCTCTGTTGTCCGACCATGTGGATTATGTCATAACATTAACATTATTGCTTGGACTGAGGCAGTCTTGTTGCCATTTAGGTAGTCTGGGCTGGATCATCAGTTGGTCCTAGTGTGAGGTCACAGTCTCCTCGGTTGGCAAGCCTGCTATCAGACATATCATATTACATGCCATGAACTGATCACTGGATTCCTACATTAACTCTTTCACCCCTAAGTAACTGGAATGGATTTTGATATGTAAATTTTGCAACCAATCCAACCGTCACAAAATGATTTTCAGACTTATCCATTTATGAAAAGGGGGTGTTGTTGTTCTCAAAAATATGAAAATTACTTGCAAAAAGTGCAGACCCTGATGAGACGGCTCGTCACGAGCCGGTTCATCTGGATCTACACTTTTTGCCAACATCACTATACAGGCCTGTGATGTTGAAATGATTAAACTGGCCATTGGATTCCTCCTACATTAATAACAGGTTATTGTTTATTGTCATCTGCGACTGTGTGGACTTGGCTTGACATCACGCTATATGGGTATTTAGGGGGTCATCATCAAATTATTTAGGGTCAATGATAAACCAGTAAATTACAACATAAAATACTGTGATTGCCTCACCTGTGACAATTTATGTGGTCTTTATACACAAAATGATTGTTTTTTTTTGTTTTTTGTTTTTTTTTAGAGATTTATTAAAATTATGTTGTTGAGACACGCCATGCGATTTTGTACCTAAGAACATATCTTAGCAATATCTAATGAAAAAAAATACGATATTTTCCGTAAATGATGTTGAACTATTCCGCATTTGCTATGAAATTTTGTCATTTACCGAAACTATCACATTTTCTGTTCAGTAAAAATCGCACATGTTCTTGGGTACAAAATCGCACGGCGTGCCTCAATTCTGGACTGAATATATAGTTTATAGTGAACCTCATAATTATGTTGCTGTGACTGGAGAAATGGGGCTTATGGGATTTGCGACCAGTGTAGCTCATGATCAGATAGCACATTCCTGCTGCCCGACAGCGAATCTATATTGCTTATTAGAAGCATGACGGGTGATCCATTGTCTGCATGGCGAACAGTGCAGATTCTGATCAGACTGTGCGGATGCACAGGCTGATCTGGATCTACACTGGTCGCGAAACCCATAAGCCCCATTTCTCCAGTGACAGTCACATATTAGCTTCTGTGGCATACATCGCATGTTCAGGTCCTATTGTCCTCGTATTGACTCGAAAATTACGAGATCCGGTGACAATACCACGGCTATCATCCGAAATCCTACGATCTTCTGGTTTCCAGGCCACTGACACACGACAATAGCCTTATCATCAGGACCCTTGTTGATTTCACACTAAATTTGCAGTCATGTCTTGACGGAAGCTTAGCACATGACCTCGTCGACTTTGGGCTTTTATGACCGGCTTTGTTAATTGAGTCTCCAGGCAACCAGATTTTTTTTTATCTTACTTTTGAAGTATCTTTGTTTGCTGTATCGCCAAAACACATGTATGCAAATTGTGAGATCTTTAGAATTGTCTCAGCGAGACAATTCTAAAAATCTCTCAATTTGAATTTTTTTTATGAAAATAAATAGGAAAATGTTCGAAATTCTGCTTATCATTGATACCAATGCAATGTGTAAGACATTTAATTCTGATGATAGCTTGACACTTTTTATTGGCTATGGAGTGCAGTCACTGTTTGCATATAGCAATTAAACATCCAACACGTTTTGAAGAAGATACCAATTAACCTCTCATATTAATTTGGTTAAATTGCCCCGCTGAATTGCCAGTTCAGGTGTTAACCATTTTATTGACAGGGATATACAAATCAAACAGCGAGCATCTGTTCACAATATAGCCTCTAATTATCTTGAAGTCAAACTTCAATGGCAGTCATGTTTTTCGTGCAAATAAGATATCACAGAAACATTTTCGAGAGGAACAGAGTTTTGAAATTAAAAGCCGAAGTGTTATTTATTCTTTCATAAGTGTTTGCCATCATATGCTTGTAACACATACATGTTAATTGACTCTTACAAGCAGTGACTATCAGTTTGCATTAGGTGGATGGTTGGTGGGTGAACGTGAAGGCGTAAATTAACGGCAGGGATTCCTCCTTATAGGAATCACAATTTGCCTGGTTTACCTACAATAAAATGTCGGCACACGAATTCCACAGGGTGGCAGATATATTTTCGAAACTCCAGCGAACTTGTGAAGGACGGACACAAAGATACACAGTCCAAACACGATACGGTGCAACCAGTCTAGTCCCAGATTGGACAATGCATATGCATGGTTCAGTCAGGGTTTATACTGTTTGCCATTCAGTCCATCAATTCGTACACTATAACAGTAGCCAGACTTGCTAAACTGGCATCAACATTATTTCTGCAACATGCGGCATGTTTACACATTCCAGTAATAATGTGCATAAGAGTGTCACATAAATCGTGCCAACACGTAGCAGGGTGCCCGAATTGCGCTATGGAAATAGGCGTGAGTAATTAACACGGGTCGATGTGCACCAGCCTGCGAGTGATATTTGGAAATCGGGTGATGATCGGCAAGGAGATAAGAATTTGTAGAAAACTAACTTGATCCCGTTCACTGGATCTACTTGACAGCGATTACATTACGATTAAATAGAAATATCTTGTCTTATGTATGATCGGATGTTGTATGCTAGTTACATTTGGAAGCAGTCTACGTAGTTCCTGATCAAAATGTACATGTACAATCAGGGATGCTACGATGACATAGTATGATGTAATTATGACAATAGTACGCTGCTACGATACCGATATATCGTAATATCGTCATCGTGCTATCGTGATATCGCATCATCGTTATCGTGTTATCGTTGTATCGACCCGATATCGATATTACGATGGCCTAAACGGAACACCGTACATTCATACTGTTAAACTGCCATATAACGATCACCACCATTGTCTTATATATCGTAGTATCGTCATCGTGCTATCATGATATCGCGTCATCGTCATCATAGTGTCGGGTTATAGTAGTATTGACCCGATAGTGATATTACGATGGTCTAAACGGAACACCGTGTATTCATACTAATGTTAAAACTGCCATATAACAGAACAGATTACCATAGGAGAGTCGGATAGTAATCACCATTTTCCTACATTTAAACCCATATATTCTGATAATGTTCGCTAAATATTTCGGGCAGTGTTATTTATTCCATGAATAATGATTCCCCAAGATATTTGTCAAGTATTTTCAGCCGCGGCCTTTGGTATTAGTAGAGACGCACTACTGTGAACTTTCAGCAACAAACTATAGGACCACCAGAGAACAACGGGCTGTTTGAAAGATGATTTGATGACATATTACTATATTTACGTAAATGCGAAGTCAATGCACAGAATTGTGAACTGTATGTGACAATACGAGTATCATGAGAGAAATGCATGTGAAATATGAAGAAGTTCAGTGGAAGGTAACATATTTGATAACAAACATATTCATGAATTGTCGCAAAAGTGACATATAGGCCCATAGGGCAGGGCGTATCTGAATACAGACTCTTGAACATTGCGATATATATTGTTTACACATGTCACTACTCACTCACTCACTCACTCACTCATTTTCACTCACTCACTCACTCACTCACTCACTCACTCACTCACTCACTCACTCACTCACTCACACTCACTCACTCACTCACTCACACTCATCACTCACTCATCCACTCACTCACTCTACTCATCACTCACTAACTCACTCACTCACTCATCACTCACTCACTCATCATCTCTCTACTCACTCACTCTCACTCACTCACTTCTCACTCATCACTCTACTCATCTCACTCACTCACTCACTCACTCACTCACTCACTCATCATCACTCACTCACTCACTCATCACTCATCATCACTCACTCTCTCACTCACTCTCTCACTCACTCATCTCATCTCACTCACTCACTCACTCACTCACTCACTCACTCACTCACTCACTACTCACTCACTCACTCACTCACTCACTCACTGCCACTCACTCCTCACTCACTCACTCACTCCACTCACTCACTCCATCCACTCACTCACTCCACTCACTCCACTCCACTCACTCCACTCCACTCCACTCCACTCCACTCACTCACTCATCACTCACTCACTCACCTCCACTCACTCCACTCCACTCACTCCACTCACTCCACTCACTCACTCATCACTCACTCCACTCCTCACTCACTCACTCACTCTCTCACTCACTCACTCACTCTCATCACTCACTACACTCACTACACTCACTCACTCACTCACTCCACTCCACTCACTCCACTCCACTCACTCCACTCACTCCACTCCCACTCACTCCACTCACTCACTCACTCACTCACTCACTCCACTCACTCACGTGTTACTTACTTACTTACTTGTTACTTACTTACTTGTTACTTACTTGTTACTTACTTGTTACTTACTTGTTACTTACTTACTTGTTACTTTGTTACTTGTTACTTGTTACTTTGTTACTTGTTACTTGTTACTTTGTTACTTGTTACTTTGTTACTTGTTACTTACTTAGTTACTTACTTAGTTACTTACTTAGTTACTTACTTAGTTACTTACTTTGTTACTTACATAGTTACTTACTTACTTACTTACTTACTTACTTACTTACATAGCTACTTACTTACTTACTTACTTACTTAGTTACTTAGTTACTTACTTAGTTACTTAGTTACTTAGTTACTTACTTAGTTACTTTCTTACTTACTTAGTTACTTACTTTCTTTCTTACTTTCTTTTCTTACTTACTTAGTTACTTACTTACTTACTTACTTACTTACTTACTTATTGCTTGCTTGCTTGCTTAGTTACTTAGTTAGTTACTTACTTAGTTACTTACTTAGTTACTTACTTACTTAGTTACTCACTCACTCACTCACTCACTCACTCACTCACTCACTCACTCACTCACTCACTCACTCACTCACTCACTCACTCTTACTTAGTTACTTAGTTACTGACTTACTTACTTAGTTACTGACTTACTGACTTACTTAGTTACTTAGTTACTTAGTTACTCACTCACTCACTCACTCACTCACTCACTCACTCACTCACTCACTCACTCACTCACTCTTAGTTACTTAGTTACTTAGTTACTTACTTACTTACTTACTTACTTACTTACACTTACTTACACTTACACTTACTTACACTTACTTACACTTACTTACACTTACTTACTTACTTATGCTTACTTACTTATGCTTACTTACTTATGCTTACTTACTTATACTTACTTACTTACTTACCCCGATTCTGATATTGTAATATGTGTCGTGCGTACGTGTATGCTTGTATATCGGTTTCTGTATCATACTTCCCTGTTATATGTTGCTATATAGCTTCTATTGGGGCTACCCATTCCGAATACAATTTATTGACCCGCACTTACACCTGTCCCATCCCATATCGACCGCGCATGCGCGCACGGGAGACTTCCTCTTTGCTTCGGACGGCTTGCGTGAAAGAATATCCTTTTTGGTGCTCATTTTCGTTTGGCTGTTTTATCACTCTATTCATTGTTATTGTCCGTAAGTAGGCAAATCTCTTTGTAATAGAATGGGGGCTATTCATTTCTATAAGTTGCTAGTCGAAAATATTTCATTTTGAAAGTATTTCGATTTTTTTTTTTTCTTCTAGTGTGGCCACAGGCGCGAACTTCGCGATTTTCCTATTGTCGGACGTTCCTATTGTCGACAAAGAAATTTTTTTTTTTTTTTTTTTTTTTTTCGACTTTGTTTAGTTCGATATTTGAATAGGTTTTCCGTAACACGTTCACTAAAGGGAAACCTAATCCCAGTTCGGGTCAGGAATTTGGTGTGGTCACAAAAACGGGAACTTGTGATTCTCATGAGATAATTTGTTTCCGTTGTTGCTAGAGACATAACGGTTGCTCTAATGAGAAACCGGGCTTGTCTTAGGCCTTGTGGGCCTCTATGGAGGGGCCTGACCATTAGGTACTATTATGGTAAGTATCAGGGTAAGTATCAATAAGTGAGATTCAGAAATACAGTGGTTTCTGAGTCTGAGCCAAGTCCGAGTCCGAATAGTGGCAGGGTGTCTCTTATGACTGAGGCATCCAACGTCGCTAGTTCTGCTCTGGGAGGCCCCGTGCAGGTACCGGGGCGGGATCAACTGATCCTGAGAATAGTGCTGCAGTAGCCATTGCTTGTCGTAAAAGGCGACTAAACTGGCTTAACGATTGGGTTCATACTTTCCGGAACCCACTATACCGGATTTGGCCCTCATGTACATTTTTTGGCTTTCTTGTATGTGAGAGTTGAGTCGGGCTATGCCCCATATATAAAAGTAAGATTAGCGCTAATCCTATTACTTTTAGGGATGGGATAAATGATGCTGGTGTGGCGAGGGCCTGGCACCAGATCAGGTTGTTCTAATTTCAGGACTGAATATATATTTTGATTGTAAATATTGAGTTCTGAAGTTGGGATTTACCCCCCTTGGACAGGTGGATACGGGACTCGACCCCGTTGACCCGTCTGCGTGTAGACTCCCTGAGGCTTGTACCTCTATGTCAGAAAAGCGGACGTTAAACCCTATTCACTCACTCACTCATACTTTCCGGAACCCACTATACCAGATTTGGCCCTCATGTACATTTTTGGCTTTCTTGTATGTGAGAGTTGAGTCGGACGTTAAACCCTATTCACTCACTCACTGCTCTGGGTGATCCGCTATCCAATGAGTAAGAACAGCGGACGTCAGTCTGTGTTCGGCAAGATTCAGAAACTAAAGACTGTCTGAGTCTAGCCAAGTACGAGTCCGAATAGTGGCGGGGTATCTCTTATGACTGAGACATCCAACGTCGCTAGTTCTGCTATGGGTGGTCCGCTACCCACTGAGTAAGGACACCGGACACCGGACACCAGTCTGTGTTCGGCAAGATTCATAAACTAACGACTGTTTCTGAGTCTAGCCAAGTACGAGTCCGAATAGTGGCAGGGTATCTCTTATGACTGAGACATCCAAAGTCGCTAGTTCTGCTCTAGGTGGTCCGCTACCAACTGAGTAAGGGCACCGGGCACCGGACACCGGACACCAGTCGGTGTTCGGCAAGATTCATAAACTAACAACTGTTTTTGAGTCTAGCCAAGTACAAGTCCGAATAGTGGCAGGGTATCTCTTATGACTGAGACATCCAACGTCGCTAGTTATGCTCTGGGTGGTCCGCTACCTATTGAGTACGGACATTGGATATTGGACACCAGTTCTGCTCTGGGTTATACGCTAACCATTGAGCAAGAACACAGTACACCAGTTAGGCTCTGGTTTATACGCTAACCGCCGAGCACGAACACCGGTTCTGCTCTGGGTTATACGCTAACCACTGAGCAAGAACGCCGGCCACTAGTTCTGCTCTAGGTTATTAGCTAACCACTGAGCAAGAACACCGGACACGGGACAGGTAGATTCAATCGGATAGGCGATGTGGGTAGTATGCACGCAAATCCAATTGGGCGCGCCTCGGTGGAATGCAAGCGTACTCCTCCGGTCAACAGAGTGTAAAAATATAGCACTGATAACGGCAACGCTGGTCTTGACCACGCTGTTTTCAGCGGAATATCTGTTCAAGGTTATGAATATACAACAGTGTAACGGTATAGGACATTGGCCTGCCGACACACTGGATTAGTCATGATGTGAGTCTGATGACGTCAGACGGGAGGGCACACAATCTTCCAGTAGCTCGTCTACCAGGACGCGGGATTGTATATCCATGAAACACAAAACGACGTTCTAGGTCGTGTCTAGGTACGATCATTGACGTCGTCATAGGCATAGGGGAAGGGACCTCCTTCGGGAAGCATTCCTTCAGGCCACGAATCTGTTTGGAAACAGATGTTCGCAGGTGACTGCTGCTGACGCTGCAGTAAGACAGAGTCGGCAGTTAGCGAGACTATCAGTGGTCTCTTTAGCCAAGCGGTTCGCTTATAGAAGCGCAACTCGGGCTGGAAAAAGGGGCATAAGCAAGCCTTCAATATCCCCTTCTCCTAAACCAACGAGTGATGTAATGGGTAGCTTTAAGCAACCCATAACACCTATACAGCCCCATAGGGTGGGCTACCAGAGGGGCGCTACACGCATCAGAGATTGTTAATATCTGAGCTTCTACAGCGTGCGGTTTGTTGTACCAACAGACAGATCAATTCTAGATAGAGACGGCTCGATCGATACGTCAAACTATAGCTCTTCATTCGCAAGGCATGGTATAAACAGTAGTGACCTACCCTTCAAATTAAGCACGGCGTCTCACAAAACTAATAGAGGTAATCTAGGGCACAGTCCAGACGTGTATTGCATACTTCAATACTTGGACGACTGGCTCCTGCACGATCAGTCTGGAGACACACTGCTACTCAAGCGGCGTTTGTTCTGGGATCTTATCACGGGGTTAGGTCTCAGGCCGAACATAGAGATATCGGAACTAGTACCGAAACAGGACATCTGATACGTAGGGATGCGTTCCTTACCAGAATGGGGATAGTCAGGGTACACTTGGACAGTGCCGATATGTACAGAGTAGACCTCATGTTGCGAGTGATCGTCAAAGCTGTGTATCCAATTCAACTACCAGCCAGGGAGCTATTTTAGCGGCTAGGGTATTGAATTCAGAGGCAGATATGCGGTGTAGATCATTTACCAATGTAATGTGGACTACCTCGAAAGTCCGTACCGAGGGGTCACTGTTAAGAACAGTGACCAACGCGGTTATCAACAGGTAGAGCCACCCCTGGTTGTGTCTGTTTGCGACCATGATGGACAATCAGAGCCCAATGTATGTGTCTCCAGTTCTGGACTAGGGGGCATAAGCGGTGGGCGCATGTCCGTATCATGGAAATGAGTATACGGGTGAGCATTTCCACAATCAGTAAATTCGGGTCACACTAGTGGCAACATGCTGGCCAATGACAAGTTGGTTCTCCAGCATACTGGAACGTCTAGTGTACCATACGGTGGGCATTCCAGTGTTTCCCAAGCTTCTGTCACAGCATTGCAGGGTGAACACTTCATGCGAATACGCTCGTTCTGATTCTTCACGTCTGGAGTCTATCAGGAAGGGAATAAGGAAGGACAAATTTTCGCTGCTAGCTACGGCAATCATTGCACAGGCAAAGACGCGAATGGGTGGTCTGGGTTAATTGCTGTAAGTAAGGCAAATTATCCAGTCAGTCCAGTCGTGGTAGGAGAAATCGGCGATTTCCTTAAGTAATTGTTCTAGGAAACGAAATCGGCAGCGTCGATTAGGACAGGGTACAGGTAGGCATTGGCCAACTGTTTCAACTTCACTTCAGTGCCGATATGTATCATAGGTTCAGACCCCAATTATAGGCGCTGATTTCATTCTTCACTAGAGAAAGGTCAGTAGCTAGAATAGTTAACCTAAGGGAATCTAACAGTGGTTAGATGGGATTTAACGACAAATCAGTATGAGCCATGGGACAGCTTCCCTATTGATTGATCAGTCAATAATGGGTTACTCCTCGTTTTCGCTTCGGCGAAAAGGCGGCGGGAATTACGCGGCCTGTACAGGGGCGATCAAAGAATCTGGATTGGATAATGATTCCGTTACTATGGTTGCGAAACTGGGTTCCTTACTACGTCGTCGGGTCCCAGTTAGGCATAACCGACCGTTCGTGATCCCAGGCATGGCCAAATCGAGTCGGTTATATGTGACATTATATACTTTACGTATTCTATAATGTACAATTGTCGTATTTTAACTTGGTTAAAAGCACATGCTTCCGGTTAATAACAACAACAATATCAATAGATTAAAATTCATTCGCATGATCCAGAATATGAGTTTATCTCTCGCCCAGCACGAACCTACCAAATTTAACCGAGACGGAAAACACGCTGTGCCCTGGCACATAGACCAAGGTCACGATCAGATGATAATGTGGGCTTCGTGGCGCAATCGGTTAAGACATTCGGCTAGATGATGGTGAATTTCATAAGACAAAATACACCAGGCTTGTCAGAGGAAAAGGGCACTTCACCGGTACGGGTGAATGTTAAAATCCTCTGATGGCATCAGGTGGGACTGGTCTCGGCAGCTAGTGTAGCTGTGGAAGAACAGTTCCCATTCTTATCCGGAGGCAGTAGCTTCGGTATACCAGTATCTGTCTTGGGATAGTGGTCCTGTTTAACCTGCGCAGGTGCCGAGGGCTAAGTCTGTGTGAAGCAGAATAGGTTACTGCTTTCAAGGGTAGGCCTAGACTGCCTCAGACCCACACTGTAGGAGCTCTGTTAGAGGAATTGATTTGGCACAGTGTTTGACCCCAAAACTAAGTTGGATTTCTTAAAGCCAGTACTTTGCTGGAACATCAGGGGCTCAAGTATTAGGTAATCTTACATAAACTTGGCTCATAGAGAATTCGGCCTTGGGAAAGGAGGCTCAGAGATGGGAGTATCCAATGGCTTAGTTCCATAAGGCACGGAATTGTTTTGTGCAAGGCCAGAGCGTGGTGAATTAGGCACTACATCTCAATGACTAGCCAATGCGAGGTAGATAATGGATTTTATTCTAGGCGTGGGTAATCAGTTTATATCCAATTCGTCAGTTTACATATGGATATATCTCGCAACACGCAGAGCATATCGATCCAATTCGGTTAAGGGCTCATAAGGTTATAATCGATGCCATGAGGTTGGAGCAGTATTTACCTCCTCGGAGTTCCTCTATGGAGTGATCCTGGGGATAAGATAATGGAAGCGGCATCAGGGAAGTCTCATTCCACTTTTATCAGTTTTACCTACGTACACGGACTGCGCAGAGCGCAGATATTTACACATTGGATCCCCTAGTCGCGGCTAGCAGGGATATCACGGGGGGGGGGGGGACAAGCATGTGTAAAAGGCTCAATTTTCTAGCCTGTTGTTATTCTGGGCCAGTGGATCTAGGTCAGGATAACAAAGTGTTGGTATATTCACATTGGCATTACAAAACGTTCTAGTTATCAGCTAGTTTAAGTTTTGTGCCTGGAAAAGTTTTAGTAGATTGTTTTCTTGATTACACATGACTGGTTATACCAGTCTGGATACATATTTTACTATAATGTGTGCAGTGTTTGGTGTTACCAATGATTGTGAGATCCGGAGAGGGTAAAGGGTGAGTTACCTGTGCTCCAGGGTGCTAACGGTACTAGGTATCATGACACTCGAAAACACATAATCATTCATCCAGGGTCATGAATGCCATGTTTGGTAATTATTGATAGTATGTGTGTCAATATGCATAGGGTATTTTATGTTAGCATTACTATTTGTGAGTAATGTGGGTTAGAACTTTAAGTAGACTTGTGGACATGGACAAGGGTCAGTGTAGATGCTGTGAGTCTTAGATGTGAGGCACAACAGTGTGTATGACATGACGCTAACATGATATGAGTTAGTCACATTCAGTGTGTGTGAAACTGCGACTGGGGACAGTACTCAAGCAGACAGAAGACTTAGCTGGCGGCTCAGTTATCTTCTGGGTGCAGGAATAGGGGGGGTGCTGCTCAGACGGTGCCCGGGTGTAGTCTACAAGTTGTTTGGCGAGTCAATTTATTGATCCTAGGTTAAGTATTCACAGAGCGAATTAAGTTATTTTTCTGGTTTCTGTATCACCTTACCTTCCCGCCTTTTGCAGGCACCGGGGCGGGATCAACTGATCCTGAGAATAGTGCTGCAGTAGCCATTGCTTGTCGTAAAAGGCGACTAAACTGGCTTAACGATTGGGTTCATACTTTCCGGAACCCACTATACCGGATTTGGCCCTCATGTACATTTTTGACTTTCTTGTATGTGAGAGCTGAGTCGGGCTATGCCCCATATATAAAAGTAAGATTAGCGCTAATCCTATTACTTTTAGGGGATGGGATAAATGATACTGGTGTGGCGAGGGCCTGGCACCAGATCAGGTTGTTCTAATTTCAGGACTGAATATATATTTTGATTGTAAATATTGAGTTCTGAATTTGGGATTTACCCCCCTCGGACAGGTGGATACGGGACACGACCCCGTTGACCCGTCTGCGTGTAGACTCCCTGAGGCTTGTACCTCTATGTCAGAAAAGCGGACGTTAAACCCTATTCACTCACTCACTCACTCCCCGCCTTGGAGACAAATTCTAGCAACATATAACAGGGAAGTATGATACAGAAATCAGAATTTTTCAATGTAAAATTAGTTTCTGTGAATACTTACCTGTTATATGTATTTAACACCCGCCTCCCACACCGCAAGGTGAGAGATTTGTTCTATCGCAAAGAGGAAGTCTCCCGTGCGCGCATGCGCGGTCGATATGGGATGGGGTACAGGTGTAAGTGCGGGTCGGTCAATAAATTGTATTCGGAATGGGTAGCCCAAATAGAAGCTATATAGCAACATATAACAGGTAAGTATTCACAGAAACTAATTTTACATTGAAAAATTCTGATTTTCGTTTAAAGTGCCGAAAGATGGATATGTTACTCGCAATACATTACAATATGCGTTTTATCAATCCGATGCACATTAGACACATGTTAGATGCCGGGCAAATTCATAATTCAGCAGCACGAAATCCTGGGGCCATCACATGATGTCCGGTTTACAAGGTTTACTGAATGTTTGACGCTAGACCTTCACATAAAATATACATGTACATGTATTTACCTCATTATACCCCCGGCATACGGAGTAGGTCGAGGGGTATATAGTTTTCGTTATTCCGTCCGTCCTTCCGTCCGTTTGTTTGTCTGTTTGCTCGTCCGTCCGTCCACGTTAACGTTTTTGGGTACCCATTATCTCTATAACGGTAAGTCTGATTGACGCCAGACTCCATATACTTCCTTATAAGCATCCATATTTTCATTCCATACCGCACTCATGCGGCCTTCATGTCAAAGGTCAAGGTCAAATTACTTAGAAAGTGGCGTCGGTAATTTGCCTTAAAGTTTTCGGGGACCCATTATCTTTGCAACTGTAAGTCCAATTGACTTCAAACTTTATATACTTCCTTATCATCATCCATATTTTCATTCCATACCATACCCAAGGTCAAGATCAAATTACATGTACTTAGAAACTTGCGTTAAAGTTTTTTTTATACTTTTTTTATAAATATTTGCGTTAACGTTTGTATTTGTCGGTCAAGGCGGCGGCCGGGGTATACGTGAGCCGCTGCTCACTTACTCTAGTTTAATACTATACTTATACATATCTCAAACATTGACCAAACTGGAGTAACATATTTGAACATGAATTTGAAAAATGAAAAAAGAAATGTGTTCATCTGTTCCCATTTTCTTAGCTAAGACAGATTAATTGACAGGTCAAAACATGGTCAGCATTTAACTAGTTAATTTTATGATTTATGCACATTACTGCCTGTAGATATAGACTATGCTGGCTTTCACTACTTTTAGCATCCTGCATATTAAATTACCCGACAAACCCAATGCGCTTGAACCGGGATATGTACCATCTGGTACCTCTGCAGTGCAGTGTCGGTGTACATGTAATGCATGGCGAACGATAATATGGTGCGTGTATATAACCCCATGTGGCGGTCAAGTACCAATGTTAATGCAATTACATAAACATGTATTGCGACCGTTATCTACGGATAATGATACAACAGGGCCAAATGGATGATGTGTGAAATAAGGTAATGGTGAAATAAGGTTATCAAAAACTTGATCTTATCTGTATCAGCCTGCACATTCACACAGTCTGATCATGGCCTACGCAAGTCACAATTCAGTCAGTATATGTCTCAGAGCAACATTTATTGACATGAGTTATGGAAATAACTATGTTGAGTAGTTTGTGATTAAAAGTACAGATAATGATAATAGCCTACTTTGATCACACGTGCCGTAATGACATTTTCATCAGCCGGCGGCCGAAATATGATTTTGTCTGGCATCGAATGGTTATCGGATTGATAAAACGCATATTGTAATGTATTGCGAGTAACATATACACCGGCACGTTAAACGGAAACCAATATGCAAGCATACACGTACATGTAGTACTACGCACGACACATATATTAAAATATCATAATTGGGGTAATACTGTATGTTTCGAACAAACACCAAATGGAGATTGAAATAATAAAATATTCTGATACAGCACAGTAAAATTATTTAGAAAGATAGTATTTACCATATTTTCATAAGACTGCATAAAACAGTCTTCTTGCTGAAAATGGCTCAATTCAATAAATGGGTAGCCGGCTGAAAAGAGGGATATTACGCTGATCTGATCAGGGAATGCGCTGGTCGCTATGTTATAAACATAATGCCGCTGAATAACACATTTGAATGTTCTCTGATCGCAGGTGCAGGTTAAGTCATATTGACCTGTGTCAATAACTCGCTCGGATAAGCCATCGCGCAATTCGGGAACCCTGCTACGTGTTGGCACGATTTATCTGACATTCTTATGCAAGTTCTTACAGTATAGTATAAACATGCCGCGTTTTGCGGAACTACGTGTTGATGCCAGTTTATCATGTCTGGCTACCTCGATTGTGCAGCTGCAGTGGCTACATGTAAGTGGTTAATGTAATGGCCATAAGAACCGTCGTACCGGTTCCAAAACTCGCAGGGTAATTTCAGTGTGTTAATATGCAAAATAGAAATAGTATTCCCAGATGTTACCGAAAAGACTATATAGATGTAAACTTTACTAAGAAGGAAAAAGTAAAAGGAAAGTTTACTCCCCAACTTGTTTATTATTTCATCATTCTCGATACATGCATTGTCTCTGGCGCATCATCTTTGGAAAACGCGTATAAATAGATTTGGTAACAAGAGTTTGTCAGAAGACAACAAAGTGCGCCTAGTGGTGACACAAAATAAAAGGAATTTGCCCCACTGTTAAGGTCAATTGTTACCTTGACCTTGGGGTTAGAGGTGGTCTGAGTGTGATGGCTGTTGAAGGGCATGCTAGAGAAACATTAGAGGAAAGGATTTCCCCAATCACATCCATAATAATACGTTACTACGCGGCATGGAAACAAACTATTTATAGATCATTTGATTTGTATATGGATATACAAATGTAGCGCGGCGGAACGAGTGGCATATATCCATAAACAAAGCCAATCGCATACAAACATACACATAAAATTCACTCATATACACAAACATGTGCAAGCATAAATACATGACATACGTACATAAACAGTGACTGTGTTTCACAAACGAAATGATCTGACAACCGAGGACGCACAGTTTCCATTCATTGGAGCGGGCGGTTTATTATATATATATGATAATCAAGTAGTGATAATATAGTCTTATACCTTGTACATGTAAGCAGGTGTAAAACTTTCTAGGTTGATATATATATGTAAAGTACGGAACATAGAGTTAATTAATGGGTACTGGTGAGGAACATTTTGTTTGTGATAACTTTGTGAAAAAATAAGGCATATGATGACGAAATGAATAGTTTATGTATTGCTAGTATTTTGATGTGGAGATTTGTTCAATACCATAACATGTCATTGCTTTAGACATTTGGTGAGAATAATTTGTGGTGGCTAACTGAAAAGAAGAGTAGATTTTTGGTAGGAGTACGTGTGTACATGTGTGGGGTGGGTTGGGTTGTATGTGGGGTTGGCACGGTTGAAACATGATATTGATCGATATTAATATGAGATCTCTTAATTCCTTAAAACAATAAAATGGTTTGTGATGTGTTTTTGCACCATGACATTTATAGGTTCAAATTATTGTTAAGACAGTGATCCCATACAATATAGTTTACACAGCCGTACATTCGTGACGTAATATGACACCTATGAATTGTTTGCCCTTGTGTCCAGCGTAGATCCTGATCAGCGTGCACCCCGCGCAGTCTCACTATGAACATAGGACGGACAAACTCAGTTCAGACATACATGTATAGGTTTTTACGGACGGCAGAAAATGTTATTATGTGTCTGGTTAGCAAACAGTGTAGTTTGTAATAAGACTGATCGCTGTAAGCTCTGTCAGGTCAGTTATGTCAGTTTTCAACCAATGGATTGTGAGTCCATCATTTACAATATGACTGACCAACTGAACATTTTGAATTGCTGTACCAATATCATACCAGGGTATAATTACGTCTCTGGGGTATTGAATGCTCCACTGCTTAGAGCTGGATGTTGCTTAGACAGTTGTCGGCAATACATGTACATATCGTTCGTTAGAAGTATGCACCCTGATCAACAACGATTTCCAGCTTTGACAAACTTATGAGAATAAATCCATTCACACACAGGCCACAGGTGGAAGACTCGGACCTAGGACTCGATACTTGGCTCATTTTGGAAAACGTTTTGGAAATGGGTGAGCGGGGTAATGAGCCAAGTATTGGGTCTAGGTCCGAGGTCTTCCACCTGTGACACAGGCGACCCTAAAAGCCGGTACTTCCCGAGGAAAAGGCCGGTACTACCCGGGACTTACCTGATGAGTTATTGTTCCCGCCGCTGTAGGTGGTTTTAGTAAGTAGGTGCGAACCCAGGCTCATCGGATTTAATATGTGCAACGAATCAGCATGTAGTAAAATAACAAAAAATGTACACTGTAGTTGGGTAATTAATGACTTTATACGCCCCTGTGGGCCACACCATTGTACTCAAATTGGAATTCAGTAAACTGATTTATGCTGTGTTAATGAACACAAAACAATAGGTACGGAACCTATCAATTATTTAAATATCATTTATTTATAATATATATATGTTTTCATTTTGAATTAACACATATTGCAACATAAATGCTGTCAGTTTTATAATTACCATAATAAATATTTGACTGACTGGAGAAATTGGGCTTCTGGCATTTGTGACTAGTGTAGATCTTGATCAAATAGCAGGGCTTAAAAATTCACTCGCCCCGCTCGCCATGGCGAGTCAATTTTCGTGTTGGCGAGAGGATTTTCTTGTCACTGGCCCGATTTGGCGAGTGACAAATCGGGAAAGGCCATTCTGTATTTTCCGAAAATTTACGGAACTGACAAAATTCGCATCTTAAGTTCCATTATTTTATTGGTTTTCCTAACCATTTCCGCGATCTCAAAACCGGAAATGATGTTTTTAATGTTTACATTAGAAACCGGGATATTGATCAATTACAGTATCCCTGTACTAGACAATTGGACGTCCAGACAGTTGCTATGCGCACGGCGGATAGTTTTTACTCACTCCTAAAACAGACCACGGTCTCGTTCTGCTGACAGTGTGCTTCGTGTGTTTTAGTAAGGGCATTATCACCAGATGCAATTTGTGCAGGGCGTGTCGCTGGAAGTGTACTGCGTTAACTACACACTTTTTACGATGGTCAGCGTACACTTGTGCTAATAATAATCAGCGAATATACTGAATTAAAATAGTTGCCAAGACGCTGCATACATAGCCACTGCAAAATGAATCTGTGCATTGGAAAGGCTTAATAAAGTTACAAAGCATCTGGACAATTGATGCGTAGATCGTCTTCTAAATAATGAAACACCCGTTATTTAATTAAAATTGTGGTTGTGACTGGAGAAATGGGACTTATGGGATTTGCGACCAGTGTATGCAGGTGCGGATACAGGGGGGGGGGGGTCCAGGGGGTCCGGACCCCCCCCTGCTCCCGGCAAAAAAAAAGACGAAAATCTACAATACGCGAATAGTTGGATGACTTTTTTCGTGGCCTAGGTGTCAGGAAATCGCATCTGCGGCGATCTGGCATCTAAAAATTTCCTGGGGGAAGACCAGACCCCCCTACTTTACGATTTCGCGCTCGCGGAGGACGGCTATGCCGACTTATAATTACAGACCCCCCCTGCAATTATTTTTGTATCCGCGCCTGGTATGTCCTGATCAAATAGCACACCCTCCAGCTCCTGTAGTCTGATAATAATCTATATTGCATGTTGGAAGCATGATGAGTGTTTCATTGATGGAATAGTGAACAGTGCAGATCCTGATCAAACTGTGCGGATGCACAGGCTGATTCTGGATCTACACTGGTCGCAGAACCCATAAGCCCCATTTCTCCAGTCACAGCCACAAATAACACTTGTTCTCATTATATTTCTTGATTAGCGCTAATCCTATTACTTTTAGGGATGGGATAAATGATGCTGGTGTGGCGAGGGCCTGGCACCAGATCAGGTTGTTCTAATTTCAGGACTGAATATATATTTTGATTGTAAATATTGAGTTCTGAAGTTGGGATTTACCCCCCTCGGACAGGTGGATACGGGACACGACCCCGTTCCCCGTTGACCCGTCTGCGTGTAGACTCCCTGAGGCTTGTACCTCTATGTTAGAAAAGCGGACATTAAACCCTATTCACTCACTCACTCATTATATTTCTTATTGCATAAAATAATTTCAGAAAGCATATAAACATGTTATGTACTATTCTACTGGATGGTTCTAAACAAGTTAATTGCCTAACCTTTTTCGAAAAGGTATTACTACTTCTCGCATTTTCCTAAAATGTTGGGCAAGTAGCTTTTTGGTCTGGGCGAGTAGATTATAATTGTACTTGCCCGGCCGGGCAAGTACAAAAAGTGAATATTTTTAAGCCCTGAATAGCACACCCATATAGCATTAAAATGCACATAATGCTTGATAGCAGCATGATGGGTGTTTCATTGATGTAATGAAGATCAGTGCAGATCTTGATCAGACTGTACGGATGCACAGGCTAATTTTGATCTACACTGGTCGCAAAACGCATGTATGAGCCCCTATACGCCGCATAATAACGTTTATCCTACACGAGTAAAGTAATCGCCACTTGGCAGCTGGTTGACAAAAAGAACCTTATAACAATTGAACTAATGATCGGAATTCCCGACCACTCTGCAATATTCTCATAGTAAAATCACTATAATTCACTGACTGAATGGCTATCAGTGTACATGTATATTATGATCGGACTGTGTCAATGAAACGGTTAAAATGTTGACATACAGTAGCGCTTTTCTGCAGGTCATATGTATATACTATATGTATACCAATACTATACGTATACTATACCAATACGATATGTTTTCTATACGATATGCATATAATATAAACCAATATCGTATAGATATACCATTCAAATCGTACGTTTATACGATTTTTATACATGTGTATAATTTTGGTACGTTTGTATCGTACAAACATACCAGATTTGTGGACGGTATAAATGTACCAGAATACCGTAAATGTGTACGATATATTAACTGTGTGCCGTGTACTATTTGCCCTAATATTTGGTCCGCACCTAATATTTGGTCCGCCTCGGCAGTTGTTTTTCATAATATTCAGAAGAGACTGACTTCTCAAAAGTGCGCCCTCAAAATATATCCACAAAACGAGAAACAAAATCCAATTAAATAATGAAAAACTTGTGATTGTTTACGAGATACGATTCGATATGCCTAGCTAGAGTTTAATCTCTCACCCGGTGTATAGGCACTTTTGGTATATTCATACCATATCCGTACGGATATATCGTATATACGAACGGATATCGTATGTTTGTATAATATTCGTATAGTACGTTTGTATAATGTAAACAAACTGTACTATACGATGATACGGTACAAACATACCAATATTATATGATCATGTGATATGCTCATTGAACTATACGATTACGATATGTATACGATATTAGTATATACAAATAGGTAAGGAGCAGAAAAGCGCTACTGTATTCAGTGGTTGCGAATACAGAAAGGTAGCTTTTATCAACAGGTTGCCAATCATACACATGTACATGTGTAGCAGAATAATGCAATGTACTAATATATCACAGTGCTTTGGATTACGTCCTTTGTACTTGTTGGTGTCCTGCTTAGAGATGTTCACTGTATTATCCTATGATTTTATAGAATGCCTACTGAACTCGCCAAACATATTGTTTTGTTGGTCATACGTTAACAGGACTGGTATATTTCCGAGACTTCATTTCTTTCATCAATTAAATAGTTGTGTTCTCATTTATTTACTACAAAGTATATACAACAGATACTGTAGTATTGACTTTGATTGGAAGCCGAAAAATGTGAATAAACACATAAACACATATCGAATATGTGGTACGTTGTTTGAGACACAGTCAGAAAAATACAGGTTAATCGTAATACAAACGTTTGACTCCATCAGACAGTTACCAGAGAAAACAAATTATCAGATGATGTTTAAAATGTTCAATATTTGTTGGTTTTATCACTTTATTGACTGCACATGACCTATGTCCACCAAATGCACCAGGGTTATTGTTTTCAATATTGCGTCCTGTTTGTTGAGTGATAAATACATATACATACTTGTCACTGTGGTAATGCCAGAAACCGAGACTCTGAATTATATAAGTTCTTCAACGTGAAATGATTCAGGATTCGTGAAATGATTCAGGATTCGTTTAAAGGCCGTGGTCGTTCAGCTTGGGAAGACGTAAATCACATTCACTAATCTCATTAAATTCAGCTCAGGTCACAAACAACCATGCTCCCCAGACAACATTAGGACACAGAATTGGGTAATTATCCAGGTTGCTTGCAGTTCTTGCCACACACCAGAGATAACAGCAGTACCATGGCACATGTAGCCCGGTTACACATCACAATAGCTCCTGACTCCCCTGTGCCCACTGCATGTAATTCTTGATATGACACTATCAGTGGCATGTTGTGGCATGCATCTGACCAGTTCTTATCCTATAGCGAAAAGGATGCAAAAGCTGTCCGTCCGTCTGTCCATCAATCTTCCACCAGGTATACTTGTGGATCAATTTGTGCGTACAAGAGGTAATTGTACATGTTTTATTGTGCACCCAGGTACACAGGCAGACTATTTACAGGTATACAAGTAAGTGGGTTTACAAGTATACCACAGTGTGTGTGTACGTCCGACCGTCCGTCCGTCTGTCTATCCGTCACGTTTTCCATTCGCCTGTATCTTCTGTACTGTTTGACCTATTGGGCTTGAAGCTTCATGTACATGTTCATTATCATCCATATTGTCATTCCTTACCCCACCCATGCTCTCCCATGCCCAAGGTCAAGGTCAAATAACTTATAAATTACGTCCAGTTTCTCCATTCTCCTATAACTTGTTGCTACGGCCAATTGGTTTGAAACTTCATGTTTATTATCATCCACATTTCCATTCCCCACCACA
Organism: Conchocele bisecta; assembly: GCA_029237695.1. Lineage (NCBI taxonomy): Eukaryota > Metazoa > Mollusca > Bivalvia > Lucinida > Thyasiridae > Conchocele > Conchocele bisecta. Next base: position 61,574,796 of record CM055275.1, on the reverse strand, counting down.
CTCATGCTCTCCGCATGCCCAATGTCAAGGTCAAATAACATTATTTTTTTTCGTCCAGTAGATGTGTGCACATTTCTCCATTGTCCTATATAAACTTCTTTATTGTACAGCTAATTGGCTTCACACTTCATGTGTACATTTTGTTTTCATTTCGCGCCACAGAATGCTCCCTCCCCCTTGGAATCGGTCCATGTGAAATAACTCTGACATTCCCACTTCAGTACATTCATTCTGCTATAAGCTCTTTACCATATGAGTGATTCACTTGAAACTTCATATGCATCTTTGTCCTTATCCATATTATCTTTCAATAGATGCATGCGCATTCCTCTATTCTCCTATAACTTCTTTACCGTATCAATGTGCATGTTCGTGATCCAGCCACCACAGCGATGGGATACATGCCGTTGGCGTCGTTCTTGTCATTAGATTTGTATTATGAACTAATGGCAAATAAATACTATTACGAGCCGTCTCATCAGGATCTGCACATTTTGCAAGCAATTTTCATAGGTTTGAGAACAAAAACACCCCCTTTTCATAAAAGGACTAGTCTGAAAATCATGTTGTGACAATTGGAGTTGTTGCAAAATTAACATATAAAAAATCCATTCCAGTTACTTAGTGGTGAAACATAATCTCTAGTCATATCCAACTTTCGCGGCCATCGTACCTGGACAAAATTCATAGTGACCACATGGTCAATTTCAGCTGACCAATATGTGATGGTCAGTCGGCAATTTCCGTGATATCGGCTTTTTCCGTAATCTCTCGGAAATCTACAGTTTTCACGTGGTGTACGCAATTTTATCGATATGTAAATCGATAATCCATGTACATGTTGTGTGGCCATTCCATCATTGACCACTGTGATATTCTAATTAACGTGTCGGGCTAACATGTATCTCGATTCCCGAACATTTTTATTAGCCAGGTTTTTTGAAAAAAAAATCCAGGCTATTGGATTGGCGAAAGCCGGGCGGAGTGGCTGGGCGGGGCGGGCGGTTACAGTCCACAATCAATGTTAAGTTTTCGTGTTTGAGTCCATTTCTTCGTTACTGTACCACCTAGGACCACCACCAAACTTTCACAGCTTCATAATCAAGGGGTGCCCACCACATATCACTATCCAACATGTTACTTTTTTTTTATCTTGACCCATTTTTTCCGCTGTAGTCTTACTTAGCCATTTTCAATGTTAAGTTTTCGCGTTTACAATGTTAAGTTTTCGTGTTTAAGTCCATTTCTTTGGTACTTACCACCAGGACCACCACACTATCTTACCACCTGAGGACCACCAAAACTTTCACAGCTTCATAATCAAGGGGTGCCACCACATATCACTATCCAACATGTTACTTTTTTTTTAACTTCTCCCATTTTTTTCTTTTTGCGCGCAGTCGACTTAAATAGCCATTTTCAATGTTAAGTTTTCGCGTTTACAATGTTAAGTTTTCGTGTTTAAGGAGTCCATATCTGGTACTGTATTCACCTTTAGGACCACCACTTTCACAGCTTCATAACCAAGGGGTGCCTACCACATACAACTATCCAACATGTGACCATTTCTTTACCTTCACCTATTATTTCTCTACGTAATTGACTTAGCCATTTTCACGTTAACTTTTTAACGTACGTCTGGTTAAAGTTTTTTTTGTTAAAACTTTTTCGTTATACTATATCTCTGCAACTGCTTCGCCCATTACCTTGAAACTTCACTGGGTGTTTATCATCATCCATATTTTCATTCTAACCCCCAACCGTGCGGCCCCTGTGCACAATGTCAAGGTCAAATTACTTTGAATTTTTTTATTAAAGTTTTTTAGTGTACTATATCTCTGCAACTGCTTCACCCATTACCTTGATACTTCACATGGGTGTTTATCATCATTGTCGCACCCGCTTCTTGCGGAAAGCGCATTTTATGCATTTTGGCATACGTCCGTCCGTACGTCCGTGTCCGGTTAAAGTTTTTTCGTTAAAGTTTTTCCATCTACTATATCTATTTTTTTAGTGTCCAAAAAGTGGGTATAATTATGTTATCCAAGTGTCTTTGCTTGGAAAAAACCTGGCCTTCGTGGCTTTGCCTCGTTTCTTGTTTTATTGAAAATGACATTTATGACCACGTGAAAATGATTTCCAAAGTTAAATATGTTTTCCGTAAATGACATCGCAAATATTTTATACCAAATGTGGAATTAAATATTCTTCCTTTGTTGTGAAAATGGTAATGGAGGTTTGATCGACTCCGGATACGCACTACTTATAGCACGGTACGTCCGTCTGTACTGGAGATAATCCGCGAGTTTTAGCACTACTTATAGCACGGTACGTCTGTCTGTACTGGAGATAATCCGCGAGTTTTTTTTAGCACTACTTATAGCACGGTACGTCCGTCTGTACTGGAGATAATCCGCGAGTTTTAGCACTACTTATAGCACGGTACGTCCGTCTGTACTGGAGATAATCCGCGAGTTTTAGCACTACTTATAGCATGGTACGTCTGTCTGTACTGGAGATAATCCGCGAGTTTTTAGCACTACTTATAGCACGGTACGTCCGTCTGTACTGGAGATAATCCGCGAGTTTTAGCACTACTATAGCACGGTACGTCTGTCTGTACTGGAGATAATCCGCGAGTTTTAGCACTACTTATAGCACGGTACGTCTGTCTGTACTGGAGATAATCCGCGAGTTTTTAGCACTACTTATAGCACGGTACGTCCGTCTGTACTGGAGATAATCCGCGAGTTTTAGCACTACTTATAGCACGGTACGTCCGTCTGTACTGGAGATAATCCGCGAGTTTTTAGCACTACTTATAGCACGGTAACGTCTGTCTGTACTGGAGATAATCCGCGAGTTTTAGCACTACTTATAGCACGGTACGTCTGTCTGTACTGGAGATAATCCCGCGAGTTTTAGCACTACTTATAGCACGGTAACGTCTGTCTGTACTGGAGATAATCCGCGAGTTTTAGCACTACTTATAGCACGGTACGTCCGTCTGTACTGGAGATAATCCGCGAGTTTTAGCGAGACTTATAGCACGGTACGTCTGTCTGTACTGGAGATAATCCGTGAGTTTTACCACTACTTATAGCACGGTACGTCCGTCTGTACTGGAGATAATCCGCGAGTTTTAGCACTACTTATAGCACGGTACGTCCGTCTGTACTGGAGATAATCCGCGAGTTTTAGCACTACTTATAGCACGGTACGTCCGTCTGTACTGGAGATAATCCGCGAGTTTTAGCACTACTTATAGCACGGTACGTCTGTCTGTACTGGAGATATCCGCGAGTTTTAGCACTACTTATAGCACGGTACGTCTGTCTGTACTGGAGATAATCCGCGAGTTTTAGTTTTAGCACTACTTTATAGCACGGTACGTCTGTCTGTACTGGAGATAATCCGCGGAGTTTTTAGCACTACTTATAGCACGGTACGTCCGTCTGTACTGGAGATAATCCGCGAGTTTTAGCACTACTTATAGCACGGTACGTCCGTCTGTACTGGAGATAATCCGCGAGTTTTAGCACTACTTATAGCACGGTACGTCTGTCTGTACTGGAGATAATCCGCGAGTTTTAGCACTACTTATAGCACGGTACGTCCGTCTGTACTGGAGATAATCCGCGAGTTTTAGCACTACTTATAGCACGGTACGTCCGTGCTGTACTGGAGATAATCCGCGAGTTTTAGCACTACTTATAGCACGGTACGTCTGTCTGTACTGAGATAATCCGCGAGTTTTAGCACTACTTATAGCACGGTACGTCCGTTCTGTACTGGAGATAATCCGCGAGTTTTAGCACTACTTATAAGCACGGTACGTCCGTCTGTACTGGAGATAATCCGCGAGTTTTTAGCACTACTTATAGCACGGTACGTCCGTCTGTACTGGAGATAATCCGCGAGTTTTAGCACTACTTATAGCACGGTACGTCTGTCTGTACTGGAGATAATCCGCGAGTTTTAGTGAGCGGATTATCGATCGTACAGGCGGTCAACCGTGCTCTAAATAGCTTATTCCACCCGTTCCATGCCTGGTAATCTGTGATGTGGGGTAATTTATACGTATATCTTACCAGACTTTTAAACGGTTGGAGAAGTGAGATACATGTAGGCACAGAGACCATAATTTGACCGAGCATGAGAAAATTGTTCGTAGATCTATTGGAATTGTTGCTGGAGTGCATATACGGGGGCATTTCTCATTTTTGAACTCACGGATAGTGGTGTCGTATGACTACCATCTGCCTGGGACGTGAGAAACATATATATATATATTTCACGGTCGAGACGGGATTGGAACCTGTGACCGTAACGACACAGCGTCTAGTGCACAAGTTCCAATCCCGGCTCGACAGTGAAAGCAATTATTATAGAAATAGGGCCCGTTTAACAAGGAAATTAATTAATGAAAATAAAAACAAAACACATTTGAAATGTATTGATGCAATTATTTTTTATGTTTTATCATCAACAAGAATGGAATACATGGGAATGTATATGCGAAAATCTGTTTGAAATTACTAAATAATTTATTTCATAAATTAAATGATGTCAAATGTAGACGAAAATTTCAGCGCAAATGCGGAATTTAAATTCGCATTTGTGATGCAATTGTTGTCAACATTAGGCAAACATGTATCCAATATGTATATTGATGTTTGAATTGAATAGTTTATATCATTATCATGTTCGGGGAGTGTGTTACATGATCAGGAGCTATGCTGGTTAAAACAAATTTGGGTCACTTGTCTTGTGGTGAGTTGTCACATAATATGGACATTAAATACTCATTCACTAGCGATATGACTATGAACCATCTGAATTAATTTACTTTTTGTACGGACTTTGGTTTTGATTCCCATTACAAATAGTGCGATGTCGCTGGGGATATATTCTGTCGTTATCAGCGGCGGGGGGGGAGATGGCTTTCTGGTTCCCATGTAGAGTCGCTGACGTGGTACCCTTCCCACTTCACCAAGTACTTGTGCGCCTGAAAGGACAGGAGAGCATATGATATTTAAACTTGTTGTTTTCATATGTTTTTTAATACAAAGCTATTCACAGCTATCATCATATGAACCAGAGGTACACTAAGAACAATTTAATTAATTCACGCAATCTATATCTGTTGTAACCGGTGTAAACAATGATCAGACTGCGCGTATTTTTTATAATACATGTATATACTGGAGAAACAGGACTTCTAACAAGCGTTATTAGACTACAGGATCGTGCTATTTGATGAGGATCTACAATGGTCACAAATACCATAAGCCCCATTTTCCCAGTAACATGACACATAGGTATACCAAGCAAGTCAATTTGACTTCCAAAAGTTGTAAGTTCCCTTTTATTTACCAGTGGCCAACATAGCCAGTCAAAACAACAAGTAGCGCATGCACATGAAAACCAACATGGTTGGCATGTTGACTAACTCACCCATCAGTTAACTAATACTGGTCGGTGTTTGAAATGTTTCAATTTTCATCAACATATATATGGATAAATGACTAACAACATCGATGGTATCCCAAGGATTTTAATTTTAACGTTGAAATAAAACATTATTAGGTAAACATATTTTATAGTGGGATTTGCAAACAGGGCACGTTTTCTCGTGCACCTGTCCCCATTTGGAGAAGCTAATATTGATTTTTTTAGCTGACAATATACAAGGCTGTACACAGGCCAAAAATTGGACGCTGATTTGCCCGAAGATAAACTGGATTAGAAGTTGTCGTCTGCTGGAAATGTTTTATTTTCAATATTTATCGACAAAAACCTGGTTTTGACAACACATGAGAATCGTCTCCAGTGGAGACGATTCTCATGTGCTGTCAAAACCAGTTTTTTGTTAAGAATTAAAGCAAAAATGAAAATAAAACATTTCCAGCAGACGACAACATTTAATTCAGCGTAGTAAGGGTTAAGTTCTCTCGATTGCGCATGAATATGAGTAAAAACTAATCCAGTTTATTTTTAGGTTTATCTTGAGGTATAACATTTAAAATATACAAATATTATTTAAATTTTTTAAAGGAGTACCGATATGATATATTTAAATCCCGTTAATATTGCCCTGAATTTAACGCAATAAAACAATATAGCCTAGTTGACCAACATTTATAACGTAGACAAAAACAGTAAATTATAATTACCATGTTACCGATAATTATTTATAGCTGTATACTGAACACAGAATAACAAGTGAAAATTATATAAATTACTTCTAGCTGCAATATTGACAATTACATAATTGCGAAAAATATTTTATTATGATTCATAAAGGTACACAATAAATCAACCAAAAATGTATGCTGTTTTGTAATCACTGTAATGTACATGAACACGAGTCTGATCAGGGTTTGCACTGTTCGCTGTGAAGTCTTGACTACTTACACAGCCGCGAGTCTGATCAGGGTTTGCACTGTTCGCTGTGAAGTCTTGACTACTTACACAGCCGCGAGTCTGATCAGGGTTTGCACTGTTCGCTGTGAAGTCTTGACTACTTACACAGCCGCGAGTGGGGCGAGTAGCAGAATCCTGGGACAAATTATACAATACTGTGTCTCCGTACCATCTGATCAGGGCTTGTACTGTACGTTATTTAGTCTGTACTGGGACTCACTATTCTATAATTTGTCACAGTCTGTACTATTAGTGTACTTGAGATTTAAAGTATGGTCAGACCGGATGAATGTCAACCACAAAGTATTTGGACTGCAAAATATTGACAATGAGTAAGAAACGCAATCAATTGGCGTATACTCATAGCAAAAAAAAAGGAAAAAATAACAATATTATACTTACATTCCCGTGCTTTTCTTTTTAGTCGTTCAACTTTGTAGGTGTCCTCCAGAATTACTGGCTTGCTGAACGTGGACGTCTTCTTTTGCCGAGGCAAAACATAATCTCCTTCATTTAGAATGTTGTAGCTAACATTAGAACGTGGTCTGAGAGATGAAGCCATGCCTGCTACCATAGATCGTATGTCTGTATGAAGATACAGACGTGTGAAGAATTGTCTCTTAATTGAGTAGTCTTGTAGGCATCTAAAAAAACACAAATCGCAGTTTGCACGGCAGTTACTAATTAACTGCTTTTAATTGGCAACCATGACGTTAGTTTCGGATTAACGGTGTAATTTGTTAGATAATCAGCAGTGTTTAAAATGAGCGATTAATGTTTCGTTGACAAACACACTCGTCTCCAATTATTAGCTTCAAAGTACGTGAAAATCAAAGTCTAATTTGGTTATTTTGTTCACAAATACTTTTACCGACAACACGGTCATGCCTCGGGTAACATACAATTGTCCCACCGCCGCTAAGCACTGTAAGCAGGTCCCGTTTCAACGAAT
>CM055275.1:61497485-61566918 GCA_029237695.1 Conchocele bisecta | reverse complement strand
GTAAATATGTCTTGGAATTTCATTAGAATCGCGTCCTCCGGACTCGATTCTAATGAAATTTCAAGACCTATTCATGATATTTACAGGGAGAAATAAAGGAAAATATCATGAATAGTCAAATTCTGTTTTTGAACTATTTGTAGCTCACAAATTTCCCAGCATACTCAGAGTTATTATTTGTTAGAAGCATCCGGTATGGACATGATATATAGAGATGTCTTTTGATGTCAAGTTTATCAGACAAGGCTAGGAAACGCGTAGGAATTCCGAGGCTCACCAAGGAATTCCTACCATTTCCAAGCCAAGCCTGATAAACTTGATATCAAAAGACATTAGCATGGTATTATATTTATCAGGTAATGTTTTATGCTAAAGAGCAAGCAACTATGATGTAGTTTTAGTTAAAAGCAACACAGTCTTATTTGTGTTGCATCATTTTATGACGTCATTCAGGTTGTTCGACCAATGAAATGGCAATAAAATTGGTTTTTGATCTGTTGATAAACAGATCGGACAGTTGATATCTCAAAGCAAGATACAATATTCTGTTATCAGTCACTATGTATCAGGTCAATGCAAAGCTTGCTACCTGATCATATACATTTCTGCAGTGACAAACATACTGTATTTATTCTAATAGTAGCCCCTCTCTAATAGTAGCCCTCCCCAGGGATTCCGCTGGGGAAAATAAAAAAATCGCCACTTCAAAAAAAATAAAACAATTGGCGATACAAAATTACAATTTTCGGGAAAAAAATACAAAAAAATAAATAAAATCTTTTTTGGATTTTTTCCCCCGAAAATTGTAAACTCTATTTACATGATAAAAAGTGTCAGTTTTAAATTAACCCGCAGTATCAGCGGGGTCCCATCAAACTGTTGACAACTTCATTAATTTTCCAGTTCCTACCGTCGTAATAGGCGGTAATGTTTGTACACATCTATACAGGTCGTCCAATGAAGCGCGACTAATTTTGTAAATCTTGTAATCGTGATATTATCGCAACAAGATCTTTGTCAGACTTCGATACTTATCCAGCTGTGAGATAGGAGAGTTGACAGGTCCTGTCAAAGGTGTGGACTCCTGAATACTAAATATGCACCCTCAATTGAGAAAACATATATTAACAATGCCAGAGTTAAAAAAAATTTGTATGCTGATCATTTTTTATTATAATAATAATGGTTTGACAAAATGGTTTGACCCTTACAATTCTGAATTAAATTTGTCGTCTGCTGTTCATTTTCCATTTTTCTCATTAAAAATATGGTTTGACAGCACTTTAGAATCATTTCCAACGGAAATGATTCTAAAGTGTTGTCGCACCATGTTTTTATTAAGAAAGAAGACAAAATATAAAACAACGGCAGACGACACTTTTTGTTTCCAGCATTCTTTCTAAGGGTTAAAATGCTTGTGACCAGTGCAGACCCATTCAATCATGCATACAGGTATAACAGTATTGAGTTTTTAACCAATTTCATTTACACTACACGTACTATATACACCGTGATTACAAATATTGAACTATTTTCTTATTTTTCTTATTTCTCAACCAAAGTATAGGTTGTGACCACTCATTTCAACCATCAATGCTGGTGACCACACATACCATCACACACATTCTTCTGATGAGAAAGAAGAAATTAATTTAATTTTTAAGTCAGAAAAACTGTCAACGAAAAAAAATCTTCCGAATATAATGGGTTAATTGGCCATATTTCTACAATTTTGGTCCCAAAAATTATTGTCACATGTTTTGTCACAGTTTTTCTCTGGTTTATTAAGTAATATTTTGTCATAAGTACTTTTTTTATGGCTATGCTGCTGTTTGTTACAACAGATGTATCATGCCAGTAAACCACTAACATACGACAGGGTGTCATTTTTATGCGCCAGTAAGAGTAATTTATTTCAATTGTCAATCGATCTTTACTTGTTTTACCGCTATCTCGTGTTGGATCATTATGACTCAACCTAACCCTTACATGCTGAATTGAATTTTGTCGTCTGCTGTTTCTTTTTTAGTTTTCATTTTTCTCAACAAAAACATGGTTTGGCAACACTTTAGAATCCTTTCTAATGGAAATGTATCATTCTAAAATGCTACCAAACCATGTTTGCAGTGAGCAAAAAAAAATATGAATCAACAGCAGACAACAATTTTCGGTTCCCACGTTCTATGGAATCTTTGGAATTCGGGAAATGAAAGATATCGTCTGCTGTTTTTTCATAGTTTGTATTGTTTGTTTTGGCAGCACTTTAGAATCATTTCCAGTGCTGTCAAACCATATGTTTGATGAGAAAAAGGGAAAATAAAAAATAAACAGCAGACGACACTTTAATTCCTCATAGTAAAGGGTTAATGTGTGCAATGAGTCATGTGGGATATTTTTCCTTGTTGTGTTATCGTTATATTTAATGATATGTTTTCACTTGCAACTGTATTATGGTTGTCGGCGATTGAGGAAATGTGATTAACTCTTTGCATGCTGGGAAATTTGTGGGCTATAAATAGTTCAAAAATAGCAGATGACAATTAATTATATTTTCTTTTATTTCTCCTTATAAATGTCATGAATATGTCTTGGAAATTTCATTAGAATTGTGTCCGGAGAGGACACAATTCTAATGAAATTTCCAAGACATATTTACTGAGAGAAATAAAACATATACTCCTAATTCGTTTGGCGGATATTTTCGCCGCTTACTGAGCATGCAAAGAGTTAACTGCATCAGACCTTACTTAGAATATAGTCTAACAATGATTTCAGGGCTTGTACATGAGAAACTGTTCCTGGATGGGGTGCACTGAATCATGTCAGAAAGATCCTCCACTTCAGACCATACTAGCTCAGCAACTACCAGAGCTACTGATAACGTGCGTGTCACGGTACGTAACTCACTATGGGGAGAATATGTGTATTCGTGCCCGGCTAGCTCAGTCGGTTAGAGCGATGGTACGGTAAACCAGAGGTCCCCGGTTCGAGCCCCAGGCCGGTGCACATGTTTCTCACCCTGTGACATGCGTATTGGCGTATTTTATGCACTTATTTTAGCAGAATACGCATTGATTACCAAAAGTGGGAGTACAAAATACTCACAGCAATGTGAAAAATACTCATTGATTTTCAAATTGATTATTGAAAATGATATAATAAAGTTGAAAATTTACTAGTTTTATTTTTTGCCATTTGTTCCTATTTAATAGGAAGAAAATCAATAATACATTTGTAAAAGTAAAATACACATTGAATTTGAAATATGGGGGTATAATACTCTTTAGATGCACAACTTATCTGGAGCTCTGAAATACTGGAGCGATTTTGACGTGATAAAGCGCAGATACCCCAAACATTTCTATTTGCAACACCTGCCGATGTCCCCGTCCTCGTAGATTCAGCCTACAGATAAAACCCACATTTTGCTGGAAATAAGGAGAGATGGGGTGCACTAGGATTTAAAATCTCATGTCAATGCAACTCTATTAGGGCCTGTGAGTGTTCGCATATTTCTTTTGGTGGCTATAAACTGCATTTTGTACCAATTTCGGGGCATATTTTGGATATCTGTCAAGAAAAATTAAGGTTTTTCTCGCAATAACTCCTAAACAGCTAAATCTCTGAGGACAGGGACGGACATTGGCAAGTGATCTTATTCCATTTTTCAGGGTAAATGCGCTTTTTCCCGTCAAAATCTGTTCATTAGTTTCCGCGACATTAAATAAAGTATGGTATGGTCTGAAGTGGAGGATTTTTCATACCCGAGGCCGATTTCATCAAAATTGCAAAGTATACTTTTCTAGCAAAGTATACTTTGAGGGAGTAATCATTTATTTTTCCGGAAATGCATTATTTCATATAGAACTAACGACTCCATATATTTGATGATTAAAAGTATGCAGAATCATTATACTGAATTTATTACATTATCACAGCCAAAATGGCAGTGATAATGTAATCAATTCAGTATAATAAAAATTAATAAATTTATCCTTAAATTGAAAATTTATCCCTCAAAGTATACTTTGCTAGATAAGTATACTTTGCAATGTTGGTGAAATAGGCTAGTGATTCAGAGCATCCCATGCAAATAGCAGCTGCCCGTGACGTACTATACCCACTGTGTATCTGTTACTTACATGACAGAGGACGGTGCAGGCAGTGATGGCAAATAGCAGGTGCCCGTGACGTACTATACCCACTGTGTATCTGTTACTTACATGACAGAGGACGGTGCAGGCGGTGATGGTAAATAACAGGTGCCCGTGACGTACTATACCCACTGTGTATCTGTTACTTACATGATAGAGGACGGTGCAGGCAGTGATGGCAAATAGCAGGTGACCGTGACGTACTATACCCACTGTGTATCTGTTACTTACATGATAGAGGACGGTGCAGGCGGTGATGGTAAATAGCAGGTGACCGTGACGTACTATACCCACTGTGTATCTGTTACTTACATGACAGAGGACGGTGCAGGCGGTGATGGCAAATAGCAGGTGCCCGTGACGTACTATACCCACTGTGTATCTGTTACTTACATGATAGAGGACGGTGCAGGCAGTGATGGCAAATAGCAGGTGCCCGTGACGTACTATACCCACTGTGTATCTGTTACTTACATGACAGAGGACGGTGCAGGCGGTGATGGCAAATAGCAGGTGCCTGTGACGTACTATACCCACTGTGTATCTGTTACTTACATGACAGAGGACGGTGCAGGCGGTGACAGCAAATAGCAGGTGCCTGTGACGTACTATACCCACTGTGTATCTGTTACTTACATGACAGAGGACGGTGCAGGCGGTGATGGCAAATAGCAGGTGCCTGTGACGTACTATACCCACTATGTCCGTTATTTACATACAGACGGTGCAGGCGGTGATGGCAAAGCAGGTGCCCTGACGTACTATACCCACTGGATCTGTTCTTACATGATAGAGGACGGTGCAGGCGGTGATGGCAAATAGCAGGTGCCCGTGACGTACTATACCCACTGTGTATCTGTTACTTACATGACAGAGGACGGTGCAGGCAGTGATGGCAAATAGCAGGTGCCCGTGACGTACTATACCCACTGTGTATCTGTTACTTACATGACAGAGGACGGTGCAGGCGGTGATGGCAAATATCTTGCAGGTGCCCTGACTACTATACCCACATGTATCTGTTACTTACATTGACAGAGGACGGTGCAGGCGGTGATGGCAAATAACAGGTGACCGTGACGTTACTATACCCATGTGGTATCTGTTACTTACATGATAGAGGACGGTGCAGGCAGTGATGGCAAATAACAGGTGCCCGTGACGTACTATACCCACTGTGTATCTGTTACTTACATGATAGAGGACGGTGCAGGCAGTGATGGCAAATAACAGGTGACCGTGACGTACTATACCCACTGTGTATCCGTTACTTACATGATAGAGGACGGTGCAGGCAGTGATGGCAAATAGCAGGTGACCGTGACGTACTATACCCACTGTGTATCCGTTACTTACATGACAGAGGACGGTGCAGGCAGTGATGGCAAATAGCAGGTGACCGTGACGTACTATACCCACTGTGTATCTGTTACTTACATGATAGAGGACGGTGCAGGCAGTGATGGCAAATAGCAGGTGCCCATGACGTACTATACCCACTGTGTATCTGTTACTTACATGATAGAGGACGGTGCAGGCAGTGATGGCAAATAACAGGTGCCCGTGACGTACTATACCCACTGTGTATCTGTTACTTACATGATAGAGGACGGTGCAGGCAGTGATGGCAAATAGCAGGTGCCCGTGACGTACTATACCCACTGTGTATCCGTTACTTACATGATAGAGGACGGTGCAGGCAGTGATGCAAATAACAGGTGCCCGTGACGTACTATACCCACTGTGTATCTGTTACTTACATGATAGAGGACGGTGCAGGCGGTGATGGTAAATAACAGGTGCCCGTGACGTACTATACCCACTGTGTATCTGTTACTTACATGATAGAGGACGGTGCAGGCAGTGATGGTAAATAGCAGGTGACCGTGACGTACTATACCCACTGTGTATCTGTTACTTACATGATAGAGGACGGTGCAGGCAGTGATGGCAAATAACAGGTGCCCGTGACGTACTATACCCACTGTGTATCTGTTACTTACATGACAGAGGACGGTGCAGGCGGTGATGGCTTCACCGTTGGAGTTTGGAGTTTGCCTACAAAACAAACAAGATGCTAGTTCTGAGTAGATAACTCTATTACATTACGTTACGTTACATTACATTACATTGCATATACTTAGTATTTCCAATTCTTCATTTGAGTGTTCTCTTTGTTTACTTTCCACTTCGTGGAGAGAGACCTAAGAAATCTGCTAATACAAACTGTATTAGGTGAGTTTATGATAATATTTTTGTCTCATATTGTAGAATTTTCTCTCAATAACAATATAGCGAAGTATGAACGTCAACGCGCTGCCGACTATTCCTATATTTTAGTGTGCGAAATGGAAACGTTATTCCGCAAAATTATACCGTTCACCGTCGTGTAGTGAACCAATTGCCTATAAAGTGGAAAACGTGCAGCCACCAAAATGCAGACTATACAAACATATCACACAATGAAGTCGTGAACAAACAAATTTAGTTGTATTGTCCCACCTACCAAAAGGAAATGTGATAATGTTTATAAGCTGGCGAGACGAAATACATTAAAATTCTGTTTCAATAGCTGCTGTTTCAAATGTCACTTGATTCTGTTCAGAAAACTAGGATTACAGGGGATTTATAACCCTTAGAATGCTGGGAACGAAAATTGTTGTCTGCTGTTGTCTTATGGAAATCTAATTCAGCAGTGAATTAACCCTTTCAACCGTCCATACAATTATAACAAACATTTGCAAACACTGTAGATCCAGACGAGACGGCTCGTCAAAATCTACAGTGTTCGACTGTATTTTCCACTTAGTTTAAAATACCCCTCATCTCATAAATTGAATAGTCTAGAAATGAGCATGGAACTATCGATGTCAGATGAAAAGAATTGAACGGAAAACCGTATTGTTGGTGGTATTGTTGGCATGGTTGGTCGTATTGTTGTGTTTTTATTTTTTGTTTGGCTAACTAATTGTCTCGGACTTCAGCCAGACCTGTGTCACGTAGCAAGCAGCGGCACAATCGTATATTAACTTTAAGCCGGTATACGGCGATAGTACCTATGCGCTACCCAAAGCAAGTCAATGAGTGTATCTGCTATTGACAAGCCCAGGAAAGTCGTTCCCTTGTCTACCAATAATAGTGAAATCATAATATATTATTCAACATACAGTCTGTACATATGACCACAGAAAGGGTTTTAACACACAAATATAGGCGTGTAATAATATTATACCAACAACTTTATTATGGACATTTAATATTATAATACATTTATAACATAAAACTGTCTACATATATGCAATGTGACTCAATAACAAAACAAAGGTGCATGTCTATATGATAAAATTAAGATAAAACATATGTATTATCAGCCAGTGTAATTACCAAGCTCTGCGACATGAATTATATTAGGTCCCCATAGCAACCATTCAACAACACACGCACAAAACAAACCAAAACCACTACGCTGCCAATATCATATTTGTCACATGAGGTATTGAGTACAATAATTTGTCACATGAGGTATTGAGTACAATAATTTAAATTAAATTTATAGTTGTAAAACAAAAACATCACAAAAGTGAACCAGCAACGCAACTGTTCCAAATATGTATAATAGGGTGTATTATATATTAGTTACTATGTTATGTTTAAAAGTGGCATAACAGTAAATACGGTGGTACAATGCCATGTGAACAAATAAATAATGGTTAAAGATGGTCAATCGAAGTTAGTATTAGAAAATGTACAATGTTAGCAGGAGTTGCATGTTGTATTGTCAACATTTACGGTGAGTAGTATTGTAAATTAGCATACTGTATATCAGGTGGTTAGGATTGAAATAGGTTGTAAATGCTGGAACAATCACGTTACTTACTCACAACATAGATTAGAATATATGTATGTTATAATATATAATGTCAAAATAAAATAAACTTCATTCTGTTGCTTCTGTGTTCATGGTAAAGGTCAGAAATTCCTAAGTAAAGGAGTAACATTTCTCACATAACATAGCCAAATTTGAAATATCTTACAATATCACAATAAATGGCAATATTATGTAGAGAACAAAACATAACATATATGTATACGGTTTTGTCCTTGGGAGACAAAAATTGCGTGTTAAACGTTTTATACGTGCACGAACCCTCCACGCCACCGTAAGAAGATATTAACATTAGTATGCAGGTGTAGTGAAAAGTTTTTAATGTACCATGATCACCCTGAATCAGTTACAAATCACCAGAAGTTAGAAATAAAACCGATTACATTGTAAATAATACAATTACATTGTAAATAATCCAAACAGGTGCAAAACTATATGTTTCTATTGTCAAGATAAATGAAAAACATTCGAATTATGTCAGCGGTCAAATTTAGGGAATCTCCATCAAATAGTTTTGTAATTATAATCATAGGGATGTATCTAGTACCATAGGTAGTGATACGTATAAGAGGACGACTAGCACTCAGGTTAGTTATCAGTTAAAATTAGGGATAACCTTAGAGTATGAAAACCGCTAGGGTTAGGTTAACATTCAAAATTAGGGTTAGGTCAGTAGTCAAAATTAGGGGATCTAGTCAAAATTTGCTGAGTAATAATAATAATTCTAGGGACGTGTCTAGTAATATAGGTAATGTCTAGTAATATAGATAGGGATAGGTTTGAAATTTAAAAATATGGATAAGCCTTAGGGGATGGAAAGCGTTAGGGTAAGGTTAGCAGTCAAAATTAGGGAATCTCTATCTAAGTAGTTTAGTAATGATAATAATAATCCTAGGGATGTGTTAAGTATCACAGGTAGTGATAATCCTAATAGGACGGCAACTAACTCAGGTTAGTTAGCAGTCAAAATTAGGGATAAGCCTTAGAGTATGAAAAGTGCTAGGGTCAGGTTAATATTCAAATTTGGGTTAGGTCTGCATTCAAAACCAGGGGATCTTGTCAAAATTAGGTTAGGTTCAATATTAAAAGATAAGGATAAGCCTTAGGGGATTGAAAACATTAGGGTACGGTTAGCAGTCAAAATTAGGGTATCATGTCCAAAATTATTAAGTAATAGTAATAATTGTAGGGAATGTGTCTAGTAATACAGGTATGGTTATAACTTAGGGGCGAGTAGTGTTTGGGTTATGTCAGCAGTCAAAAGTAGGAGATAAATAGCATAAGGGTCAGCTCAATATTAAAACCTGAATAATGAAACTAACCCACACTATATAGTGAATACTGAATAAATAAACAACCCACATTACATAGTTTGCACCTATTAAACATCTAACGTGTATACAAAATTTAATATGGCTAAAACCATGTATAACAATGCATACATAGTTCAAATTGCAAGTTAACAATATCACCACCCCTGATGTTATAATAAAAAAAGCTTTATAATAAAAAAATTTAAAAAAATATTTTAATAAAAAAAATTCAAAATTATTTAATTTTTAATTTTTATTTTTACAACCAAAATAATTATTCTAAAAATTATATCCCGATTAATTTAGAAAAGAGGAATGTGTTGTTTGATTCCTTCATCAAAATAAGATAAACCAATGCAGTTCCATCTGAGATAGCACCTAGTGAGCCGGCTCATCAGGATCTACACTGTAAACATTTTATTATACATAATTATACACAAAATGGTGACATTGTGGGAAGCAAATGTAGTAGATTGTAGAATTTGAAAATAGATTGTAGAATTTGAAAAAAAAATTAAAATATTTCATCTCAAAAGTATATGTTGTTACCACCCATTTGAACCTCTTTAACTGTACATAAATATCGTTTATGAACTTGGATGTGCATAAATTCTGTATATGTACTTAATACCAAACTGAATTATCATAAAAATCGTGTTACGTTAACATCGATTGGAAAAAGTTGCAAAAGGACGAAACTACGTAGGTACGAAATCGCCGAAATTGTCTGTGATATTTACAGACTTTTTCATGTTTTCTGACAATAGAGTTAGTCATATTTGGTTGAAATAAACAGTTAGTAATGTAATAAACAATACTTGTTTTCGGCATAAAAAGATTGCATTAGAATATATCGATTTCGTATTTAATTCTTTCACACTTTTCGGCGAAAAACAAAAAGAAAGTTGCAATCATGGGCGGAAGCATCCGCTGTGTAGGCCACGACTCGGTTCGTCAGGTGGCGCTTTCAGTGGGTATACCCACAATCGTAGCTAACGATTGGATGCTATTTTTATTTCGGAAATGGTATCCCACAAAGCGTCATAAGCTGACAAAAATGTGTGTAGACAACTACGAAATTTGTTCGCCACCGGGCGACCCAGCTTATAATTTTTACTAGCCCGACCCAGAAATGACTCGCATCCGGCGCCTGTTAAAACACGTGTTTGCATGTGTTTGTTTGTCTGGTTGAGAGTATTCGGAGGGAGTTAACTCTACCTCGTTCATGATCAATCGCTGATAGATCTATTGCCGACGTCTTTCGCAACAGTAATCTGTCGATCATGCCACTAAGGGCTGGCTGCCTTTACTTACCAGCGATTGGCTGTACTGTATAAATAACTTCGCCACGAGAATAACACGTGTTTTGAACTGACAATTATAGTAGCCAGAAGCAATGTTTGGCTAGGGGATTATTGAAACTATCGACCCGTGACTTTTATTGTCACAGCGGGTAGGCATGATTTTAGTGATTCGCATAATGATGTGATGAAAATTTGGTCAAACAATCGGGTGTCGTAAAACAAATGGTTTTGTATACAGTTCGACAGACCTGCAATTAGTGAGATTTAGGTCACTGGGTGGGAAATGAACCCAGGTAACAGTACGGTTTACAAACTTTACACACGGAATTTGCTGTAAAACTTCCAGATGTGTTGGACGTCCGAGATTACTCACTACATGTATTAGTCATCTAATTGTGGCGTGTTTATTACAAATATTGACTTCTGTCATATTAACAATTATGTTTTGAATTATTTTGAATAATAAATTTACACAATTATTTTTACACAATTATTTTAACACAAGATGGCGACCGAGAATATGGTGTAAATATCGCGATACGCGAAAACCGTACCGCGATACGTATCGTCAGGATGACATATCGCAATATACCGGTATACCGGTATATCGTTGCACCACTACCTATTTTACATCTATAGATTATATACAACAATATTACATGGCTAAAAACATGAATAACAATGCATACAATACCGTATTTACCCTATGTATTGGGACACCCTTTATAGTGGGACACCCCCGTTTTGGGGAGAAATAATTATTTTTTAGGAAACAAGTTTTGGGACACATCACAATTTTTAAAAAAAATCAATAATTTCTGCACCTTAAGTATTGGGACATCTCTGTTTTTTAATACTTTTAAACACAGTCAGGGATTCCGCTGGGGAAAATAAAAAAATCGCCACTCCAATTTTTTTTTTTCACCGGCTACTGGTCATGCCGACTATTGGCACGTCTCGCTATAAACAGAGGCCGTCGCTGATTAACTAATATAACACAGTGCTGATGGTAAATCTCAGCTCTGTTGATTAAATAGATTACCAATAAACCGTATACATCGACAATGTCGCCTGTCAATGCCGGAATGTGATTTATTTGCGAAAATTATTTCGATTCACACGGAAATACTCCTGATACATCGCCCCGCCCTCTCATCAATATTCACGAGGTAAGTTTAAAGTACGGACATGTATCCGGTCACGGCATGCTCTGCATGCTATTATCCAGACACTACCGAGGATGGCGTTTCGATCGGGACAACTGGTGGAAAGTATAGTACAGTGCGATCCCGTTAGTACACGGAAGTCCGGCGACATACAACCTTCCGTGTTGCTTATCCGAACCGTGCTATATCCGTTCTCGCCCAAGACGCATCATAATGTCAACAAAAAATACATGTACACTGTACACCGTGACTGCGAATGAACGACGTCGCGAATGCCTATAATATGCCATAAGTTTCACTGTTATCTTCGCATGTAATAAAAATATATTTGAAATCCAAGAATTGTTAACGTCAAGTTTTTTTTTATTTATTCATCATGTTCATGTATAATGTATCTACGCAGGTCCGTGCAATCCATTATTGTAAACGCGTGTAGAAAAAAGTGTAGTAAACACATATAGCCATCATCATTCGATGACGCAATGACCCAATGACCGATATCCTGTTCCATCAGCTGCAACGTCACGTGACAAGCTCGTGCGTTGCAAACTATCTTTACTCATATGGTGAGCACCAGGTGGAAGACTCGGACCTATGACACCAAAATAAATGCCTATTAAAAAAAATCCCATTATCCCACCCACCTGGTATCGTACTGTACATGACTTAATAATAGAACGAGATCAAGTGGGTGGGGTAATGGATATTTTTGTAATGGTCATTTTCTTTGTGTCACACTTCCGACTATTCCACCTGTGGGTTTGAGTACGCACAGAGTTTTAACCCTTTCAACACCACAGGCCTGTATAGACATATTTTGCCCGACGTGTTATAATTTTGCGCCAGTTCATGAGGTAATCAGGCTTATCACGTGAGATTTTCGACGAAGATGAATCTGATAATAGTGTAAATTTTCTGTAAACGATATCGTGACGAATGTTGACGAATATTAAATTAGTAATTATTACGCATTTGCTCTGAAAATGTTATCCACTTTCCGATATATTTGCAGAAAAAGTCAAATCATTCTCGGCGAAAATCTCGGTTATATAATAAAGTTGATTATCTCATGCACTGGCTCAATTATGATGTAGCGAAACAAGGCCAGTTGTCTAGTACACATTTGTGTACATGCGCCGGGGGCGTGGGCAGTGCTGTAACAATTTAGTTAATCTGGGTGTTGAGTTAATCTGCGCCACTGATACGCGATCTCCGATTGGTCAGCCTTTTACACCTAATTAATATTCCACCAATGGTGAGCGCGAACGCATGCCGGAAAAGTTAAATCGAGCACATAACAATTAGCACTGCTTTGTTACTGGGACCAATAATTGATGTTATTCCTAGTTTGCTCGGATTAATTTACGAAATGTGCAAACGTGATCAGCTTGGGTCACATCGGTGAGATAAAAGGAGGCTATGCGTCCATAAAAAAAAATAAAAAAATCGTCCATTTTCTAATTTTGGAAATAATCGCAAATTTAATACGATTTCTGACAATAGTCGTGTTACAAATTTAACACGATTTTGATATACAAATAGGCAAACAATTCGGGAGCCAAGGCACAACCGTGTACTAACCGAAATTTCGAGGATACAAACTTTCAATATTAATAATTGGGACACCAAAAAAAAATAATTAATTTATTTTATATTATGTATTGGGACACGTAGAATGTTATTTATTTTTTACTGTCCCAATACATAG
This sequence comes from Conchocele bisecta, assembly GCA_029237695.1. Lineage (NCBI taxonomy): Eukaryota > Metazoa > Mollusca > Bivalvia > Lucinida > Thyasiridae > Conchocele > Conchocele bisecta. Next base: position 61,553,387 of record CM055275.1, on the reverse strand, counting down.
GGTAAATACGGTAGTTAAAATTTCAAGTTTACAATATCACCACCCCTGATTTTATAACAAAATAATAATAATAATAGACCTGTTTTTTTATTTATTTAAATTAAATTTTTCAAATTTTTATTTTTTACAATCATATTAATTATTATAAAAACATATCCAGATTAATATAGAAAAGAGGAATGTGTTGTCTGATTTCTGTATCAGAAAATAATAAGATAAACCAATGCAGATTCATCTGAGATAGCACTTACTGAGCCGGCTCATCAGGATCTACACTGTTAAACTTTTATTATACACAATTATACACAAAGTGGTGACATTGTAACATTTCTAATAATTTATATTGGCTGAATATTCCGTAATATATAATATTGATTATCTACATAACCCCAGGTGAAAGTCATGATAAAAAACTAAAAAATAGATAAAGCCAAAGTAATATACAGTAAGTATATAGTATTAATAATCCAATAGAATATTGTTATATGTTATAAGCTATTCAATAATAGGCAATATACTAAAATGAGTTATATGTGAGTAATTTACTCCAAATTGTATGTATAATTTGTTATAACATAAAAAGATAATAATTGTTTTAAAAAATAATTATTTTTAAAAATAAATTTTTTGACAAAATTATATTCAATCAAAAATGTGTTGTTGTAAAAAAATATTCAATCAAAAAATGTGCTGTTGTAAAAATAAATAATTCTACCCGGAGTTAAGTAGTATCGTAATAGTTCTGTCCTTATGCTATAACGGGAGCCATGCAGAATCCCATATCTAGATACCTTGTTTGTTTGTTGGGGATTAACGGCTTATCAACAGCTAAGTTCACTAAAATCCGGGTCACAGGGTAATACTAAATCCCATATATTATCTGTACAAGTATATGTACATGTTCAAGTACACATATAAATGGGGAAAAAACACAAAATCAGAACTGAATATTTATAGTAGTACCAAAATATATATTCATCCCTGAAACCAGAACGAACCTAACCAAATGCCAGGCCCTTACCATAATCATAATCATTTGTGCCATTTGTGTCCACCCAGAAAAACCGTATGATCATAATAATACAATGTATTGAGACCATATAAGGTATCACATATTAGATGATCATCCAGAAAAAATTATTATTACAAAAATAAATAAACAAGGTAGATAAAGATAAAGAAAAATATAAAGAAAAACTGCACCACTCCCACAAACAACACACACACAACTAGTATGTACATGCACAACAATTTTTAAATCATGTATTTATAGAATTGTATATGTCCACAAAGACGTGGGAAGAATGCGTATTTACGTAAATACCCAATTAAAATTGACAAAAACCCAATTGAAATCAGAAGTATCGAGTATCATAAAGCAATGACAAATTTGTGGTATCTTTATCATGCTACAGAAAACAATAAACGGACCACAAATATAGCATATGTTCTTATTTTTCCATGAAAACACATCTTGGTATTTAATTGTTATAATGAAATACCAAGATGTGTTTTCATTTAGAAGCAAACTATTCAATGAGTGCGGTCTACTGATGTGTAAACATGCAGTTGTGTTTTTTTATTCTACACAATTAAAATTTTTAAATACCCAATTGCTTCAGAAATGATGGAGTGACAATACTCAATTACTAATTCCTTATCTGGAGCCCTGCATGGGTCATACCAGTTATCCGGACAATCAGTTTATCATACACATGAAAATACCTGTTACTTCAGCGCATTCTTTTGATCCGATATTGCAACAAATACATATAAGTCACGCAGCTGCTTGCTGTTTCCATACCAGTGTGAAGAATATATTGCCAAGGTAAACATTTTATTAAAATTTGCTCAAAACATTCCCGAACTCTGTCCACAAGTTGTTTACAACGTCGAACGTCGCGTCGCGCGGGGGTGGGGGGCACAATCGAGTGAGCCCATTACATCATTGCCGAGTTGTTATATAAACACAATACATTCTATAAATATGGTGTTTTCCCAGAATCGAAGGGTGACTGATTTTTCTGCAGAACTACACCGGTTACAGGCGATAAGCTTATGATTTCAATGTGAGAATAGAAGTTATAAGACTATTATACGTTTGTCCGGATAACGGATTGTCAATGTTAATTTTGGGGCAATCTTACGACTGATGATCGGACCCAATTTTAAGTGAGAAAGATGGCACATTTTGCTAAATAGTTTACATGCACTGAGGAAGCAAGAACTGAGGTTTGTTCTGTGAAAATTATATGCCCGTATCTACTATTTTAAGAAAAATATCGTAAAAACACTTCCATTTTTGTCCGATAATCTGGAGGATCCCTGTAGACAAAAATCAGCTGCCGTTTCACACATTTTGAAATGAAAAATTGCCTGGTACATTTAGAATTAACACTTTGAACCCGAAAGCCCGCTATAGCGGTTTATGCAAACAGTGCAGATCCAGATGAGGCGGCTCGTAACGAGCCGTCTCATCAGGATCTGCACTTTTTGAAAATAATGTTTATATTTTTGAGAACAAATTTAATATAAATATTTTTCAGAACAAATATAATAATACCACCTTTTCATAAATGGACTAGGTAGTCTGAAAACCATTTTGTGACGGTTGGATTGGTTGGTTGCACAATTGACATATCAAAATCCATTCCAGTTACTTATGGGTTAAAGGGTTAAGGCCTTAAGAATGTGCCTGTACTGTTTCACCTTCCTGCCACTACTCCGCAGGCCTTTATGCCAGCACTGGCCTGCCATGAAGTAGAACTTCACTGCCAATTCTCTCTGTATAAGACGGGAGACGTGCAATCTGAAATAGCATAGATCTTATATACACATCTCACTGAACACATAGATGTTTACACGGTTAGGTGGACATTTTCCATTTTCTACGTAATGAGTTGATCTAGACCGCTACAACCGCACGAATTGTGGATAAAGGTTTCATATTCGTAAATTAAGTCATCATCCTTTGGAAATATGCATGCATTCAAACTTTGATATACTGTTATTCAGATGAACTACAACAAGATGAAACGAAACAAGCAGGACTTAACATAGACTTAAACATGCCATGTCTCTATGTTGCTTCTTACTTTCATTTTTTATTAATCTGTCATTTTTTCCGGTTATCGCCATGAAATGCGTATACGATTGATAATTGTTAGATTATTAACCCCCACTACGCGGGAGACGAAAACGGTCGTCTGATGTTTTTCATTTTTGCCTTAATTCTGAATAAAAAACCTGTTTTGACAGCACATGAGAATCGTCTCCAGTGGAGACGATTCTCATGTGCTGCCAAAACAGGTTTTTATCGAGAAATATTGATAAAAAAACATTTCCAGCAGACAACAAAATTTAATTCAGCGTAGTAAGGGTTTATCTGGCATGTAACCGCTACACATTGAATGGTAGTCGGCCTATGGCTCTGAACAGGAGGGTATCTGCAGTGATTGGACCATAGTGTTATGTCACCTGTAAAATTATATTTCCTTACATTATGTTGACCTCACTAACTCATCTCACATAATTTCGGATATTCTGCGATTTTTATCGGATAGAGCGCAGTGGAAGCAATTTTAGCAATTTTTATCTCTGTATTATCAAGGTCAGCGTGATCACGTGGTTATAACAACAACAACAGTGGCTGCAAGTATTGAAATCTTGCCCACTCCAATGACAGTATTATTTGATATTTTCCTTAATATGGAACGAATTTTGATGAAATATGGCGCAGCAAACGCGTCTTCATGAGCTGCATTTGGTGTCCATGGAGTTCGGCACAGACTTATGTCTACCGACACGGAAATCGATTCTTCACAAAGACGACAGAAGTTTGGGCGAAAATACAGAGACCACCTAATGCAGCTTAAAAAGACGCGTTTGATGCGCCATATTTCATCAAAATCCGTTACGTAATAAGGACAATATAAAAGAATACGTACTTTGAATCAGATGGATTCTGGAAGTTTCAGTACTAGTTGTTGTTGTTAGTACCATGTGATCATACACCTTGATTATGAAGGTATACTCTACCTAATTAGTAATGCAGTTGCAAAGATTTAGCATGCATTAACGGTGTTCATTCCAGGATTTGTTTAAAGTAGGGCCAGTTATCAGAGGGACATTTGAAAAATGTATACACTGGTCACAAATCTCATAAACTCCATTTCTCCAGCATTATACAACTGGCACTGACATTTATGAGAAAACATTCAAAATTGAATGATTATAGTGTTCTGGGGCCCGTTTCACTAAACTTTGTACGACTAAAATGTTTGTAAGTGTAAAATTATGATATTCTGTAAATTTCACATTAACACTGTTTTCTTGTAAACAATTATTGGATTTACATTTATTGAGCATGGGCTGCATATGTAGCCTATGCTCAATAAATGTAAATCCATCAATTGAAATTTCCAGACGATCCTAAATTTGCACCTGCGAACATTTTAGTCGTATGAAGTTTAGTGAAACGGACTCCTGACAGACAATCTTACTACACCGGACCACTTGGCCCCAGGTGTGAATCGCAGTCAAGATTCACCATTAATCCACAGGCCTATATAGTGGTATTGACAAAACATGTAGATCCAAATGAGCCAGCTTGTCACGAGCCGTCTCATCAGGATCTGCACTTTTTGCAAGTTATTTTCATATTTTTGAGAACAAAAACACCTGAAAATCATTTTGTGATGGTTATATTGGTTGCAAAATTACCCTATCAAAATCTATTTCCAGTGACTTATGGGTAAAAGGGTTAAGATATAAATCCTTAAAGAGAACCGATGCTATTCAACATTGTTTTCATAATATAAATGAGCTAACCCTTACACCGCTGTCTTAAACTTTTGTCGTCCGCTGTTTATTTTCTATTTTCCATTTTTATCATCAAAAACATGCTTTGACAGCACTTTAGAATAATTTACAACATGCTTTGACAGCACTTCAGAATCATTTCCATGATTCTGAAGTGCTGTCAAAACATGTTTTTTATTGAGAAATAAGGCAAGATATAAAAGCAACACCAAACGACAATTGTTGCAAGTAGCGGTCTAAGGGTTAATCTGGAGCTAAGCTAGCTACAAGCATTATAAAGTATCTTTCATCACACATAAGTATTAGACCAATGACTGCCGGTAGTATCTTCTCATGTTGTATTTCAACAAAATTGCATATGAACCTGAAAGACAAATGAAAATTGGTTCGCAGCCTTGCCCATAGTGTGCTTCTGTCAATCAAGTCGTATACTTTCTTAAAATCAAAGAATGCACAGAATGTAGACAGTTTCTTCTTTTTCCTAGTATCTATGATATTTTGTAAATGACCACAAATGGTCAGTAGTACTACGATATTTTCTGAATCCATTCTGTTCATACTTGATTTTATCATTATTTTCGGTCCACTTTGGCAGCCTGTTGTTCAGAATAAAACAAATTTACATTTGTTAATGAACTGCCACAAAATGACAGCGGATCCCTCCTCGGGTCAGCCGTGCTGGACTTTGGAATTGGGTTAAGTTAACATTAAGTGTGAACAGAAAATGGAAAATTATAACTTACTGAAACTTTCACTAATATGAGACGCGATGCCTTGCACCTTAGTACACATATTATGACGTCACGGCTTAACGTCACGTACTTGTGACGTCACTGAACGTGAATACATGTTGGACGTTATGGCCATGGTGTCGTGACAAAATATTATAGCAAGGATACTTGCACGATTTCCTCGCAGCATGAATGACTTAGAAATGCTTCAGGCGCTCTGCATTGTCGCCTAACTGTCGTTCTTTGACATTGTCACTCTTTTTCGTTGGTTATCCTTATGAATTCAAAATGTTGAACGCATAATTTAAATGGCTACATATCAGCGAAGTCTTCGCTTACACTGCACCTTGAATCATAAATAATCTTAAATATCAACAACCTAGTGTATGCCAACGATATTACCATCTATTATCTTGGTAAATTGAGACACTTCTGAACAATTCTATCCAGTACTTAGTGAATGATATGCCATTTAACGCCACACATTTTATCATAAACAGAGGTAGACACGCAGCTATATGAGCCGCGTCGCGAGAAAACATGTCTTCGGGAGTCTGACGACGTCACAAGATATGACGTCGTGAACTTAGCCGACGTAATTTCAGCCGAGATTTCCAATTATCGACGTTTGTCAGAACGCCGTGTTAGGTTTGTTCCGTTGTGTTAAAGTTATATAACAAACAGAATATATCTATAATCTGGCATATATGGGTGTGAAACAAGCGAAACACTCTTCGATCTGTCATGGATCCTGTCTGAGAATGTATTGGATGAACGTTAGACTGCCGTACGGTCGTACGATCAAAATCCACCATTTTTATTCGAAACGGGCACATCTTATATTATGTTTTTATTAGCAATAATGGTGTAAGAGTAATTTTCTCTTATTATTTTGCTGCCGATATCACATATAACAAGAGGGCCATGATGGCCCTAATTCGCTCACCTGACTCCATGAACACCAGAGGAGAATGTGACATTGAGTTCATGTGTTTTAAAAAAATAGTGCTATTTTTAGATGGCGGTCATCTGGGATTAAGCGACGACTCATTTTACCAAATCTGAAAATGCTTCACCCAAGGATCTTAACTTACTATGAAGTTTGGCCAGCATCGGCCATGTGGTTCCTGAGAAAAAGACGTTCAAAATTTTGAATAAATGGACATTTTGGAGGCCATTATGGATGATATAACAATCCGATTCCGACAAATATTGCACCAGAGCAATCGCCTCATCGATACCTTCAATTTGATATATGACATGAGCATATTTGGTCAAAAATAAAATTTGACCCCACGGGCCACGCCCATTTTTGACCCAGGGGTCACCATTTTAACACCTTGAAAGAGCATTCTACATAGATCATTCCTACCAAGTTTCGTCGAAATCCGGCTGGCAGTTCATGAGAAGATGAGAAGATTTTTTAAGAATTTGTGCTATTTTTAGACGGCGGCCATCTTGGATTAACGATGACCTCTGTTTTAACAAATCTGAAAAGGTCTCACCCGTGGACCATAACTGTGAAGTTTGGCCACCATGGGCCAAGCGGTTCGTGTGAAGAAGAATTTTGAAATCTCTAATATTTAAAGAACGACCTTTTGACCTTTCGGCGGCATTCTTGGATGACATGACCATCCAATTTCGATAAAATAATGTACCAGAGCCATCGCCTCTTTGATACCTTCAATTTGATATAGACATGACCATATTCGGTCAAAAATACAATTTGACCCCAATTTGACCACACGGGCCACGAACATTTTTGACCTTAGGGTCACCATTTTAACAACTTTGAAAGAGCATTGTACATCGATCATTCCTACCAAGTTTCGTCGAAATCCGGCTGGCGGTTCATGAGAAGAAGATTTTTTAAGAATTTGTGCTATTTTTAGACGGCGGCCACTTGAAAAAATAAAACACCCAGGACCTTAACGTAGGTTAACAACCTCCGTTTTAAAAAATCTGAAAAGGCTTCACCCATGGACCATAACTGTGAAGTTAGGCCACCATGGGCAAAGCGGTTTGTGTGAAAAAGAATTTTGAAATCTCTAATAAAAGAACGACCTTTTGACCTTTCGGCGGCCATCTTGGATGAATTGACCATCCGATTTCGACAAAAAATGCACCAGAGTGATCGCCTTGTTGATACCTTCGATTTGATATATGACATGACCATATTCGGTCAAAAATAAAATTTGACCCGAATTTGACCCCACGGGCCACACCCATTTTTGACCCTGGGGTCACCATTTTAACAACTTTGAAAGAGCATTGTACATCGTACATCGATCATCCTACCAAGTTTCGTCGAAATCCGGCTGGCGGTTCATGAGAAGATTTTTTAAGAATTTGTGCTATATTTAGACGGCGGCCATCTTGGATTAGCGATGACCTCCGCTTTAACAAATCTGAAAAGGCTTCACCCATGGACCATAACTGTGAAGTTTGGCCACCATGGGCCAAGCGATTTGTGTGAAGAAGAATTTTGAAATCTCTAATAAAAGAACGACCTTTTGACCTTTCGGCGGCCATCTTGGATGACATGACAATCCAATTTCGACAAAAAATGCACAGAGCGATCGCCTCTTTGATACCTTCGATTTGATATAGATATGACCATATTGGGGCAAAAATAAAATTTGACCACATGGGCCACGCCCATTTTTGACCCCGGGGTCACCATTTTAACAACTTTGAAAGAGCATTGTACATCGATCATTCCTACCAAGTTTCGTCGAAATCCGGCTGGCGGTTCATGAGAAGAAGATTTTTTAAGAATTTATGCTATTTTTAGACGGCGGAGATCTTGGATTAGCGACGATCTCCATTTTAACCAATCTGAAAAGGCTTCACCCATGGACCTTAACTTTTAAGTTTGGCTACCATGGGCCAAGCGGTTCGTGTGAAGAAGACATAACCATCCGATTTCGACAAAACATGCACCAGAGTGATCGCCTCGTTGATACCTACCAAGTTTTGTCGAAATCCGGTTGGCGGTTCTTGAGAAGAAGATTTTTGAAAAATTTGTGCTATTTTTAAACGGCGGCCATCTTGGATTACGTGAGGACGTCATTTTAACAATTTTGTAACCCCCCTACCTAAGGACCATGACCATGAAGTTTGGTGACTATAGGCTCAATGGTTACCGAGGAGAAGACGTTTGAAAATGTTCACGGACGATGACGGACGACGGACGACGGACACATTGCGGTAACAATAGCTCACATGGAGCTTCGCTCAGGTGAGCTAAAAATGTTTGTCTGTTATTGATATGTGTTTTTTATGTTCCGTTATTTTGACATATAATATTTTCTTGGACACAGTTTACATATAATTGTCCACATTAACTGCTATCGACCACCATTTACAGGTGAAAACTCTGTGTAAGCTACATTTTTTATTTACACACAGATGGTCGGCAGCATATTTGTTGACCGTTGTAGCCTGGGCCCGGTTTCCCGCACAACTATATGTTTCAGATCTGGCTTAAACTCGACACGAATTTTCAGTTTATTGCTCAATTATTTCTTTCTAATATACATGTTAATGTATAAAATTAACATTTATCGCAACATTTACTTGCAAAAACAACAAAGCCATGGATGTTACGATGTCTCATCTGTGCATATGCACCGTCTGATCAGAACATAGGATGTCCGCCATTCAGTCACTAGGGAATCCTTTCTCGATTACCGACATGATATGGGTCGCCGATCGTACATTTATTGCAGATATTGTAAGGTCCGTTTTTTTCAACAGGTGGTCCAAGTACAGCTGTAAGCGGGACGATGTCGTGAACATTCTACATTTCTGTTGTCTGAATATGAAAAGCTTAAATCTGAATGCACACTGACGTGTGTGTCATGTTTAATATAAGCACTAGATACGATGGGATGATATTTCAATTGGTTAACACATGTTGGAGACATTAGTATCATGGACAGTGTACTGCACCACTTGAGGATATTTTTTATTTTTTGCAAAATGACCCCTTTTCTGCATAGTGGAAGTCTCAAACTTAACATGAAACAGTTCATTTCAGTTACTTAGGGGGTTACGTGTTAATCGTCAAAGGTTGTAGCAGCATTGTCAATGAAAAAATAGCAGTATGGACAAACTTTTAAAAATCTAATATATCCACAGGAATCTTCGGAATGTCAAATTCTTGGTGGATCAACTTTGCAGTTGGTCATAGACATGCACAGACGGGCGGATGGATTGACGCATCCACACATGCACAACGTGTGATTACTGGCATTTAGCTCATTTAATTTATGAAGTATCTCCCCTGTGTATCACAGTCTATTATAGTATTATTATAGTATACATATCAAGTAAAATAAAATACAAAGTCCTCGGATTTTGATCAAATACAATAGTGTGTATTGTGATAATATAAATAGAAAATTTGCATTATGGAAAGCAAAAAAAAGATATAAAACTTCCTGATCACGTTTTTGTATGAATAATATCGTCTAGCATTACAGGATCCGGATACGGCTAACAAAACGTCTGATAGAATATCAACATGATTAATGGATAAAACTATTTTTAGTTGAAATTAACATGAAAATAAGACACACTACACTTAGTTTCACGACCATTACTATTTGAAAAGCATACTAAAGGGTTTGAATAAATGCTGTGTATATCTGAAGTAACCGAATATGTTATACCTGAAGTAGCTTAAAGGTACACTCAGTAGGCACAAAATGTTAATTACATCAGAGACATCATCCGACACATTTTCTGGCAAAATAAACATTCATTCACCGTTATTCCACGTATTGATTGGCATTATTATACATTTTATATTAGCCGTAAATTTACACACTGATATCAGGGGCGATAACCGTGTTTCCTTAAAATGTTAACGGAAATTACTATTTATTCTCTGTATGCTATTTATTCTATTTATTTTTTGATGTGCAATGATCATACTTGATATGTCGAAAATATAATTTGTTCAGGTGACATATTTAATTAGAATAACTAATTAAAAAATATCATGCCTCATTTACATATGAAACTAGCCGGATAACACCACGCGTCACTATCAGTAAAATAAATTAATTGATTATATCTGTATAGCGGGCACTTGTATTTTTATAACTGGTGGACTAGTGACACAATTATACACTTCTTTAATTCCTCAGTTTTAAGTTTTTTATTTCCATACATAGTCATATACAAACAATAAATGAGTTAAAAGCATTTTAACAACATGAATTTATAGGTTACACTCCTTGTAATCAACTATGAGTACATGTATTGTAAATAATTATATATTATTGTTCATACATGGTTAGGTTGGATTTATTTAAGAATGTTATTTAGATGAGAGAATAGAGTTGAAAATGAGATATGGTGAAATAGGTTTAGTGAATAATAACTGAGCAACACATCACGATACAATACTATTACAGTATATGCTGTTATACCTAACTGTAATATGTGTATGTATAATCAGAAGGTTCGTGTATCTCTAAATGAGTGTTAGTCTAATTGGATAACATTCCATTTTCGTTCATGAACTATGAGCTTATTTCTATTCATTGCAATTTCTTTTTCAATATTTTGTGTTGCCTTTAGGTAAACGACATAAACTCTGGAAATTTAGGTTCCGTGTTTCGTAATTTACATGTAATATATAAAGTATTTTCCTAGTATGATACAAAAGTTGAAAAAACTTGTTGTCTTGCTCATATTGCCCGAAGCAAACAGTGTGCCAATCAAAATTACATACCATATTATTATTGTTTAAAAAGGTATTCAGCTGTGACCAAAAATGTTGGCTTATAGTGCATTCCCAAAAAAGGTGCTTATTTGTTTCTGGAGCCATGGCGCAAAAATCACACAAATTGGAGCTGAAAATGTTACACTTAAGTAAATAATCGTTTGTAGCAACAATTCTCATCAAAAATTTGTACTGAAAATTCCTAAGTTTAGAACTAATAGTGTTTGTGAAATGATTTGTGTAGACTATCTTCCAATTTATATTTTTATCCGCGAATTCGTCATCCCATTTTGTCTTGGCTTTATGCATAACCGGTTTCTGTTGATTAAGAAACATGTTATATAGCTTCTTATTACATTTGGTCGTGGTTTTTTATTTGTTCTATTAATAAGTATCTTTGTATTAATCGTGTTTTATTCTTTCATTTTTAATTCGTGTTCTCCAGTCTTCATGGAATGCACGAAATCAGTTTGAAGAAATTTTAGGTAATCGTTATTACTAACATCAAATAGTTCTTTTATTTTTGTAAAATTGAAGAATGATGTAGTTCTATAATCGTATAGTTGTTCTATATATTTAATCCCCTTATTAGCCCATTCCTTGTAGTAAAACATTATTCTTCCATTACCTTTTATTTCGAATTGTTCCATAAAATTGGCTTTGATATTGTTTACTGGATTATCGCAGAAGTTTTAGCTTGCACCATGATTTAAGAACATCTGTCAAAAAATTATTTTTTATCAAATGTTTTACGTCTGTTTGGTTTACATTTCCTTCAAATATATGTACACCACCAAAAGGCTTCAAATAATTTAAATATAGTACTTTCCATTTTCCGTGATTTTCAGTTTCTGCAAGTCGTTTGACCCATGTAGCCTTTAGTGCATCAATAAACGATTCTAATTCTATCATTTTTAGCCCGCCTTCTTCGAACGTTTTAACAATAATTTTTCTACTAATTTTATCAGGCTTTGAATCCCAGAGAAAATCAAACATAATGCGTATAATTTGCTTTAAAGTCTCCTGCTCCGGATTGTCTAGAACTGTTAAAGGGAATATTAATTTTGGAAATGCAAAACTTTTAATGACAGTTATTTTACCTAGTATGGTGAGCTTTCTTTTTTTCCATTTGCCTAAACATTGCTGAAATTCCTTTATTTTAGGATCTATGTTTAAACTATGCACTTTATTTTTTTTTTATCATTACAAAAATATATCCCTAAAGTTTTGGCCACATCTGCAGTGCATGAAAATGGTTTATCATCACAGTACATAGTTGTAGAGTTCTTCGTTGAACCTTTTTGGTTCAAACAATATTGACTTAGAATAGTTTAAACGTAAACCTGAAATGTTTCCAAAATTATCTATTGTACTAATTAATATTTCGAGAGATTGTCTAGACCCATCCATGCAAAATGTAGCATCATCCGCGAACATAGTATTTTTTATTTCTTCACTATTTATAGTTATTCCTTTTATTAATTTATTTTTTCTGACACTGTGCGAGAGTATTTCTATTGCGATTATGAATAAATAAGGAGATAATGGACATCCTTGTCTTACTCCTCTTCCCAAGGAAAACAAATCTGAAAGATAGCCATTATTTGTTACACAACTAGATATATTATGATAAAATATTTCAATCCATTTGATTAAGCTGGGTCCGAAGTTTAGAAAGGTTAATACCTTAATTATATACTCATGGCTTATACTATCAAATGCTTTTTCAAAATCGGCGAATAATAAGATTCCTGGTATATTTTTATCATTTGCGTGTTCAATTACTTCGGATAAGAGCCTTATATTTTCTCCAATATATCTACTTCTTTAATTCCTATAAAGAACAGTTTGTGCCTACTGCATGGGTATGTACCTTTAATATTAGTCAATAGTCAGTCTCAACAGCAAATTCAAGATGGCGGCAAATTTTAAAATCGAAGTCGCTGTCGGTGCAGCTGAATTTTGTCCATCTTTACAGTAACAGTATATGCGACGTAACCAACGACACGGACATGTCCATTGTGTATGCAATGCTTATTATGACAACTGTGTAGTCTAACTCGAGCCAATATTGAATGCTCATCGTAAATAAATCGGATATTTAATCGGATATTTAATCAGATACAATACTTAATCTGCCTAGCGTGGACGCCGCCATATTGATTTGAATCACGTTACTGGATTTGTGACAGATGGCGAGGGAATGACGTTAAAACATGACGTCACGCACGTTCAAGCAATTACGTTTAGTATCCGCTATAAATTAAATACATGATTACCGGTAGTACCGTAGAATATAAAATATATTTGGTTTCGTCTCGATAACTTTATAGGGGCTCGCTAAAGCTCGCCCCAATAAAGCTGTCTAAGGCTCAACCGAATATATTAAATATTAATTTTTATATTCGACGGCACTAACCATGTATTTATATTTACTATATATGGGCCACGTCATGCGAAAACCGGGCTAAATGACAAAACAATCATTTTTCACTTTTTTGCATATTCTGAATACCGCATCTTTTAAAAGTCATATACCACAAAAACTATCACTGTATCTCAATTATTTTTCATGTTACATGTATTTTTGTAACACGTGGTAGAATCGCAAACGACGTTTTAGCTCAATGACGTCGCAATTACGACGTTAACACTAACGGGCGACTTCAACGTCAATAAGAACGTTTAAGCGTAATGGAGTAGTAAACGAATAGGCCTGCCATGTAGGTTGATTTAAGTAGTGTATGTATAATTTTATACTAATTAGTGAATAATTGACAAATGACACGTAACCTTGGGCAAAGTCAACATTATCTTGTGGGTACTTTTTGCACAACTACGAACGCCAAAAATATATGAGCCGCGCCGTGCGAAACCCGCGCTTAATGACAACATTTTCAGTTTTTACTTTTTCGCTTATTCTGAATTGTACATCTTTTAAAAGCCATATTCCGCCAAAATTATCAATGTATCCCAATTATGTTTCATTTTAGAAGTAGTTTTATGACGCGTGGTAAAAACTTATATGACGTTTTAGATCAATGACGTCGAAATTACGACGTTTTTATCAACGGCGTATACATGGGGTGTTGGTCCGGACAAGTCCTATATATTTGTCATCTTTGATCGCATGTCAACCAAATTTGGATATCTCGTAGCCTGGCCAAGTGTCTCCCATTAGGCCAAGACAAAGTATGAAAATAATGTTCATGGCTCGTGTTGCAGTTGCTAATGTAACGTGATGTTTTGGATTGCGGCCCAAGTAACGTAATTTTCGTATGAATAAGTTTCAAATAAGGCGCAGTGAGGCGTTTCCCTGTTGTTTGCTGCTGTCTGAAATAGTTTTGGGGAATAATAGCGACATCATTTAACATTTCGTATGCGACGACATATTTTAAAGTAGACAGTAGGCCGCTTATAACATTAACTTTGTGATAAAACACGATACCGGGCAGATTTGGTAGCAGGATACCTTATAATTGTCGCCGTGTGTCTTTCTTGAGGCACCGCCTGGTCTACATTAGTATGCAGTCAAGTGATAAACTGATGAGTTGATACTACACAAGCACTTTCGACTACAAAAGCAAGTTTATGACCATCACATTTCCAATTAATATGTTGATGCATTTATTTTAAATTCAATACAAACCCCGGATATTTATGTCATTATATAGCTGCGTGTCTACCTCCATTTATAATAAAATGAGTGGCATTAAATGGCATATCATTCGCTAAGTACTGCATGGATATAATTGTTCAAAAGTCTCAATTTACCAAGATAATAGATGGTAATATCGTTGGTATACACTAGGTTGTTCATATTTAAGATTATTTAGGAATCAAAGTGAAGTGTAAGCGAAGACTTCGCTGATATGTAGCCAGTTAAATTATGAGTTCACCATTTTGAATTCATAAGGACAACCGACGAAAAAGAGTAAAAATGTCAAAGAACGACAGTTATGCGACAATG
The DNA here is from genome assembly GCA_029237695.1 of Conchocele bisecta. NCBI lineage: Eukaryota > Metazoa > Mollusca > Bivalvia > Lucinida > Thyasiridae > Conchocele > Conchocele bisecta. The sequence continues at coordinate 61,538,128 of CM055275.1, read as the reverse complement.
TACAGCGCCTGAAGTATTTCTAAGTCATTGATGCTGCGAGGAACTCGTGCAAGTATCCTTGCTATAATATTTTGTCACGATAGCATGGCCATAACGTTAAACATGTATTCACGTCCAATGACGTCACAAGTACGTGACGTCAAGTCATGACGTCATAATATGTGTACCGAGGTACAAGGTATCGCGTCTCATATTAGTGAAAGTTTCAGTAAGTTATCATGTTCCGTTTTTTGTTCACACTTAATGTTAACTAACACCAGTAAACGTAAATGGGAGGGCAAACTGTGAACTTTTACGGCGACGCTAGACAATTTGAAACGTCGTTTTTCCGACGTCGTTTACCGCTTTTCATGACGTTGTCATTAAGCCCGGTTTTCGTATGGCGCGGCCCATATATATTGTAACGTCGTTTGACATGGCTTTTACGTGACGTCTCATTTGCTCAAACGACCTGAATAGTGGTGTTGTATAAAATATAATATCTTAATGAATATTGCAGATATCATGATCAAATAAAAAGCATTCAATGCATCATACAAATACCATTTGACCAAGAATTTCCCGAAGACAGGTTTTCTCGCGACGCGGCTCATATAATGGCATATATATCCAATGTTTGTATTGAATTTGGCAAAACAAATGCATCAAAATCTCTAATAGATTCAGAATCAGTGATTTCAATACAGCTCCTTCATTGTTTGTGTATAAGCAATACATAATGCACAAAACACAGTGAGGTCGGTGGAGTTTTCGAAAAGTCTTGAAATTAATTGGAAATTTGATGGTCATAAACTTGCTTTTCCCACGATTTGTAGTATCAAATCATCAGCTTATCACCTGACTGCATAATAATGTATGTCTGAATCAGGCGATGGTAATGCGATCCTCAAGAAAGACACACGGCGACAATTATAAGGTATCACGCTACCAAAGCTGCCCGATGTCGTGTTTTGTTACAAAGTTAATGTTATAAGCGGACTACTTCCTACTTTAAAATATTTCGTCGCATACGAAATGTTAAATAATGTCGCTATTATTTCCGAAAATTGTTTCAGGCAGCAGCAAACAACAGGGAAACGCCAACACTCTGCCTTATTTGAAATTAATACGGAATTACGTTACTTGGGCCGCAATCAAAAACATAACGTTACATTAATAGCAACTGCAATAAACATTATTTTCATACTTTGTCTTGGCCTAATGGGAAACACTTGGAAAGACTACCAGATATCCAAATTTGGTTGACATGCGATAAAAGATGACAAATCTATAGGACTTGTCCGGGTATTTTATCAACACCCCTTGTATACGCCGTTGATAAAAACGTCGTAATTTCAACGTCATTGATCTAAAACGTCATATAAATTTTTACCACGCGTCATAAAAATACTTCTAAAATGAAAAATAATTGGGATACATTGATTATTTTGGCGGCATATGGCTTTTAAAAGATGTACAATTCAGAATACGCGAACAAGTAAAAACTGAAAATGTTGTAATTAAGCCCGGCGCTGCTTATATGTTATCGATGAAGAGAGGTTCAGGTACACTAGGTATTGCCTGATATCAACTATGTATACAATGTAAGGTCAAACCTAGTACGCCCATTCGGGCTATTCAAGGTGCTAAACTGCGAAAATGGCATCGCTACGCGCTCTCGTCCGTTTGACATTCGAGCCAATCAGCTCATGTACTGTTAAATGCCGTGGCTGAAAATACTCAATAAATATCTTGGGGCATCATTATTCTTGAATTAAACAGCACTGCTGAAACATTTAGGGAACATTATCAGTATGCATGGGTTTAAATGCAGACTGGGGGTGATTACTATCTGACACTCCTTAGGTAAACCGTTATAATGGTAATTAAATAGTGTGAATGGACCGCAACAGACTGGACATGCCACCTGTAATGGCTATCTGAATAGCCATCTGGATAGTGGCTGTACCAAGCCAGCCATTCTTGCACATGAACGTTTACTATTGCACCAATAGTATTATACCATCAAATATTTAACAATGGAAGTTGGCTTGAATATATTCCATACCAATCAAATGAACAGATCAATTGTACACAAGTAGTACAGACTGTGACAAATTATAGAATAGTGAGTCCCAGTACAGACTAAATAACGTACAGTACAAGCCCTGATCAGATTGTACTGAGACACAGTATTGTATAATTTGTCCCAGGATTCTGCTACTCGCCCCACTCGCGGCTGTGTAAGTAGTCAAGACTTCACAGCGAACAGTGCAAACCCTGATCAGACTCGTGTTCATGTACATTACAGTGATTACAAAACAGCATACATTTTTTGTTGATTTATTGTGTACCTTTATGGAGCATAATAAAATATTTTTCGCAATTATGTAATTGTCAATATTGCAGCTAGAATTTATATAATTTTCACTTGTTATTCTGTGTTCAGTATACAGCTATAAATAATTATCGGTAACATGGTAATTATAATTTACTGTTTTTGTCTACGTTATAAATGTTGGTCAACTAGGTTATATTGTTTTATTGCGTTAAATTCAGGGCAATATTAACGGGATTTAAATATATCATATCGGTACTCCTTTAAATAATATTTGTATATTTTAAATGCCTTTAATACCTCAAGATAAACCTCAACGGATTAGTTTTTACTCATATTACATAGCGCAATCGAGAGAACTTAACCCTTACTACGATGAATTAAATGTTGTCGTCTGCTGGAAATGTTTTATTTTCATTTTTGTTTTAATTCTTAACAAAAAACTGGTTTTGACAGCACATGAGAATCGTCTCCACTGGAGACGATTCTCATGTGTTGTCAAAACCAGGTTTTTGTCGATAAATATTGAAAATAAAACATTTCCAGCAGACGACAACATCTAATCCAGTTTATCTTCAGGCAAATCAGCGTCCAATTTTTGGCCTGTGTACAGCCTTGTATAAGTATACCAGCCTGACATGGCGTTGTTTACATGCTTTGTTTATATAAACATTGGTGTATAAATAAACATGGAATTCCTGTAGGTATTTCCCTGTTTATTATGGCGCGTCGCTATAGTCATGATCGATATATTGCGATTGACAAAACAGTTTCTCATACTGGAGCAGTGGGTAAACTGGCGGCCAACGGTGACACTTGATTTTAATTTTGCACTGCATGCGTTCGAGCCTCACTTTGGCCATTATATATATATATTTCTTTTTAAATATTGTGTTTGTGTTTTCTTTTTCTTTTTAATGCATCTTTATTACATGTAACAACAATTGACATGGTAATTATGAACCACATGCATCCACGTTTATTTATTTATTTGTTTATTATCTGAAGTGAGAAGTTTATTTTTCGACATGGGAGTTCTCCGTAACATATTTGCATGTGTAGTGAGTCGAGGTGGACTTTCACAATAACACACGAATGTGCAGAATGCATTTCACAATGATTAGGTTCAAAGTGAATGTTTTAATAATGTGTGTAAAAGTAAATGCACGACTGTTTCGGGATGTGTGCGTCACCTCTGGTGCCAAAATAGTAAAAGCGAGAGAAAAATGTATGCCTTTGGCAGGATTCGAACTCACGACCGTCCGATTACCAAACAGCAGATCTACCCACTAGAGCACTAAACGATGTTACTATTATCAGCAATTCTATCGAATGTTAATGCGTTTGCGCTGGTATACAAATACCATGTCTACAACATATGACGTAAACTATTTAAAAATAGCACGTGTTTACAATAATATTTACAATAATAACGCGCCAGCTCAAAGCGGTACACCTATATATTGTCAGCTAAAAAAATCAATATTACGCTACTCCAAATGGGGACAGGTGCACGAGAAAACGTGCCCTGTTTGCAAATCCCACATAAAATATGTTTACCTAATAATGTTTTATTTCAACGTTAAAATTAAAATCCTTGGGATACCATCGATGTTGTTAGTCATTTATCCATATATATGTTGATGAAATTGAAACATTTCAAACACCGACCAGTATTAGTTAACTGATGGGTGAGTTAGTCAACATGCCAACCATGTTGGTTTTCATGTGCATGCGCTACTTGTTGTTTTGACTGGCTATGTTGGCCACTGGTAAATAAAAGGGAACTTACAACTTTTGGAAGTCAAATTGACTTGCTTGGTATATGTATGTGTCATGTTACTGGGAAAATGGGGCTTATGGTATTTGTGACCATTGTAGATCCTCATCAAATAGCACGATCCTGTAGTCTAATAACGCTTGTTAGAAGTCCCGTTTCTCCAGTATATACATGTATTATAAAAAATATGCACAGTTTTATTGTTGGTATAAAGTGTCTATCAGTTGATAGCTATTTTGATAACAATTATAAAATTGTGTTTCTCTTAAATTTGCAGTACGGCAAACAAATTCTACTGATTTGTAATTTCAGCATAGTTTTTGTCTCATTTGACACAATTGCAACTTGCAATACTTAATATAATTTCATCTTCATACGCTGATCTGGAACTACATTTGTTCCAGTCACCGCCACATATTATGACATTGCCCGCATATAAATCTACAGTGAAACCTCTTTAAACCGGACACCCTGGGAGGTCCCCAATGTGTCTGGCTTAGAGAGGTTTCACATGCAATATTTGATCATGCTGAGTTATAGTTATTTGCTATGCGATCATGAACATACATTATCACCTGAGATAAATGACCAAGAAACTTAATACAAATGAGATCACATGTGTTTTCTTGGTGTCCGGTTTAAAGAGGTTCCACTGTATAATTAACGTAATTCCCTTTTTACATACACACATTATTTACTGCAAACTAAACCTCATTGAATTATATTTGTACAACCAGCGTAGAACCCGTTCGCGATTTAACGATTATTTACTGCAAACTAAACTTCCTTGAACTTTTTGTGTACAACCAGGGTAGAATTATTTTCTGCAAACTAAACATAGTGTAACTATGTTTGTACAGCCAGGATAGAAACCGTTCAGAAATACTAAGTTAGAAAAGTTAGTCATCGGCGCAGTCTGATCATTGTTTACACCGGTTACAACAAATATAGATTGCGTGAATTAATTAAATTGTTGTTAGTGTACCTCTGGTTCATAATGATGATAACTGTGAATAGCTGTTGTATTAAAAACATATGAAAACAAGTTTAAATAGCATATGCTCTCCTGTCCTTTCAGGCGCACGAGTACTTGGTGAAGTGGGAAGGGTACCACGTCAGCGACTACATGGGAACCAGAAAACCACCCCCCCCCCCACCCCCCCGCTGATAACGACACAATATATCCCCAGCGACATCGCACTATTTGTAATGGGAATCAAAACCAAAGTCCGTACAAAAAGTAAATTAATTCAGATGGTTCGTAGTCATATCGCTAGTGAATGCGTATTTAATGTCCATATTATGTGACAACCAACACCAAAAGACAGTGACCCCCACATTTTTTGTTTTAACCAGCATAGCTCCTGATCATGTAACACACTCCCCGAACATGATAATGATATAAACTATTCAATTCCAACATCAATATACATATTGGATACATGTTTGCCTAATGTTGACAACAATTGCATCACAAATGCGAATTTAAATTCCGCATTTGCGCTGAAATTTTCGTCTACATTTGACATCATTTAATTTATGAAATAATTATTTAGTAATTTTCAAACTGATTTTAGCATATACATTCCCATGTATTCCATTCTTGTTGATGAAAATAAAACATAAAAAATAATTGCATCAATACATTTCAAATGTGTTTTATTTCATAATTAATTTCCTTATTAAACGGGCCCTATTTCTATAATAATTGCTTTCACTGTCGAGCCGGGATTGGAACTTGTGCATTAGACGCTGTGTCGTTACGGTCACAGGTTCCAATCCCGTCTCGACCGTGAAATATATATTATATATGTTTCTCACGTCTCAGGCAGATGGTAGTCATACGACACCACTATCCGTGCGTCCAAAAATGAGAAATGCCCCCGTATATGCACTCCAGCAACAATTCCAATAGATCTACGAACAATTTTCTCATGCTCGGTCAAATTATGGTCTCTGTGCCTACATGTATCTCACTTCTCCAACCGTTTAAAAGTCTGGTAAGATATACGTATAAATTACCCCACATCACACGATTACCAGGCATGGAACGGGTGGAATAAGCTATTTAGAGCACGGTTGACCGCCTGTACGATCGATAATCCGCTCGCTAAAACTCGCGGATTATCTCCAGTACAGACGGAGATACTGTACTGTGCTATAAGTAGTGCGTATCCGGCGTCGATCAAACCTCCATTACCATTTTCACAACAAAGGAAGAATATTTAATTCCACATTTGGTATAAAATATTTGCGATGTCATTTACGGAAAACATATTTAACTTTGGAAATCATTTTCACGTGGTCATAAATGTCATTTTCAATAAAATAAAAATGTTCGGGAATCGAGATACATGTTAGCCTGACACGTTAATTAGAATATCACAGTGGTCAATGGTGGAATGGCCACACTACATGTACATGGATTATCGATTTACATATCGATAAAATTGAGTACACCACGTGACAACTGTAGATTTCCGAGAGATTACGGAAAAAACCGATATCACGGAAATTTCCGACTGACCATCACATATTGGTTAGCTGAAATTGACCATGTGGTCACTATGAATTTTGTCCAGGTACGATGGCCGCGAAAGTTGGATATGACTAGAGATTATGTTTCACCCCTAAGTAACTGGAATGGATTTTTGATATGTTAATTTTGCAACAACTCCAATTGTCACAACATGATTTTCAGACTAGTCCTTTTATGAAAAGGGGGTGTTTTTGTTCTCAAACCTATGAAAATTGCTTGCAAAATGTGCAGATCCTGATGAGACGGCTCGTTACGAGCCGGCTCATCTGGATCTACCCTTTTTGCCAATACCACTATACAGGCCTGTGGTGTTGATGGAGAAATTCTTACAAACGTTTCAACGTAAATAATTGGCTAATTGAAGGTCATTAATTTGGCTGTACTGCCAGTGTAGTGTAGTGTACTGTAGTGTCTGTACTGCCAGTATAGTGTAGTGTACTGTAGTGTCTGTACTGCCACTGTAGTGTAGTGTACTGTAGTGTCTGTACTGCCAGTGTAGTGTAGTGTACTGTAGTGTCTGTACTGCCAGTGTAGTTTCTGTACTGCCAGTGTAGTGTCTGTAATGCCAGTGTAGTGTCCGTACTGCCAGTGTAGTGTCTGTACTGCCAGTGTAGTGTCTGTACTGCCAGTGTAGTGTAGTGTACTGTAGTGTCTGTACTGCCAGTGTAGTGTAGTATACTGTAGTGTCTGTACTGCCAGTGTAGTGTAGTGTACTGTAGTGTCTGTACTGCCAGTGTAGTGTAGTGTACTGTAGTGTCTGTACTGCCAGTGTAGTGTAGTGTACTGTAGTGTCTGTACTGCCAGTGTAGTGTAGTGTACTGTAGTGTCTGTACTGCCAGTGTAGTGTAGTGTACTGTAGTGTCTGTACTGCCAGTGTAGTGTCTGTACTGCCAGTGTAGTGAGTGTACTGAGTGTCTACTCCGCCAGTGTAGTGTAGTGTACTGTAGTGTCTGAAATACTGCCAGTAGTGTAGTGTACTGTAGTGTCTGTACTGAGCCAGTGTAGTGTAGTAGTGTCCTGTACTGCCAGTGTAGTGTAGTTGTGTCTGTACTGCCAGTGTAGTGTAGTGTCTGTACTGCCAGTGTAGTGTAGTGTCTGTACTGCCAGTGTAGTGTAGTGTCTGTACTGCCAGTGTAGTGTAGTGTCTGTACTGCCAGTAGTGTAGTGTACAGTGTAGTGTATGTCTGTACTGCCAGTGTAGTGTAGTGTACTGTAGTGTCTGTACTGTCAGTGTAGTGTAGTGTACTGTAGTGTCTGTACTGCCAGTGTAGTAGTGTATTACTGTAGTGTCTGTACTGCCAGTGTAGTGTAGTGTACTGTAGTGTCTGTACTGTCCAGTGTAGTAGTTTATCAGTGTAGTACTGTCCAGTGTCTGTAATGTCATTGTAGTGTTTTGTACTGTAGTGTACTGTACTGCCAGTGTAGTGTACTGTAGTGTCTGTACTGCCAGTGTAGTGTAGTGTACTGTAGTGTCTGTACTGCCAGATCTGAAACCATTGGACTTGGCCCATAGTTTACGATAAGTAGGTAATTGTCGCGTGAATGCCATTGTACTGTTTTCTATTACAGTTCGGATCCAATGTACATGTAAATATCGCTTACGAATACATGTACTTTGTACATCTATATGCAACTGGACGGCTGTTTGACAAAATGGGGTCTTACAAATAGTATTTATTTGCTATTAGTTCATAATACAAATCTAATGACAAGAACGACGCCAACGGCATGTATCCCATCGCTGTGGTGGCTGGATCACGAACATGCACATTGATACGGTAAAGAAGTTATAGGAGAATAGAGGAATGCGCATGCATCTATTGAAAGATAATATGGATAAGGACAAAGATGCATATGAAGTTTCAAGTGAATCACTCATATGGTAAAGAGCTTATAGCAGAATGAATGTACTGAAGTGGGAATGTCAGAGTTATTTCACATGGACCGATTCCAAGGGGGAGGGAGCATTCTGGGGCGCGAAATGAAAACAAAATGTACACATGAAGTTTGAAGCCAATTAGCTGTACAATAAAGAAGTTATAGGAGAATGGAGAAATGTGCACACATCTACTGGATGAAAAAAAATAATGTTATTTGACCTTGACATTGGGCATGCGGAGAGCATGAGTGTGGTGGGGAATGGAAATGTGGATGATAATAAACATGAAGTTTCAAACCAATTGGCCGTAGCAACAAGTTATAGGAGAATGGAGAAACTGGACGTAATTTATAAGTTATTTGACCTTGACCTTGGGCATGGGAGAGCATGGGTGGGGTAAGGAATGACAATATGGATGATAATGAACATGTACATGAAGCTTCAAGCCCAATAGGTCAAACAGTACAGAAGATACAGGCGAATGGAAAACGTGACGGATGGATAGACAGACGGACGGACGGACGGACGGACGTACACACACACTGTTGTATACTTGTAAACCCACTTACTTGTATACCTGTAAATAGTCTGCCTGTGTACCTGGGTGCACAATAAAACATGTACAATTACCTCTTGTACGCACAAATTGATCCACAAGTATACCTGGTGGAAGATTGACGGACAGACGAATGGACAGCTTTTGCATCGAAAACGTGACGGATGGATAGACAGACGGACGGACGGACGGACGTACACACACACTGTTGTATACTTGTAAACCCACTTACTTGTATACCTGTAAATAGTCTGCCTGTGTACCTGGGTGCACAATAAAACATGTACAATTACCTCTTGTACGCACAAATTGATCCACAAGTATACCTGGTGGAAGATTGACGGACAGACGGATGGACAGCTTTTGCATCCTTTTCGCTACGCGATAGGATAAGAACTGGTCAGATGCATGCCACAACATGCCACTGATAGTGTCATATCAAGAATTACATGCAGTGGGCACAGGGGAGTCGGGAGCTATTGTGATGGGTAGCCCGGCTACATGTGCCATGGTACTGCTGTTATCTCTGGTGTGTGGCAAGAACTGCAAGCAACCTGGATAATTACCCAATTCTGTGTCCTAATGTTGTCTGGGGAGCATGGTTGTTTGTGACCTGAGCTGAATTTAATGAGATTAGTGAATGTGATTTACGTCTTCCCAAGCTGAACGACCACGGCCTTTAAACGAATCCTGAATCATTTCACGTTGAAGAACTTATATAATTCAGAGTCTCGGTTTCTGGCATTACCACAGTGACAAGTATGTATATGTATTTATCACTCAACAAACAGGACGCAATATTGAAAACAATAACCCTGGTGCATTTGGTGGACATAGGTCATGTGCAGTCAATAAAGTGATAAAACCAACAAATATTGAACATTTTAAACATCATCTGATAATTTGTTTTCTCTGGTAACTGTCTGATGGAGTCAAACGTTTGTATTACGATTAACCTGTATTTTTCTGACTGTGTCTCAAACAACGTACCGCATATTCGATATGTGTTTATGTGTTTATGTGTTTATTCACATTTTTCGGCTTCCAATCAAAGTCAATACTACAGTATCTGTTGTATATACTTTGTAGTAAATAAATGAGAACACAACTATTTAATTGATATGTACGGTACAAACATACCGTACGTTTATATTATATGCATATCGTATTGGTATAGTATACGTATAGTATTGGTATAGTACGTATAGTTGACCTGCAGAAAAGCGCTACTGTATGTCAACATTTTAACCGTTTCATTGACGCAGTCCGATCATAATATACATGTACACTGATAGCCATTCAGTCAGTGAATTATAGTGATTTTACTATGAGAATATTGCAGAGTGGTCGGGAATCCCGATCATTAGTTGCAATTGTTATAAGATTATTTTTGTCAACCAGCTGCCAAGTGGCGATTACTTTACTCGTGTAGGATAAACGTTATAATGCGGGTATGGGGCTCATACATGCGTTTTGCGACCAGTGTAGATCAAGATCAGCCTGTGCATCCGTACAGTGTGATCAAGATCTGCACTGATCTTCATTACATCAATGAAACACCCATCATGCTGCTATCAAAGCCATTTTGTGGTATTTTTATGCTATATTGGTGTGCTATTTGATCAAGATCTACGCTAGTCACAAATGCCAGAAGCCCAATTTCTCCAGTCACAGCCAAATATTTATTATGGTAATTATAAAACTGACAGCATTTATGTTGCAATATGTGTTAATTCAAAATGAAAACATATATATTATAAATAAATGTTATTTAAATAATTGATAGGTTCCGTGAAATACGACTATTGTTTTTTGTTCATTAACACAGCATAAATCAGTTTACTCAATTCCAATTGGAGTACAATGGTGTGGCCCACAGGGGCGTATACAGTCATTAATTACCCAACTACAGTGTACATTTTTTGTTATTTTACTACATGCTGATTCGTTGCACATATTAAATCCGATGAGCCTGGGTTCGCACCTACTTACTAAAACCACCTACAGCGGCGGGAACAATAACTCATCAGGTAAGTCCCGGGTAGTACCGGCCTTTTCCGGGAAGTACCGGCTTTTAGGGGTCGCCTGTGTCACAGGTGGAAGACTCGGACCTAGGACCCAATACTTGGCTCATTACCCCGCCCACCCATTTCCATACACTATATCTTACAGCCTTTAAAAAGTTGTACAATGATGTATAGTGTATGTAAATGGGTGGGTGGGGTAACGTTTTCCAAATGAGCCAAGTATCGAGTCCTAGGTCCGAGTCTTCCACCTGTGGTCTGTGTGTGAATGGATTTATTCTCATAAGTTTGTCAAAGCTGGAAATCGTTGTTGATCAGGGTGCATACTTCTAACAAACGATATGTACATGTATTGCCGACAACTGTCTAAGCAACATCCAGCTCTAAGCAGTGGAGCATTCAATACCCCAGAGACGTAATTATACCCCGGTATGATATCGGTACAGCAATTCAAAATGTTCAGTTGGTCAGTCATATTGTAAATGATGGACTCACAATCCATTGGTTGAAAACTGACATAACTGCATGACCTGACAGAGCTTACAGCGATCAGTCTTATTACAAACTACACTGTTTGCTAACCAGACACTTAATAACATTTTCTGTCGTCCGTAAAAACCTATATGTCTGAACTGAGTTTGTCCTTCCTATGTTCATAGTGAGACTGCGCGGGGTGCACGCTGATCAGGATCTACGCTGGACACAAGGGCAAACAATTCATATGTGTCATATTACGTCACGAATGTATGGCTGTGTAAACTATATTTTTATGGGATCACTGTCTTAACAATAATTTGAACCTATTCTCTGTCTTATTTAAAATGTCATGGTGCAAAAACACATCACAAACCATTTTATTGTTTTAAGGAATTAAGAGATCTCATATTAATATCGATCAATATCATGTTTCAACCGTGCCAACCCCACATACAACCCAACCCACCCCACACATGTACACCCGTACTCCTACCAAAAATCTACATACTCTTCTTTTCAGTTAGCCACCACAAATTATTCTCACCAAATGTCTAAAACAATCACATGTTATGGTATTGAACAAATCTCCACATCAAAATACTAGCAATACATAAACTATTCATTTCGTCAGCATATGCCTTATTTTTTCACAAAGTTATCACAAACGAAATGTTCCTCACCAGTACCCTTTAATTAACTCAATGTTCCGTACTTTACATATATATATCAACCTAGAAAGTTTTACACCTGCATACATGTACAAGGTATAAGACTATATTATCACTACTTGATTATCATATACATATAATAAACCGCCCGCTCCAATGAATGGAAACTGTGCGTCCTCGGTTGTCAGATCATTTCGTTTATGAAACACAGTCACTGTTTATGTACGTATGTCATGTATTTATGCTTGCACATGTTTGTGTATATGAGTGAATTTTATGTGTATGTTTGTATGCGATTGGCTTTGTTTATGGATATATGCCACTCGTTCCGCCGCGCTACATTTGTATATCCATATACAAATCAAATACATGTAGTTCGTTTCCACGCCTCGCAATAACGTATTATTATGGATGTGATTGGGAAAATGGGGCTCATGGGTTTTGCGACTAGTGCGGACCCAGATCATCCCATGCACCCGCAGTCTCGTCATGATATGATATATTCGCCATTACAGCAATGAAACACCCGCACTGCTTCTAGCAAGCAATATAAATCGTGAACAGGCTACTGGAGTGTGGTATTGATCAAGAGCTGTACTGGTCACAACTCCCATAAACCCCATTTATCCAGTCGCAGCCACATATTAAGACCTCGCCATTGCATACGTCATGTAGAGAGGAAACTATGTTTCTTAATTTCGTATTTACGCGACGTAGAAACGAAACGTTTATTGTCCCAAACAAAATACTTTTTAGTGCTTTCTTCTTGATATTTTACCCATCCTTTCCTCTAATGTTTCTCTAGCATGCCCTTCAACAGCCATCACACTCAGACCACCTCTAACCCCAAGGTCAAGGTAACAATTTACCTTAACAGTGGGGCAAATTCATTTTATTTTGTGTTTCCTTTCACACAGCTTATTGATATTCGTTAAACAAAAACACCACTAGGCACGCTTTGTTGTCTTCTGACAAACTCTTGTTACCAAATCTATTTATACGCGTTTTCCAAAGATGATGCGCCAGAGACGATGCATGTATCGAGAATGATGAAATAATAAACAAGTTGTTGCGGCTTAACGGGAGTAAACTTTCCTTTTCCTTTTTCCTTCTTAGTATGGTTTACATCTATATAGTCTTTTCGGTAACATCTGGGAATATTATTTCTATTTTGCATATTAACACACTGAAATTACCCTGCGAGTTTTGGAACCGGTACGACGGTTCTTATGGCCATTACATTAACCACTTACATGTAGCCACCGCAGCTGCACAATCGAGGTAGCCAGACATGATAAACTGGCATCAACACGTAGTTCCGCAAAACGCGGCATGTTTATACTATACTGTAAGAACTTGCATAAGAATGTCACATAAATCGTGCCAACACGTAGCAGGGTTCCCGAATTGCGCGATGGCTTATCCGAGCGAGTTATTGACACAGGTCAATATGACTTAACCTGCACCTGCGATCAGAGAACATTCAAATGTGTTATTCAGCGGCATTATGTTTATAACATAGCGACCAGCGCATTCCCTGATCAGATCAGCGTAATATCCCTCTTTTCAGCCGGCTACCCATTTATTGAATTGAGCCATTTTCAGCAAGAATACTGTTTTATGCAGTCTTATGAAAATATGGTAAATACTATCTTTCTAAATAATTTTACTGTGCTGTATCAGAATATTTTATTATTTCAATCTCCATTTGGTGTTTGTTCGCAACATACAGTATTACCCCAATTATGATATTTTAATATATGTGTCATGCGTGTATGCTTGCATATTGGTTTCCGTTTAACGTGCCGGTGTATATGTTACTCGCAATACATTACAATATGCGTTTTATCAATCCGATAACCATTCGATGCCAGAAAAAATCATATTTCGGCCGCCGGCTGATGAAAATGTCATTACGGCACGTGTGATCAAAGTAGGCTATTATCACTATCTGTACTTTTAATCACAAACTACTCAACATAGTTATTTCCATAACTTATGTCAATAAATGTTGTTCCGAGACATATATTGACTGAATTGTGACTTGCGTAGGCCATGATCAGACTGTGTGAATGTGCAGGCTGATACAGATAAGATCAAGTTTTTGATAACCTTATTTCACCATTACCTTATTTCACACATCATCCATTTGGCCCTGTTGTATCATTATCCGTACATAACGGTCGCAATACATGTTTATGTAATTGCATTACCATTGGTACTTGACCGCCACATGGGGTTATATACACGCACCATATTATCGTTCGCCACGCATTACATGTACACCGACACTGCACTGCAGAGGCACCAGATGGTACATATCATGTACACCGACACTGCACTGCAGAGGTACCAGATGGTACATATCATGTACACCGACACTGCACTGCAGAGGTACCAGATGGTACATATCATGTACACCGACACTGCACTACAGAGGTACCAGATGGTACATATCATGTACACCGACACTGCACTACAGAGGCACCAGATGGTACATATCATGTACACCGACACTGCACTGCAGAGGTACCAGATGGTACATATCATGTACACCAACACTGCACTACAGAGGTATCAGATGGTACATATCATGTACACCGACACTGCACTACAGAGGTATCAGATGGTACATATCATGTACACTGACACTGCACTACAGAGGTATCAGATGGTACATATCATGTACACCGACACTGCACTACAGAGGTATCAGATGGTACATATCATGTACACCGACACTGCACTACAGAGGTATCAGATGGTACATATCATGTACACTGACACATGCACTACAGAGGTATCAGATGGTACATATCATGTACACCGACACTGCACTACAGAGGTATCAGATGGTACATATCATGTACACCGACACTGCACTACAGAGGTATCAGATGGTACATATCCCGGTTCAAGCGCATTGGGTTTGTCGGGTAATTTAATATGCAGGATGTTCCCACCATACTGCTCCAGTTCATACTAATTAAAAGTAGTGAAAGCCAGCATAGTCTATATCTACAGGCAATAATGTGCATAAATCATAAAATTGACTAGTTAAATGCTGACCATGTTTTGACCTGTCAATTAATCTGTCTTAGCTAAGAAAATGTGAACAGATGAACCCATGTTCAAATATGTTACTCCAGTTTGGTCAATGTTTGAGATATGTATAAGTATAGTATTAAACTAGAGAAAGTGAGCAGCGGCTCACGTATACCCCCGGCCGCCACCTTGACCGACAAATAAAAACGTTAACGAAAATATTTATAAAAAAAACTTTAACGCAAGTTTCTAAGTACATGTAATTTGATCTTGACCTTGGGTGTGGTATGGAATGAAAATATGGATGATGATAAGGAATTATATAAAGTTTGAAGTCAATCGGACTTACCGTTGCAAAGATAATGGGTCCCCGAAAACTTTAAGGCAAATTGCCGACGCCACTTTCTAAGTAATTTGACCTTAACCTTTGACATGAAGGCCGCATGAGTGTGGTATGGAATGAAAATATGGATGCTTATAAGGAAGTATATGGAGTTTGGGGTCAATCCGACTTACCGTTATAGAGATAATGGGTACCCAAAAACGTTAACGTGGACGGACGGACGAGCAAACAGACAAACAAACGGACGGAAGGACGGACGGAATAACGAAAACTATATACCCCTCGACATACTCCGTATGCCGGGGGTATAATGAGGTAAATACATGTACATGTACATTTTATGTGAAGGTCTAGCGTCAAACATTCAGTAAACCTCGTAAGCCGGACATCTTGTGATGGCCCCAGGATTTCGTGCTGCTGAATTATGTAAGTGTGTAAGTGTGTAAGTAAGTGTGTAAGTAAGTGTGTAAGTAAGTAAGTGTGTAAGTAAGTAAGTGTGTAAGTAAGTGTGTAAGTGTGTAAGCAAGTAAGTAAGTGTGTAAGTGTGTAAGTAAGTGTGTAAGTAAGTACGTGTGTAAGTAAGTAAGTGTGTAAAGTAAGTAAGTAAGTGTGTAAGTAGTGTGTAAGTGTGTAAGTAAGTGTGTGTGTAAGTAAGTGTGTAAGTAAGTAAGTGTGTAAGTAAGTAAGTAAGTGTGTAAGTAAGTAAGTGTGTAAGTAAGTAAGTAAGTAAGTAAGTGTGTAAGTAAGTGTGTAAGTGTGTAAGTAAGTAAGTAGTGTGTAAGTAAGTAAGTGTGTAAGTAAGTAAAGTAAAAGAAGTGTGTAAGTAAGTAAGTGTGTAAGTGTGTAAGTAAAGTAAGTACGTGTGTAAGTAAGTAAGTGTGTAAGTAAGTAAGTAAGTGTGTAAGTAAGTGTGTAAGTGTGTAAGTAAGTGTGTGTGTAAGTAAGTGTGTAAGTAAGTAAGTGTGTAAGTAAGTAAGTAAGTGTGTAAGTAAGTAAGTGTGTAAGTAAGTAAGTAAGTAAGTGTGTAAGTAAGTGTGTAAGTGTGTAAGTAAGTAAGTAAGTGTGTAAGTAAGTGTGTAAGTAAGTAAGTGTGTAAGTAAGTGTGTAAGTAAGTAAGTGTGTAAGTAAGTAAGTAAGTAAGTAAGTAAGTAAGTAAGTAGTGACATGTGTAAACAATATCGCAATGTTCAAGAGTCTGTACTAAGATACGCCCGGCCCTATGGGCCTATATGTCACTTTTACGACAATTCATGAATATGTTTGTTATCAAATATGTTTCCTTCCACTGAACTTCTTCATATTTCACATGCATTTCTCTCATGATACTCGTATTGTCACATACAGTTCACAATTCTGTGCATTGACTTCGCATTTACGTAAATATAGTAATATGTCAGCAAATCATCTTTCAAACAGCCCGTTCTCTGGTGGTCCTATAGTTTGTTGCTGAAAGTTCACAATAGTGCGTCTCTACTAATACCAAAGGCCGCGGCTGAAAATACTAGACAAATATCTTGGGGAATCATTATACATGGAATAAATAACACTGCCCGAAATATTTAGCGAACATTATCAGAATATATGGGTTTAAATGTAGGAAAATGGCGATTACTATCTGACTCTCCTATGGTAATCTGTTATATGGCAGTTTTAACATTAGTATGAATACACGGTGTTCTGTTTAGACCATCGTAATATCGCTATCGGGTCAATACTACTATAACCCGACACTATGATGACGATGACGCGATATCATGATAGCACGATGACGATACTACGATATATAAGACAATGGTGGTGATTACTATCCGACATTCTTATTGTAAACCGTTATATGGCAGTTTAACAGTATGAATGTATGGTGTTCAGTTTAGGCCATCGTAATATCGATATCGGGTCGATACAACGATAACACGATAACGATGATGCGATATCACGATAGCACGATGACGATATTACGATATATCGGTATCGTAGCAGCGTACTATTGTCATAATTACATCATACTATGTCATCGTAGCATCACTGATTGTACATGTACATTTTGATCAGGAACTACGTACACTGCTTCCAAATGTAACTAGCATACAACATCCGATCATACATAAGACAAGATATTTCTATTTAATCGTAATGTAATCGCTGTCAAGTAGATCCAGTGAACGTGATCAAGTTAGTTTTCTACAAATTCTTATCTCTTTGCCGATCATCACCCGATTTCCAAATATCACTCGCAGGCTGGTGCACATCGACCTGTGTTAATTACTCACGCCTATTTCCATCGCGCAATTCGGGCACCCTGCTACGTGTTGGCACGATTTATGTGACACTCTTATGCACAGTCTTACTGGAATGTGTAAACATGCCGCATGTTGCAGAAATAATGCTGATGCCAGTTTAGCAAGTCTGGCTACTGTTATAGTGTACGAATTGATGGACTGAATGGCAAACAGTATAAACCCTGACTGAACCATGCAGATGCATTGTCCAATCTGGGACTAGACTGGTTGCATCATTCTTTGGAGGTCATGAACTCCGAGTAACTCCAGTGTGTAGACCTCACATGACCCGGTCAAATAGCTTGGGTCACGCACAATGAATGCAGGATCGCAGTTTAAATAAATGCTTAATTGTTGTCATACCAGTTCCAAAACTCGCCAGAACCACTAGTAATTTCAGTGTGTTATTATACAAAATAGAAATAATATTTTGAAATGTTACCGAAAATCCTATATATATGTAAACTATACTGAGAAGGAAAAAGGAAAAGAAAAGTTTACTCCGAGACCCGTTAAGTTGCAATAACCTTTATTATTTGATGTTTAATCTCGATACACATGCCAGAATTTGTCTAGAGTGCAGTTACCTATATAGTCTCTGGCGCATCATCCTTGGAAAATGTGCATCAATGGATTTGGTAACAAGAGTTGTCAGAAGACAACGAAGCGCGCCTGGTGATGCTTTAGTTTTAACGAATATCAAGAAGCTGTGTGAAAGGAAGCAGACATTAAAATAAAGTTGCCCCACTGTTAAGTTCGAGAAAGCGCTAAAATTTCTGTTTCATCATGTTTTATCGGCTAAGTGAATGCACCGATTTTTAATAAATTTAGTCATAGAGTACTGCTCATGAGAATCGCCTCCATATGGTTATCTGGTGCACTGCATTTATTAGAATCTTCTCATGAGAATTATAACACATGTGGTACCATTGTAATTCAATTTACTAGTGATAATATAATTATCCGCCATCTATGATTGCCGGTGCAGTGCGACGGCGACATGACGATCCGTTGATTACTTGTGTAAACGTTTTGGGACCATATCCCGGTAGGGTATCGTCACATTTTTTATTAGCTGCACAGGATGCACTATAAGGCTACACCACGGTCAACAATTGCGCAATTTTATTTACGTTTCGCGCACTAAAGTGTAGGGAAAACCTGCAGGGCGTTGACGTTCATAATTCGCTATATTGTTATTGAGAAACAATTCTACAATATAACACAAAACTATTACCATAAACTTACCTAAGAAAGTGTGTATTAGCACGATTTGATGTCACTTTCCACGAAGTAGAAATGAAACAAACGCAAATTTGGAAGGACTACTCCGTCATAACGCTTACCGTATGTAAGGCAGTGTAATTAAATTCAATTAGAGTTATGTACTCAGAACTAATATTGTATGTGTGTTACCCCATTACACGTGTCTACATACACGTGTCTTATAGTGAAACTAGATGGCCGCGGCCTGCATGTCGCGCCTTGTGGCGAGGCATGGACACTAAAAATATGTAGCATAACGAAAAACTTTAACCAAAAAACTTAACCAAAAACTTTAAGCGGACACACGTACGTACGTACGTACGCCAAAGTGCCGACTATATCGCGCTTTCCGCAAGCGGGCGCGAAAAAAACTTTAACCAAAAACTTCAAAGTAATTTGACCTTGACATTGGTCACAGGGGCCGCCCGGAAGGGGGGTAGAATGAAAATATAGATGATGATAAACACCCATGTGAACTTTCAAGGTAATGGGCAAAGCAGTTGCAGAGAGTATAGTATAACGAAAAAACTTTAAACCAAAAAACTTAACCAAAAAAACGCTTAACCAAAAAACTTAACCAAAAACTTTAACCAAAAAAACTTAACCAAAAACTTCAAAGTAATTTGACCTTGACATTGGGCACACAGGGGAGGGCCGCACGGGAGGGAGGTAGAATGAAAATATAGATGATGATAAACACCCATGTGAAGTTTCAAGGTAATGGGCAAAGCAGTTGCAGAGATATAGTATAACGAAAAACTTTACCGAAAAACTTTAACTATATCGCGCTTTCCGCAAGCGGGCGCGAAAAAAACTTTAACGAAAAACTTCAAAGTAATTTGACCTTGACATTGGGCACAGGGGCCGCACGGGAGTGGGGTAGAATGAAAATACAGATGATGATAAACACCCATGTGAACTTTCAAGGTAATGGGCAAAGCAGTTGCAGAGATATAGTATAACGAAAAACTTTAACCAAAAAACTTAACCAAAAAACTTAACCAAAAACTTTAACCAAAAGACTTAACCAATAACTTCAAAGTAATTTGACCTTGACATTGGGCACAGGGGCCGCACGGGAGGAGGGTAGAATGAAAATATAGATGATGATAAACACCCATGTGAAGTTTCAAGGTAATGGGCAAAGCAGTTGCAGAGATATAGTATAACGAAAAACTTTAACCAAAAAACTTAACCAAAAAGCTTAACCAAAAAACTTAACCAAAAACTTTAACCAAAAAACTTAACCAAAAACTTCAAAGTAATTTGACCTTGACATTGGGCACACAGGGGCCGCACGGGAGGGGGGTGGAATGAAAATATAGATGATGATAAACACCCATGTGAAGTTTCAAGGTAATGGGCAAAGCAGTTGCAGAGATATAGTATAACGAAAAACTTTAACGAAAAACTTTAACTATATCGCGCTTTCCGCAAGCGGGCGCGAAAAAAACTTTAACGAAAAACTTCAAAGTAATTTGACCTTGACATTGGGCACAGGGGCCGCACGGGAGTGCGGTAGAATGAAAATACAGATGATGATAAACACCCATGTGAACTTTCAAGGTAATGGGCAAAGCAGTTGCAGAGATATAGTATAACGAAAAACTTTAACCAAAAAACTTAACCAAAAAACTAAACCAAAAACTTTAACCAAAAGACTTAACCAAAAACTTCAAAGTAATTTGACCTTGACATTGGGCACAGGGGCCGCACGGGAGGAGGGTAGAATGAAAATATAGATGATGATAAACACCCATGTGAAGTTTCAAGGTAATGGGCAAAGCAGTTGCAGAGATATAGTATAACGAAAAACTTTAACCAAAAAACTTAACCAAAAACTTTAACCAAAAACTTGAAAGTAATTTAACCTTGACATTTGGCACAGGGGCCGCACGGGAGGGGCGTAGAATGAAAATATAGATGATGATAAACACCCATGTGAAGTTTCAAGGTAATGGGCAAAACAGTTGCAGAGATATAGTATTATAACGAAAAACTTTAACCAAAAAACTTAACCAAAAACTTTAACCAAAAAACTTAACCAAAAAACTGAACCAAAAACTTTAACCAAAAACCTTAACCAAAAAACTTAATCAAAAACTTCAAAGTAATTTGACCTTGACATTGGTCACAGGGGCAGCACGGAAGGGGGTAGAATGAAAATATAGATGATGATAAACACCCATGTGAACTTTCAAGGTAATGGGGCAAAGCAGTTGCAGAGATATAGTATAACGAAAAACATTAACCAAAAAACTTAACCAAAAAGCTTAACCAAAAAACTTAGCCAAAAACTTTAACCAAAAAACTTAACCAAAAACTTCAAAGTAATTTGACCTTGACATTGGGCACACAGGGGCCGCACGGGAAGGGGGTAGAATGAAAATATAGATGATGATAAACACCCATGTGAAGTTTCAAGGTAATGGGCAAAGCAGTTGCAGAGATATAGTATAACGAAAAACTTTAACGAAAAACTTTAACTATATCGCGCTTTCCGCAAGCGGGCGCGAAAAAAACTTTAACGAAAAACTTCAAAGTAATTTGACCTTGACATTGGGCACAGGGGCCGCACGGGAGTGGGGTCGAATGAAAATACAGATGATGATAAACACCCATGTGAACTTTCAAGGTAATGGGCAAAGCAGTTGCAGAGATATAGTATAACGAAAAACTTTAACCAAAAAACTTAACCAAAAATTTTAACCAAAAGACTTAACCAAAAACTTCAAAGTAATTTGACCTTGACATTGGGCACAGGGGCCGCACGGGAGGAGGGTAGAATGAAAATATAGATGATGATAAACACCCATGTGAAGTTTCAAGGTAATGGGCAAAGCAGTTGCAGAGATATAGTATAACGAAAAACTTTAACCAAAAAACTTAACCAAAAACTTTAACCAAAAACTTCAAAGTAATTTAACCTTGACATTGGGCACAGGGGCCGCACGGGAGGGGCGTAGAATGAAAATATAGATGATGATAAACACCCATGTGAAGTTTCAAGGTAATGGGCAAAGCAGTTGCAGAGATATAGTATTATAACGAAAAACTTTAACCAAAAAACTTAACCAAAAACTTTAACCAAAAAACTTAACCAAAAACTTCACAAAGTAATTTGACCTTGACATTGGGCACAGGGGCCGCACGGGATGGGGGTAGAATGAAAATATAGATGATGATAAACACCCATGTGAACTTTCAAGGTAATGGGCAAAGCAGTTGCAGATATATAGTATAACGAAAAACTTTAACCAAAAAACTTAACCAAAAAACTTAACCAAAAACTTTAACCAAAAACCTTAACCAAAAACTTCAAAGTAATTTGACCTTGACATTGGGCACACAGGGGCCGCACGGGAGGGGGGTAGAATGAAAATATAGATGATGATAAACACCCATGTGAAATTTCAAGGTAATGGGCAAAGCAGTTGCAGAGATATAGTATAACGAAAAATTTTAACGAAAAACTTTAACCATATCGCGCTTTCCGCAAGCGGGCGCGAAAAAAACTTTAACCAAAAACTTCAAAGTAATTTGACCTTGACATTGGGCACAAGGGCCGCACGGGAGTGGGGTAGGATGAAAATACAGATGATGATAAACACCCATGTGAACTTTCAAGGTAATGGGCAAAGCAGTTGCAGAGATATAGTATAACGAAAAACTTTAACCAAAAAACTTAACCAAAAAACTTAACCAAAAACTTTAACCAAACAACTTAACCAAACAACTTAACCAAAAACTTTAACCGGACACACGTACGTACGTACGTACGTACGTACGTACGTACGTACGTACTTACGTACGTACGCCAAAGTGCCGACTATATCGCGCTTTCCGCAAGCAGGCGCGACAAAAACTAAACTTATAATTAACTCTTAAAAGGCCAAAACCGGAGATTTAGTACAAGGTTTAGTACTTATTCATTGTTTGCGTATAACCACTGTATTTGTGGATGAGACAGGAAAAACGGGGCTTATGTTGTATGCCACCAGCGTAGTATGCACATCCGTGTAGTCTGATCGGGGTCTACACCTATTTCTGCTTACAATAGCTGTTTCAATCACTAACTAATATTTGACAAGAATGTTTAATACACGTGCCGCAGTTATGGTATAATTCAGAGTCCGTTAATTTGACATATATTTGGAACATTAACATTGTGACAATTAACCGTCAATAGGAACAATTAGTAAACCTAACTGCATTTTATGTCCAAGTTCATAGTGACAAATGCTTGTTTCAGAACGATAATATTATGAACCTTTTCATATTGACCTCATTACATGTATGTGTTTTTGCTTTCATAGTGACTTTTATGAACATTTTCATAGCTACTAATGATTGTCAGAGAACGGAAATCTTATGCAAATTTTCATAGCGACTAATGTTTGTCTGAGAACGGGAATGTTAGGAAAATTTTCATAGCGGCTACAATATGTGGGAGCGATGGTACGTTTTATGAACATTTTCATAGCCATTAAAATTTGTCTGAAAGCAGTAATTTTCATAGCGACTTCAATATGTGAGTGATAGAACAGTTTATGAAAATTTTCATAGTGAGAGGTATATTACATTTTATGAAATTGTTCATAGTAACAGTGATATTACGCTTTATGAAAATTTTCATAGCGAGAGGTATATTACATTTTATGAAAAATTTAATAGTGAGAGTGATATTGCGCTTTATTAAAATTTTCATAGCGAGAGGTATATTAAATTTTATGAAAATTTTAATAGTGAGAGTGATATTAAGCTTTATGAAAATTTTCATGAGGAGAGGAATATTACGCTTTATGAAAATTTTCATAGTCCAGTTTATGAAAATTTTCATAGCGAGAGCGCTAGTACATTTTATGAAAAATTGTTTGTCTCGGAACGGAATGTTATAAAAATTTTCATAGTGATTTCAATATGTGAGTCACAGCGGTGGTTGCACTGGTGATTGCTGAGAAATTCTTATGAACAAGTTCACAACGCTTGAAGGCAAAGGAGATCGCAGAGATAGTATGCTATGTCGTATACTGAATGTCTGTTCTTAGAATCTGGTGAAATATTATGATAATTTTCATAGTCAAGTGCAGTCTGAATATTTCATAACCCTCCTTATGCATATGGGGTGGCTATTTTGAGCAACTGGATTTGCTCAAACAAAACTGGAGCCTGTTATATGTGTTATTGGTTACTGCATCGCATCGACGTGATCGCACAAAACCGGGCTTATTGAATATTATGCGACTTGCGAAGATCAAAACGTGTTCACCATCAGTAATAAAAAAAAACGCGGGATTGTAACGTGTCCCCAACGCGGGATTGTCCCCAACAGGACACATAATACTTGTCTTAGGAGACGATTTTCATATGCTGCCCAAACATGTTTATTACAAAAAAAATAATTTTTACAAAACATGAGAGGCGCGGGCGGGGGTGGTGGGGTAGCACCAATATCGATTGTACCGGCTCCTTCCGGCCGACAATTACGTCCGGACCGATTGGCATTCTGAAATTTTAGAAGCCCTGCTCAGGACTCAATTCTAATGAGATTCCAAGACATATTCATGATATTTACAAGGAGGAATAAAAGAAAATATGATGATTTTTGTCCGCTATTTTTGAACTATTAATAGCCCACAAGTTTCCCAGCATGCAATGAGTTAAGAGATTCTCGGGCAACACTGTACATATCGGAAAAAGATTTCAATTTGAAGTAACCCTTTCACCACTACCAAGGTGCATGATCACGTGGTTATAACAACAACAACAGTGGCTGAAAGTGTTGAAATCTTGCCCATTCCAAAGAAAGTATTATTTGATATTTTCCTTAATATGAAACGTATTTTGATGAAATATGGCGCAGCAAACGCGTCTTCATGAGCTACATTTGGTCGTCCAGGTAGTTCGGCACAGATCTCAGTAGTTTTTTCGAAGAATCGATTTCCGTGTCGAAATCGATTCTTCGCAAAAACGACAGAAGTTTGGGGCAAATTACAGAGACCACCAAATGCAGCTTAGCAAGACGCGTTTGATACGCCATATTTCATCAAAATCCGTTACGTAATAAGGACAATATAAAAGAATACCTTTGAATCGGAAGGATTCTGGAAGTTTCAGTACTTGTTGTTTAGTACCACGTGATCATACACCTCGACTACAGACCGATAAATTAATATTGGATGGATGGACATTCAGTATGCTTTAATATGCCACCAGCTCTTTCACTCCAGTAATTTAAAAAAGAAAACCTGGCTAAAAACCAACATCCATCTAAAATTTATAGTAAACAAGAAAATGTGGCCTATTGACACACAAATACCCACAGCATACAAACAATAGGCTTAGGTGGTATGGAAAAAGTTTCAATGTTTGCATTTGTCTTGGGCCACGCCTCCAAAACCCCCAGAGGCCAGACAAGTGCCCGGACACACGCAGGGATGGACAACACACAGACGGACACACATACCAAATACTATATGCATCCCCAACCCCCTGGGCTCTTATCGATATTGGGAGGCATTAAGGACCTGTTCTACATCTGATCAGCATTTGATTCAAACACAATTCCTGGCATTTTCCATTCTTTGTCAAACGGCACAAGCGGTGTAACTGGCTGATGGCTTGAACACACAAAGATGGCCAAATTGGCCACTCCATGATACAGTAACGAGG
This sequence comes from Conchocele bisecta, assembly GCA_029237695.1. Classification (NCBI taxonomy): domain Eukaryota; kingdom Metazoa; phylum Mollusca; class Bivalvia; order Lucinida; family Thyasiridae; genus Conchocele; species Conchocele bisecta. The sequence goes on along the minus strand of CM055275.1, from coordinate 61,512,283 downwards.
CAATGTTCACAAATATGTTATACATATATCTCATCACAGTTAGGAAGCAATTATGTTTGAATCAAAGGATGATCAGTAGCCTATAATAGTATTTCATCAAAATTGCAAAGTATACTTTTCTAGAATACTGAATTTATTACATTATCACAGCCATTTTGGCTGTGATAATGTAATAAATTCAGTATAATAATTCTGCATACTTTTAATCATCAAATAAATGCAGTCGTTAGTTCTATATGAAATAATGCATTTCAGGAAAAATAAATGATTACTCCCTCAAAGTATACTTTGCTAGAAAAGTATACTTTGCAATGTTGGTGAAATAGGCTACAGGTATAGAGCGTCTCCCAACTGAGGAGACTGTCTGATCCCTGAATATGATGATTAGGAGTAGGACGGGTCCTTAAACCTAGGGTAACAAAACTAGCAGGCATTTAGTATTAACAAATATTCAGTAATCTCCAGCAGATGAAAAGGGAAACAAAACATTCATTCAAGTTTCATCAATTTGTCTGGAAATTGGATCCAACATATGCACGTTATTATTTATACTGGTGTCAGATATTAATCTTGGCATTTAATGTAAATAAAGCTGGGAATATGAGTTTGTCGATTGAATGAAAATGTATGCTTTATAACATATGCGACCAGTGTAGTCCATCGCACAGTCTGATCTGGGGCTACACTGGTCGCTATTCAGTCACGAAGTGTGACTACCGTCAAATACGATACTGACACGGGATGGGACAGTAAGGCAGGATGTTCACTAGTCACCAAATAGCCGGGCAGACAAAAGGAAATGCAATAATTTTGAGCGTGTATATCCTGATCATTCTACAAAAACAAAACATTTGGTCAAATCTGGATATAATGTCTTGCCTCTGATCACAGTGTGTGTATCATATACACAAGGGTATCTTTGGCTACACTGTTCGAAAATTGTTGTAAGTCACCTTTTGATTAGGTCTTAACTTTCCTAGGTTCAAATTTATTCTGCCAGAGGTACATTTGTGATTTTGAAGAATATCCTGTTGCACCAGCTGCAAGTGCAAGTAATTACCATAAATCTGAGATTTATAAATGACAAATGGGGTCAAAATGGGTTAAAATTGTTAACAAGTTATTGGCATGTTTTCATTAGTAGTTTTCTGTTATTTTGAAAAAATATTTACTACTAGCTGTTGTTGGCCCATGTTGTTGCTTGTTACCTCAGTGCTCCAGATAAGGTGCGTATTGGCGTATTTTACGCAGTTATTTTAGCTGAATATAAGCATTGATTATCAAAAGTGGGAGTATGTGAAAATACGCATCGATTTTCAAATTGAGTAGTGAAAATATAAGTGAATGTTTAAATTTGTTATATTTGATTATCATTAGGTAGTTCCCTATTTAGTAATGAAGAAAATCAATAATCGATTTGTAAAAGTAAAATACGCAATGATTTTGAAATCAGGGTCTATAGTACGCTTTAGACACAAAGCTTATCTGGAGCGCTGTTACCTCCATAAGTTTTATTTTATTTGTGTTATCTCTTATCATGGTTATCTGCAAATTATAGTTTGTGTTATCCTGCTAGCCTAAATTCTACCTTCCTCGTTTATGTTCATATCTGAATTAACTCGAAAATATCCGCCAAACCAATTACGTGTGTATGTTTTATTTCTCTCTGTAAATATGTCTTGAAATTTCATTAGAATTGAGTCAATTCTAATGAAATTCCAACCAAGACATAATTCATGATATTTACAGGGAGAAATACAAGAAAATATGATGAATTTGTGTCCGCTAGTTTTGAACTATTTATAGCCCACAAGTTTCCCAGCATGCAAGAGTTAAACTATCCTAATTAGGGGCTATTATACTGGTAAATATTACTTTTATGTTATCTATGTTGAAAGATAAACAAAAACTAGTAATGTTTATGTCAAAAATGTATATTGCATGATCATAAACTGTGTTTTAAAACCTGCTATTCAATGCCAAATGCAAACTGTTTGTTTGTTTGTTTGTTTTTTTGTTTATTGGGGGGGTGGGGGGGGGGGGGGGGGGGTAACGGCCTATCAACAGCTAAGGTCATTTAAGGCCGGGTCAATGGGTTTAGTACTAAATCCCATATATTACCTGTATAAGTACATGTACAAGTTCAAGTACAAATAAGAACTGAATATTTACAATAAAAAACTATATATTCAGCCCTGAAATCAGAATAATCCTGATCTGATGCCAGGTCCTCGTCACACCAGAATCACTTGGCCCCCTCCCAAAAGCAGTAGGATCAGTAATGATCTTACTACTTTTATAATGGGCAATAACCCAATTCAACTCCCAGGTAACAATAGAGCCAAAGATAAAAACGTACCTGAGGGCCAAACCAGGCAAATTGTGATTCCTATAAGGAGATACCCCTACCGTTAATTTACGCCTTCACCTTCACCCGACCAACCATCCACCTAATGCAAACTGATAGTCACTGCTTGTAAGAGTCAATTAACATGTATGTGTTAGAAGCATATGATGGCAAACACTTATGCAAGAATAAATAACACTTCGGCTTTTAATTTCAAAACTCCTCTACTGGCAACATGGATCTTACAATAAACATATATTTTCAATAAATAAGTCGAGTAAATCATGTGCATTCTACATATTTCTACGCTAGATCACTGGTCAATAACATGCATAATGTTCCACCTCGTTATAAATCGATAGTATCAATATTCGTGCGTGTTTGATACTTGAAGCGTTCACAACACGAGATTGACGGTATCTGATGTTTAACTCGCAGATTATGCTTTAACTATTCAGAAATTGAATACACAGTCGTGTATTTCGTTTCGCATAATCATAGAGACCCTGTTTATGAACCTAATTTTACCACATCTTCACACGCAAAATTTCATTTTTAGTGATAATTCAACTCGGTGTTTCAGTGTTGGTTACGCGCAATACAATAGGATTACATTAGAGATACATACCACATTAATTCACCAGTGTCATGTGGCATGTATCTCAAATGCAAATTGCAAATGAATGGCGGCTCATCGGGATCTACAGTTTGGACAAAGGTACGGTGCCATCAGCAATCCAAAATAAAACAATCAGCATTATGATTCATCTAGAGCTGTCGTTTCGCAATGTTTCCGTCTTGCGAAAACATGCGAAACGTCTCCTAAAGATATGAGAATCGTCTCGCGTTTTCGCCATCTCGACTTCCGCTTTTGGAAATATAGTTTGCTGTAACCCGAATTATAAAGCGCAGGTAGCGCAGGGCGACTTACAGACAGAAAATTCGGGTTAGTTTTGCTCCTGCGTGTTGATGCAGATCGCGAAGCAAAAACGCGCGATCTTCCACCTGTGGGGGAGGCTGCGAAAAAGCAAGATTGAATATGATAGAATCGCGCGTTTTCGTCTCGCAATCTCGCGATCATACTTCGCAATCTCGCGATCAACCTATGCTCGATATCGCGAGATCGAGAGATTGTAAAATGTCCCTAACAGGGCACGTAAAAATAGTCTTAGGAGACGATTCCCATGTGCTGCTGAAACATCCTTTCATTAAGAAGTAGAACAAATGTGGACAAACACCAATAATTCTTGACAAAAAACAACAACATAGTTTGACAAAAACATGATAATCGTCGTCTTAGGATAATATTCTTATGTGCTACCAATACAGGTTTATTGTGTGGGGGAGGGAACATATTTCGATATCTTAATATTGGTTACTGAATCGCATCGCCGGTTTTTGCCTTTTTTCGGGGTTTCTGCACATCCTACTTTTAAATTTCGATGTCATAAAGTTATGGAATAATTATGTGCGAAAGATAATTGCAGAGCCAAATCTTACTAAATAAAGTTATATTTTATTCCATGCGTGATAGTGTCACGAAATGGATACATATGTGTTGAGTAATTGATCGTAAATGTGTGTCTCTGTTGACATCGCGTCGGCGTGTATCAAAGGTCAGATCGGCACGACATTGTAACCTTTGATGTCTCGCCCTCCACTCGTTACAATCAGCAATGATTACAACCGCACGTGCATATTATGTACGACGTGATCGGATCAGTAATACAAAACCGCGAGATTATAACGTGTCCCCAAGTGGACACATAACAATCTTCTTATGAGACGATTATATTCTGCCAAAACATGGTTATTAGACAAAACTAATATTTTGACAAAACATGAGAGGCGCGGGGGGGGGGGGGGGGGGGGGTGGGGGGGCGGGCGTAGCCCTAATTGTACCGGCTCCTTCGGGCCGACAATTACGTCCGGATCGATTGGCATTCTGAAATATTTGATACACGTTTAAACTTATGAGATCCATGCAACCATCCCCCCACCCCCTCACCACCCCGCACGGTTGCAAAATGCAGAAACTCATGCAAACTGCTTAACCTGACGCACGGATGGACACACAGTCCAAACAATATAATACCTCCCGGCTCTAACATCAGACCGGGGAGGGCGGGGGCGTAAAACAAACGATTCTGTATTCGTTTTTGTATTCAAATATATCAATTGCTGTCACAAATCCAGTATTTGCACTAAGGGGCACACTTATATTGCACTTATATTGCGCCTGGAAAAAAAATACTCCAATACTCACAAATCTAAGAGTTCTTCGAAGTTTTCCGGCAGCCCCATTGTGTCAGTAATCTGGTAATAAAACCTACGTCATTTTATCTAAAGAAATTGTCCCGCCCCATTAGCACTGGTCTGCGTCACATGTTCTTGAATAACGGTTCATATATCGGTGTTTTATGTGTTATTTCGGTATCTCTGGTGGTTTGTGGGCATTGTTACCTATATACATGTACAATGTATGTCACCTGCAAAGCGAGTTGCACGTATAACTAGAAGTATCCACGCAAATACACCGAAATACCCATAAGACACCAGCATAATGACCATCTGTCCAAACACCTTCATTGACGAAGCTCAGCCTTCTATCCGTCCGCAGTATTTGACAGGCGCGTGACGGCGTCCAGCTGGTTACAAATCAAAATACACCAAGCGAATTACCCCACGCTAATTATAAATACACATCGTGTGAAATCGGCTCAGAGCGTAGTAATCCGCGGATAATCCAGGCGACCGTGTCATATTCCATTTTATTTGTTCAAATATATTTTATCCCCATGTTAAATTCCCATATAATTTTATTTTCACAATAAAATCATGATTTCATTGACATACTTACTATATTTCATGATATTATACTATCTCGTTATCATCAACAGACCTTGCTATACGTCAACGACGTTGTTTTATTGTGATAATGTGAAAACATATTGTTTGATTGTAAAGGTACATGCCCACTCAGTAGGCACAAAATACTCTTTATATCAGACATCATATGAGACATTTTCTGACAAAATAAACATTCATTTACAATTACCCCACGTATGAATTGACATTATTATACATTTTATATCAGCCGAAAATGTCCACACTGATATCAGGGGCGATAACCGTGTTTTCTTAAAATGTTAACGGACACTACTATTTATTCTCTGTATTTATTTTTTGATATGCAATATCATACTTTATAATCTGTCGAAAATATAATTATTTTCAGGCAACGAATTTAATTAGTATAAATAATTAAAAAATATCATGCCTCATTTGCATATGAAAATAACCTGATACCACCGCGCGTCACTATCAGTAAAATAAATATTACTTTACGATTATATCTGTATATAGGGCATTCTTATTTTTTAGAACTGGTGGAATAGTTATACACTTATTTAATTCCTATAAAGAACAAGTTATGCCTACTGAGTGGGCATGTACCTTTAATCTACATGCCAAGTACTAGTATTTATTAAATTACCCGCCAATTACCATTGTCCTTCTGTATTTATGTCCAGCTAGAGTAATGAGTATTTTACTGTGCAAACTGATCAGGGCTTCGCTGCATCACGTGTATGACCTCTTGTAATCCAACCTCGGGCATATGTGTATTGCATGGAATATCATGCCGCTCTAATTATCATGATGATTGTGATGCTTGTATTTTAACACTGTCGCGCCTATGTAACTTGAATCGACTCAGAATTTGTGAATAAAGATCAAACTATCCACCATGTCCACAGTGCAGATACTGATGACACGATACATATGGTGGTTATATATTTGACATCGAGATATCGAGATGTTGACATAATTTATCCGTCGCAAGTATGTCGACTTAAATATCACTACATGTCGACATAATGTGAAACTATGTCGACATGTTGAGCCTCATTACGTTTTAATATTTGAGATCATTCGTTTCGCTTTGTCAGTTACCCTACGCATCAGCCGTATTGTGAACAGTGTAGGCCATGTTCATAAATACTGCCCTTGTTAGGGTAATGTTTACCCGACATGCAGTCATCGAGCCAGTGCCGTCGTTAAATCAAAGTATTTACATTTTGGGGAATATTGTGGAGGGGAAATAATGCACAATAGTCCTCTCAACCATGGGCGGTATTTAATTTATTATACCGAATAATATGTATTATGAACATGATTAACGTCGGTATTTCAGAATCCCCTCTAATATTGCCCGCTGCGTTGTGAATTGCCCGCTGCGTTGTGAAGTGGACGACTCTGTAGAATATTTTGTATCACGTCATATGAAATTGACCAATGCAACGCCTAGGAATTGCAATTAGATATAATAATATACTATATAAATACCACAATCTACCAGATTAAAGGTACATGCTCACTCAGTAGGCACAAAATGTTCTTTATATCAGACACTTCATCTGAGACATCTTCTGACAAAATAAACATTAATTCACCATTACCATGATTACCCCACGTATTGATTGGCATTAGCATGCATTTTATATCAGACGTAACTTTCCACACTGATATCAGTTATTTTTGGATTTGAAATTTGAAATTATCATACTCTAAACTCTCGAAAATATTATTTTTTCAGGCAACGCATTTAATTAGTATAAATAATTAAAAAATACCATGCCTCATTTGCATATTAAAATAGCCTGATACAAAAACGTGCGTCACAATCAGTAAAATAAATATTCTAATTTATTATATCTGTATAGCGGGCACTCGTACATTTTAGAACTGGTGGAATAGTGACACAATTATACACTCATTTAATTCCTTTAAACATGCTAAAGAACAGTTTGTGCCTACTGAGTGGACATGTACATTTAAATAGCCAATAAAAGATACAGACATGCCGTGTTCTACGTGCCTTCAAGACTGGCCACATATAAACACTTGAGCTACTGCGACGATTATCACGGATCTTGAAAGTTTACACTGAGACGATATACCACTCCGGATGTCAGGTCCACACTGGGGTGTCAGAACATTGCTTCTCTGACGCCCATTAGACGTGGCACTTCAGTCTCGTGGGATCTATTTATCATGGTTATTCGAAATAACTGTTATAATTCTAACGCTTTACATCAGGAGTGTCAGATTAATAAATATGACTGTTCCGAGTTGAAGTGTTCGGGGAACTGGCCGGAATGACTCTGAAGAGGCCAACAGTCGAAGATTTTACACACTTTTACGCGGCCCGTGCGCTTTATTTCATCGAAATCGGTGGAATAATAATAAATTGTGATAAAAATAATATGAGTCTATCTGATATCAGCTGCTTTTGCTGTTCATATATCCAAACAACAAACGTGGCCTGTCGGCACACGAATGCCCCCGGCGGCGGATTGGAGAAACAGTGGCAAAGTGTATTAACCGGGCCATCAAAGTATACTTAACTTGATAAGTCAAATCGTGAAATCGGCTACTGATTTAGAGGACTCCACTATAATTCAGTTATGTGCATTTCAAAGCATGTATGTATGTATGTATGTATGTGTGTGTGTGTGTGTGTGTGTGTGTGTGTGTGTGTGTGTGTGTGTGTGTGTGTGTGAGTGAGTGAGTGAGTGAGTGAGTGAGTGAGAGTGAGTGAGTGAGTGAGTGAGTGAGTGAGTGAGTGAGTGAGTGAGAGTGAGTGAGTGAGTGAGTGAGTGAGTGAGTGAGTGAGTGAGTGAGTGAGTGATTTGTTTATTATAGTGACATGTGTTAAACGAAACAGGGAATATATGTACAAAATAATATTGACGAAAACACCCGGCCCTATGGACCTATATGTCGCTTTCAAATGTTAGGTAACAAATGTATGTGTAAATATACAATATAAAATAAATAATTAGCACCTAGTTTGAGCAGTACAGATCATGTATATGATTAAGTGTAGGTAAAGCTATATGTGTACTTTGCACGCGTTCAATGTCGTGTCTGTAAGCGAATTAAAGAAGAACAAAAAAGCAAACCATTAAACTGAAACCAAATAGGCCAACAGTTTAATATTTGCTGACGACAATTGGTGCCATAAATAATTATTATGTTCATACAATTCTATCAGGAAGAGTTTGTGGGCTCGTGTTAATCAACCAATGAACGATTGAAAGACGAAACGAGTCACGAAACACGACAGTATCGAGTATTATATTCAATGGTAGCTATTTATCATTCCCGCTTTGTGATCGCTGCCGATTCCCATTTCGTCTGAAAATTCTTACATAATTCATGTACAGACACGTTCACGTTTGCATGTGCTTATAATGAAATTATATAGAGTGCATACTTGTGAAATGTGTTTTATTTTTGCTTGTCAGCGGAATTAAATTTAACCTTCATTTATTTTTTCAAGGGTACACTGATAGTATCAGCTTTCAGTTCGTCACGTTCGCTCAGGTATTGATATTATTACGAAATAAACAGTTGTATAGATCACATTATATATTAATACATTCAACACTTTCGATGTAAATATCTTCGAAATCATTAGTAATGTTCTCTGGCTTATATGTACGTAATGTTTCTAAGTATAACCTTAGATGGCATAATCAATTGCAGTGGCTATCTTAACCGAACACCAAGACAACATCTGTGATCCTATTTTTGATGGCTTTCACCGCTATTAAATCTCAAATTGTAATGTATGTGCATGATCGCAAAACATGCGTATGTACCAGAATGGTCATAAACCTGACATACACTGAAATATCTCTAAACCGGACACCCTGGGCACCTCCCAGGGTATCTGATTTAGAGAGGTTTCACTGTATTTCTTTTTTTACAGCGTAGACCCTCTCTAAAACCGGAGCGCAGGCAGTCTGTGTATCCTTAATTTTTATGAGTTTCTTTGGTACATATTTATTACGAAAATGCATTTTCAAGTTCGCAAAGCACAGCCGCATACCTTGGCATAGTCATATGTCTGATTTACAATGGAACATCTCTAAACCGCACACCCTCCCAGGTTGTCCTGTTTACAGAGATTCCACTGTATTTATTTCTCCAAGACCTAAATTATTTATTTTACCAATACTGCTATCACATTATATTAACGAAAGTGGGTGAGATACATTTCTTCGAGCACTGTTCATCCGAATGTACGAGGAGACACTCCGCGTACAGTGGAGCCTCTCTAAACCGGACACACTGGGAGGCCCCCAGGGTGTCCAGTTTAGAGATGTTCCATTGTAAATCAGACACATGACTATGCCAATGTATGCGGCAGTACTTTGCGAACTGGAACAGCCATTTTCATCATAAATATGCACCAATGAAACCCATAAAAGTAAGGTTAGACAGACTGCCTGCGCGTCCGGTTTAGAGAGGTTTTACTGTTCTTCACAATGTCTACGTTCATCGGGAACTGGAAGAGCTGTCGGCTGAAAGTCACATTGACATTGATCAAGGTTAAACACAATCCAGTAAACGAACCTTTGTATATCCAAGACGTTGCACACTGTGGCGGTGTATCCTCTACGCTTTGTATTCATAATTATGTATAATTATTCATGCAACTGAACATAATACAGGTAACATTACACGTGCAAAATACGTCTTTGTCCTTTTGTGTGCGTTCCCACGTTTAATTTACTGTCAATGTTAAGTGTATTTTATGTCAACGTATAATGAAATCCATGTAACGAGATAAGGTGAGAGGTGCGTAAGCTTAACTGCATAAATATCGCGATAATAATGACTTGCCGTCTAAAACGAGATAACGTGGGTGCGCTCCGGCACGAAGTCCGGACAAAAAAACTTGACAGTACCTCCAGTGCCAGTGATTTATATTTCAAGTTATACTGTAATACAGTAAGCTATCATTGTATCTAATTATAGGCGAATAGTAATAGGGCTGAGAACGGAAAACAAATAAGTCAAAGCTGATTTTGTTTTCATGAAATGTTCAGAATATCAATTGTAATAACATATCAAAAATCCTCATGAATCCCACTGGACCATAAGCCGTCCGTCCGTCCGTCCGTCCGTCCATCCATCCGTCCGTCCGTCCGTCCGAGCAAACGAGAGCTACATTGTGAGGTTAACCACAGTGATGGACTTGTTAAGAGATGCTTATTCCGTTTTTAACCCCGTTATGAATTGCTCTTGTGGGGTTATTTTGTCTTGTTTTTTATGCCAAGTGATAAGTATTCACAAGCACATGTATGAATGTCAGAAGTTCAAGGTCATATTAAGGAAAGTGTTGATGTGTGGCATTTGTCTAGAAGTATGATGTATTGACATATTAAAGTAATCCATCAAGGGATATAGAAGATATGACAGAAATGAGAAGCTCCGCGAACGTCTTAGTGTGGGTAAAAGTTCAAAGTTGTCATGGGCAAAAGGTCAAGGTCAGATTAAGGGCAACATGAATGTGTGGCATTTGTCCACAAGTATACTGTGTTGAAATATTTAAGTAATCCTTCAAGGGATATAGAAGTTATAACAAAATTTCGAAACTCTGGCGAACTTCTTAATGTGCCGGACACACAGTCTAAACACTATATGCCTCCGGCTCTACCGAGACAGGGGGCAAACAACGTTCACCTACGAACACGTCGATTCCCCTCCGTGTAACAATTAGTGAGTGAGTGAGTGAATAGGGTTTAACGTCCGCTTTTCTGACATAGAGGTACAAGCCTCAGAGAGTCTTACACGCAGACGGGTCAACAGGGTCGAGTCCCGTATCCACCTGTCCGAGGGGGGTAAATCCCAACTTCAGAACTCAATATTTACAATCAAAATATATATTCAGTCCTGAAATTAGAACAACCTGATCTGGTGCCAGGCCCTCGCCACACCAGCATCATTTATCCCATCCCTAAAAGTAATAGGATTAGCGTTAATCTTACATTTATATATGGGGCATAGTCCGACTCAACTCTCACATACAAGAAAGCCAAAAATGTACATGAGGGCCAAATCTGGTATAGTGGGTTCTGGAAAGTATGAACCCAATCGTTAAGCCAGTTTAGTCGCCTTTTACGACAAGCAATGGCTACTGCAGCACTATTCTCAGGATCAGTTGATCCCGCCCCGGTACCTGCACGGGGCTCCGTGTAACAAATACTCCCAGTTTCACCCAACAACCAGTGTGTACAGTTGTGTCATCATCTATCTGGGCCAGTAGAGAGAGAGAGAGAGAGAGAGAGAGAGAGAGAGAGAGAGAGAGAGAGAGAGGAGAGAGAGAGAGAGAGAGAGAGAGAGAGAGAGAGAAGAGAGAGAGAGAGTGAGAGAGAGAGAGAGAGGAGAGAGAGAGAGAGAGAGAGAGAGAGAGAGAGAGAGAGTGAGGAGATGAGAGAGAGATGAGAGAGAGAGAGAGAGAGAGAGCAGATGAGAGAGAGAGAGATAGGAGAGAGAGAGAGAGAGAGAGTGAGAGAGAGAGAGAGAGAGAGCAGAGAGTGAGAGAGAGAGAGAGAGAGAGAGAGAGATATGTTCAAACCACCAGTTGTGTCATCATCTATCTGGGCCAGTAGAGAGAGAGAGAGAGAGAGAGAGTGACCAAGTGGTAACTCGTGATACCTGACCAAGGTGTGACCAGGCTTGATTCTGTTCAGACTACACCACACATGCGGCTTTTGATATGGGGGTACACTGTTCATAATGTTGCTCCTGATTAGTACGAGCGTGTTCATTTACGGATATGGAGCTTCACTGGCCTTACGTACAGACATCATCCCTTTTTTTCTGCGGAGTCGTAATAATTATTAACCTGGTAAATAATCTCTCATCGTCGATAGTCAATAACCTGTTTCACGTACACATGAGTTACTGTGCCTTTGCAGACCGTTACCGCCGGTCATAGTCTCGATATTATAATCCACTGTCGTACATCAGTATGTGACCTCAGAGAATGAACGATTATTATTATGAGGACATTTAACCATTTCACCCTACATAACTTACATGGATTCGTCCATAATGAATTTTAGATGATTCCATATATTGAACAGGTTGTGGCTGGGCTCCAACAGCATATGTTGAGACCTATTTTTGTTCGTCCATTCTTTAGATATGATATTTTCGTGCAAAATAAACCTTTATTTACCATTACCGGACCAACGTGTTAATTGACATTATTATACTGTTTATACGCAACTTGAATTGCCACTTTGATATCATGGGCAATAACCGTGATTCCTTAAATTGTTAACGAAAACACATATTGATTCTCTCTATTTATTTGTTGTGTACAATGATGGTTTCGACATACGTTAAACGGATGATTCAAATATATTTATATATTTATCATATATTGCTACGCTGGCCGTCCTTGGTTAATAAATTGACCATTGTTCCTTTTAAAATCATTATCGTGAGACAATAGGAATGTGCAGACACATTTTTGTAGACGACAAATAATTGACCGTTGCAGACCGATGCGATTGCAGCTAAAATACCAATTGTCATGTTTCAAACCCGCATTGTGTCGATAAACAATTATGTACTTTACCTTTTTGCCGAATGTCATGTCTGGATTATAATTATTATTGTCGTTAGCGAAGATAGTATGAGCTGCACTGATCGCTGTCTGACAATTTCCGCCATCTTGGATTATGACGTCACGGGCAAATTCGATTTCTTATCGGAGAGTTCCGGAGCACTGTGACACCGGAATCTTCCGATCTTACCCGAATTGACGGGATATGACGTCAAAGTTAGTGTCACGTCACGCGATAGACGCGTATAAATAGTTGGAACCCGACCATTCAGTGCTTTTTATGCCAAACTGACAACCTATTAAACTGAATCTCCATACTTGGTGGAACTGTCCCGACCTCCAGATCTGGTAAACGTTGGTTAGAACACCATGGAACAAACCAGAAGAGAGGTTAGCTATTACTCCACCAAGTAGGGAAGATAATGTCTACCACAAAACACTTGGAACTGTTCATGATCCAAAGCTGGTGCTAATGCACCGACAAGTCTCGGAAGACCAGATTTGGTATCAACAGTCGGTGGCTTGGTGAACCAAAGCACCAGTCTTTCACATTGCTTATACCAGTCAATTGTTTCACATCCCTGATAATATAGAGTACACAAGAGTATGCACCTTGACACTCGTACTATGAGTTTATGCTCATGCAATTGTTAATAAATATATTGAAACTTTAATTAATTTCCTCCTCTATACACGGCCAACTAGTGTTTACCCCACCCAGGTTCTGTTGATCGAGATCTTTTATTTGCTTGGGATTTAAGGCCTGACCACTCGGTTGAAATCGAACCCGATTACTGCAGGCGACCCTCATCCTGACCTACTTCGTGTAGGGGTCGCCGCTGCAGTTTGGTGCAGAGAAGTGGGATTTTAATTTATTTTTACTGATCAAATTGATGATGTCATATGATATTAAAACTAATCAACATTGAACCTGGTGAAATACTGATCTGTTGACCGTGTGCGGGAAGGTAATTAATTAAACATAATTATATTGTTTTAACACTAAACAGTGTGAAAGCCTGGTGTTTTCCAATCCCAATCTCCCAAGACCCCATTTTATTTTAACAACATAATAAAGAATACAATTTTATTTAAATAAAGTCACAATTAACTTGAAAGCTTCTGACATCCGGTGTTCCCTGTACTTCAATCTGTTAAAATCTGAAAATAGAAAATAATAAAACTGATATCAGTCAAAATGGCTGATGACCACAATTATGCTGAAATTGTGAATGATATGGAAGATGACCGACAGAGTATTGATGGAAGTTTACATCGATCTGAATCACCAGATCCAGAGTAACTTTCAACAGGTTGGAAGACCGGGTTAATTCACAAATGACCGAAATGGTTTCCGAAGTGAAAAACACGTTATCCTCCATGACGGATATCATTGAACACCGATTGACTGATTTTGAATCCAGAATAAAATTATGAGAATAGTATTTCGCCTGTGACTGATCAAGGCGAACACAGATATCGTTTGCATACTGGGGAAAGGCCAGTTAATTAACATGTATATGGGTGACCAAAATCGGAACACAAACCGAGTTAGCAACTCAGATGGTGGGGGTACACCAATCTCAGAACAGGTCTAAGGGAGATAACTCGAATATGAAAATGAAACCACAGCAATTTCATGGATCAGAGGATTTAGCCGATTTTCTCACACAATTTGAGATAACAGCTGAGATTAATGGTTGGAATTATGAAGCTAAATCGCTGTATTTAGCACATTCACTGACTGGAGGAGCAAGATCATTGCTCAATGAATTAGGCCCACTGGAACGCAGGGATTTTAAAGCCCTGGTGTCTAAACTGAAATCCAGGTACGGATATGAGGGTCGTGCAGAGGTATTCCGCACTCAATTGAAATCCAGAGTGAGAGGTAAAAATGAAGCCATACCTGAACTGGCACAATCGATTAAGAAAATGACTAGACAGGCTTATCCCAGTGCAAATCCAGAAATAGTGGAAGCACTGGCATTAGACGTCTTTATTGATGCGATGACATATACT
>CM055275.1:61377485-61492485 GCA_029237695.1 Conchocele bisecta | reverse complement strand
ACAGGGAGAAGAAGAGACAAAGCTAGTGAAGCTGAACTACGAGTTGATGATATAGATGAGAGAGCTTGTTGCACAAAAATCCCCTGGGTTGCGCCACAAACCCAAACTTGTGCCTCAAGTGAAACCAAGACTGACATGAGTGATGAAAGGGAGACAACTCAGTTGTATCGAGTTATGATATTACTCGTTGTAGTGTGTTCACTCCCAACCGAGATACTGCTCGCAACTGTAGCACTATTGATTTGCCTGTGGTCAATGCATAAACCACAATGTTTGAAAAATGTTACAAGCAAGAGGGAAATTAATATTTCCAATTGTACATTAGCACACAAATCAAAGGCAGATCAAATCACTGATAAGAAACAGATAGTTATGTTGGAAACAAAGTCAAGTAAATCGGACTGTGACGAAGTAAGCTGCAATGTTTTGAAAGAGATCTGTACTAGTACAGATAAAAACAATGTTGAAGTCCAGTGTGAACCAGGACCTAACATGATAGACCTTTCCACCCGGAATGACCAAAATAGACAAAATACACCACCACTTCTGACAGATTCTGACGAGAATAGCGTCAATGTTGAGAATCTTGATCTTGAGCAAGTTGGAGAATGCCAACGTGCTGACCCAGTACTGAAGGTTGTACACGAGTGGTACAAATTAGGAAATAGACCAGAGTGGTCCAGCATAGTGAAACATAGTGTTGAACTGAAGTATTACTGGTATAGATGGGAATCTATAGTAATACAAAATGGCGTACTGTACAGAAAATGGGAGAATGACTATGGTACTGAAGTTGAGTTACAGGTGGTCGTTCCAAGACGGCTACGTACCACATTATTGAGACAGATGCATGACAGTGTGACTGCGGGTCACTTAGGTGTGAAGAAGACATTGCACAGGGTGAGACAAAGATTCTTCTGGTATGCACTCAGAAGAGATGTAGAAAAATGGTGCCATAAATGTGAAATTTGTGCCGCACGAAAGACACCTACGAGAAAGCCGAGAGCACCCATGAAGCAATACATTTCTGGTGCAAGATGGGAAAGAATTGCCATCGACTTCCTAGGACCACTAAGAAAAACAGAGAATGGAAATAAATATTTGATGGTTGTAGGATGTTATTTCACTAAATGGATAGAGGCGATACCGATAAAACACTTAGCTGAACATGTAGCGAGAGAGCTGATTGACAAGATATTCCAAAGAATGGGAATTCCGTTACTGTTACATACTGATCAAGGAAGTACCTTTGAGAGCGAATTATTCCAAGAAATGTGCAAATTACTGAATATTAGTAAAACACGGACAACTAGAGGTCGACCGTGTTCAGACGGAATGATAGAGCGAGCGAACAGGACAATACTGAACATGCTTTCAGCCTTTGTCGCTGACCACCCGAGAAAATGTGATGAGATGGTACCTTTCTGTATGATGGCGTATCGTAGTTCTGTACATGAATCGACCGGGGTCACACCCGCTGCGATGATGTTCGGTTCTGAGATTCAGCTACCAGTGGATATGCTGTTGGGTCAACCTGAAATGAACCCTGAAACAGACAGGAACTACGGATCAGATTATGTCAATCAACTGGAGGAGAAATTGCACCAGATACATGAATTTGCTCGGACAAATCTGAATGTAGCAAGTAATGCTATGAAGCGGAATTATGATGTGAAGACTAGCTTCACCACATATCATGAGGGTGATGCAGTATGGTACTACAACCCCAAACAGAAAGTTGGAGTGTGTAGTAAGCTGATGAGACCATGGTGCGGTCCATACAAAATTATCACGAAAATGAGTGATATACTGTACCGAATTAGGGAGAGACATAAGCCAAGGGTTGTACACCACGACAGGCTTAAACCGTTTAAAGGAGAGATACCGGCTTGGTTTAACTCAAATTAACTGTAGCTGAATGAAGTCCAATGACCCATTCCCCTGACCCGAAATCACTACCGGTAGTCATTATGTTCCTTACAATTATTGTTGTTGATTTACATGTGTACAATGTCATGTATTATATTTTTATACAATATTGTTGATTTATTACCCTTATGTTGTCTTGATCTTGGCCAGATGCAAACTGATCAGTAGATGATAGACAATCTGAAAATAATAAATAATAAAATGTCTGATGAAAATGAAATATGCAGATAATATGGACTGATCATGCAAAATGTGCAGATATTACAGACTGTTTGCGAAACAGTGAGACTGATGGAAGCTGTTAATGATACCGCTTGAATGGAATGAAAATGTAATTACATGTATAGTGATGAGTTAACTGACAAACTGATCTGTTTTACTCAAAGTAATGCTGTTGCTAAAACCGTAAATAGTCACAGATATTAGCTGACATGTGGTTATTGAAAGACAATCAAACGTCGCTAATGGAGTCGACTCGATGGGTGCAACCTCAGATGATTGGAATTATGTAAACGCATGGAACTCAGACATGTATCTTGTCTAATTTCAGAAAGATCAGATATTCCAGTGTACGATCTGCGAAAATGTACAATACCGCTCCTTTTACCCGATCAAACGCCACATAATGGAACAACACAGTGGGTTCTGCATGAGATGCACCAATTGCTCAAAATTCTTTTCACGTGTCGGTGGTCACCAACTGTGCGGAACAATAAAGGACCCAAATTGTACGTATTTCCAACGATCCACCGGAATAAAAGGAGAGGAAATCCGAAAGTTATATCAGGAATATATTAAAACAACGTTGAATAAGTTTGTAAATACAACACCGAAAAGCACAGAGATGGTGAGCCCATTAAGGGACTTGTATGAGAAACCGACAAATCAGAAACGACAGAGAGAGAATGGCACCGAGAAAATTCACCCAAAGCGTGTGAGAACGTCCACACCGATGACCCTTGGCCTCGACAGCCCGGACATTTCAATCTCAGAGCCGGACATGATCCGTGTTAAACGCACACCAAACACCAATCACAGTGAAACAAAGACAGCAAAATACACATAAGACTGATAAGATGAGAAACTGATTGGCTGGCACACCATAATGTGCATTAACTGATACTGATACTCACCTGATATATATCCGGTGAACTAACTGGCTGACTTGTTGGCCAAAGCCGATGTCGGTGGGATTCGTGGTAATCACACCGAATTCGGAACTGACACCCAAATTACTGATCCAACTCCGAATCCGGAGCCTGAAGAAAAAGAGTAGAGAAAAACAGTTGAAGATTGAATTTAATTGTAAATTGTAATTTTACTGTTGCATGCATGTACATTAAAAACACTTGAGATGTCTGATAAACAAAATTTTAATAATTCTGTGTCAGTCTGAATCTCCATGAACAATAAAATGTCTGATATTGCACTTGTAAGTAGACACTGATTATAGTTATTTAATTAAACAAAAATAATCTCAGATGTTTTTAATAATTCATAAATGTAAGTATTCTTGTAATTATTATTCAATTAATTGCTTTTGTAAAATTGGAACAATGGTAGCGAATTGAAATGGGTGCAAAGTCAGATATGCACCACGTGTCTGAGTTACAAAAGTTCAATTTATTGCCAATTACGGACTGTTATTTTTGCATATTCAAACGGACTGAGTAACTCTATTTGGGGACCAAATCCTTTTGTGGGTTGGGGGCAGTGCTACGCTGGCCGTCCTTGATTAATAAATTGACCATTGTTCCTTTTAAAAGCATTATCGTGAGACAATAGGAATGTGCAGACACATTTTTGTAGACGACAAATAATTGACCGTTGCAGACCGATTGCAGCTAAAATACCAATTGTCATGTTTCAAACCCGCATTGTGTCGATAAACAATTATGTACTTTACCTTTTTGCCGAATGTCATGTCTGGATTATAATTATTATTGTCGTTAGCGAAGATAGTATGAGCTGCACTGATCGCTGTCTGACAATTTCCGCCATCTTGGATTATGACGTCACGGGCAAATTCGATTTCTTATCGGAGAGTTCCGGAGCACTCTATGACACCGGAATCTTCCGATCTTACCCGAATTGACGGTATATGACGTCAAAGTTAGTGTTACGTCACGCGATAGAGGTGTATAAATAGTTGGAACCCGACGAGATTCGGTGCTTTTTATGCCAAACTGACAACCTATTAAACTGAATCTCCATACTTGGTGGAACTGTCCCGACCTCCAGATCTGGTAAACGTTGGTTAGAACACCATGGAACAAACCAGAAGAGAGGTTATAGCTATTACTCCACCAAGTAGGGAAGATAATGACTACCACAAAACACTTGGAACTGTTCATGATCCAAATCTGGTGCTAATGCACCGACAAGTCTCGGACGACCAGATTTGGTATCAACAGTCGGTGGCTTGGTGAACCAAAGCATCAGTCTTTCACATTGCTTATACCAGTCAATTGTTTCACATCCCTGATAATATGGAGCACACAAGAGTATGCACCTTGACACTCGTACTATGAGTTTATGCTTATGCAATTGTTAATAAATATATTGAAACTTTAATTAATTTCCTCCTCTATACACGGCCAACTATAGTGTTTACCCACCCAGGTTCTGTTGCTTGGAATTTAAGGCCTGGCCGCTCGGTTGAAATCGAACCCGATTACTGCAGGCGACCCTAATCCTGACCTACTTCGTGTAGGGGTCGCCGCTGCAATATGTAATGATGATTCAAATAAGTAGTGGAGTTTTATATAGAAAACGAAGCTTAGTTCGATGATTATGTCCAGTCCCTAAATTATGTTCGCTCATTTATAAATGCACGCACGCATGGTACGGCTGTACTCAAATACACACACTACATAGTGGATATCCATCGATATTTCATTGCCAGAGACGTTACCGCGGTTTATTTGATGTCGATATCAATATCAGTGAAATACTGCGATGTGATAAATAGAGAATAGTAGGTTAGTACCGTGAATGGGAAAAATATCTGGTAAGGCTTAGGAAACGGGATGGGTGAGGCTCTGCCGAGCACATCCCGTTTCCGTGCCGCGCCATATATTGTTCCCATTCACGGCACTAACCTACTATTCTATTTATCCCGTCAACACCTACAAACGGCTTTAAAATGCTAAAAAGTAACCACAATCACCGCATATATTCATACGCCGTGATTAGGTCGTATTGACAGGATATCAAAAATGTTTCACGGCACCGTGTTTGACGGCACATACGCACTGTGTTGAGGGGATAAACATGATAAATACGACAACTTCCATATCGCTTAATGTTGAGATGTACCTGTCATACTTTTAGCTGTAAATAATGTATTGTAACAAGCATGCAGACTTTGTCGCGCGTTTGTTTGTGTGTGCTTCTGTCCATCAGAAAATTGTGTTTGTTTTGTTTACCCGTTTGGCGGGTTAATCAATGGCTGTGGCCACCAAATTTGAATTCATTTCGCACGTGTGTAATTTTAATAAAATCGCTGGTTTGTATTTTATGTAGCTACGCTGGATGCACACTTTAACCGTCGTAGATTCAGAAGACAATAACAATTTATGTTCAGGAGTCATTGAGCATGCTGAGAAGGTGAATCAGATTGTTGCAATTGGTGTTCATTAATCTTAGGTGCACCAAATCTCTTCGCCACCTCTCCTTTCTACTCGGCTCTTACAAGCAACAGGCGATACCATTCACATCGATGAAGAATTACAAACTGAATGAATATTGCACAATAAAATTGACCAGCCCCACATACACGACACTTTCATTGACCAACCGTAAACAAAAAGCAAATACATTTGCATTCTTCAATATATTGCGCAGACCGACAATATCGCCCACAAACGGTCAATTTTATTGAGGGGAATATTATGGAATATTACGTGCTACCCAGTGGTTTACTGTGATTCTAGAGGGATTTATTTCCTTGAAGGAAATATTTCCTCTCAGATGTTCGCGAGACGTAATTGACGTCATGTTTTGACGTCATTTCCGACGAAGAAACAATTCATACGCTAACGTCAAAATTGTCAATTGTGACAACGTTATAAGCTGGTCTAAGGGCAAATTTCACATTTTTTCGAGGAGCATGTAATATACAATTTATTCCCCTACCATTTTTCGTCATTGAATATACCACTGAATACATATTGAATATACCAATCACATTATAATAAAGGATGCATTATTTACTGTTCAGTATAGCACTGGCAAGCGACATCGATTGATCCGGAAACCAATCACCATCACTTGACAATGCGATACTGAATACACCTTGAATATACCACTCGCATTGAATATACCACTGAATACATATGTAATATACCACTCACATTATAATAATGGATGCATTATTTACTGTTCAGTATAGCACTGGCAAGCGACATTGATTGATCCGGAAACCAGTCACCATCACTTGACAGTGCGATACTGAATACACATTGAATATACCACTCACATTGAGTATATCACTGAATACATATTGAATATACCACTCACATTATAATAATGGATGCATTATTTACTGTTCAGTATAGCACTGGCAAGCGACATTGATTGATCCGGAAACCAATCACCATCACTTGACAGTGCGATACTGAATACACATTGAATATACCACTCACATTGAGTATATCACTGAATACATATTGAATATACCACTCACATTATAATAATGGATGCATTATTTACTGTTCAGTATAGCACTGGCAAGCGACATTGATTGATCCGGAAACCAACCCCAATCCCTTGACAGTGCGATACTGAATACACAGTAATATATTAAATTTAATATATTAAATAATACAGTTACATTCTAATAACGGATGCATTGTTTACTGTTCAGTATAACTCTATCAAGCGACATAATCTGCTCAGGAAACCATTCCCCGTCGCATGACAGTGCGATACTCAACCCACATTGACAGACACTTTCGACTGAATAGTCCACTGACATTGTAAACATCGATTGTAAATATCTATACTGGATATATTATGTTCGCCCAACCCGACGTGCGGAGATTTACGGGTGCTTTGCTAACTGTTCAATATAACACTGGCAAGCGACCTTCATTGACCGGGAAACCAATCACTATCACTTGACAGCGCGATAATGAACACCCGATAACAGACACCCTGGATTTAAATAATTTAACTAATATTATTTAAAATACGTCTTCTACCTACGTTATAAGTATTGATTACTTATTTACTATCAGTATAGCACTGGCAAGCGACATTGTTTGATCCAGAAACCAATCCCTGTCGATTGACAGTGAGATACTGAACCCACATTGACAGACACTATCAATTGAATATTTCACTGACATTGTAAACATCGATTATAAACATCGGTACTGGATCGATTATGTTCGTCCAACCCGACGTGTGGAGATTTGCGTGTTACGTAGTTCATATGCGTCTACAAAGAAGTTCGCCACTTTTCTACAGTCAAAGTTTGACATGATGGCGCAATGTTCTGCAGAGTCTACACTTTGATCTATGTATCCAAGGTGTTTTCGTCTGAGCTCTGAGTAAGCTTCACATTGTACCAAAAAGTGTTGTTCATCTTCGATTGGTTTACTGTCACATAACTGACATACTCTGTCCTCCAATGGCGTAACTGGTCGTCGGTATCGCCCTAGTTCCACAGCCAACGGGAAGGAACCGCATCTAAACCGCGCAATTGCTGACCGTTGTCGGATTGTCATGTGGCGATTTAGATACTCTTCGGTTTTAAGTGCACTTTTATGAGTAAGATATGTTCTCAGTTTTGCAGATGCTTGAATATTGTTGTACCATTGGTTTTTGCGACTGTCTACAAGTTGAGCTTTCACCAATTCGACCAGATGTGCCGCTGAGATGGTTTGTGTTAAACCAGTATTATAGAAGTTCACTATTCCACATTGTTCAAATATGTGTTTCACATCCTCACACCAGGTATTACGGTATCGTAGTGTTAGTTGCATATCCCATAAAAATACACGATGTGTCAACCGCTGTTCGTCCATGTTGGCCAACCTATGCCAGAGTCGAATTATCTCGCATGTTCTTCGCGATTTTGGTGTTAGCCAGCCGGTGTCACCCTCTATGGCAAGTAGGCATGTCGATTTACCTACCCCTAGAAACGATCTCAGAGCTCTATACTGAAGTTTGTCAAATTTATCAAGCGCCTTATAACTCCAGACAGCGACTGCGTAGTCAGTAATCGGGACAACGGTACTGTGGTACAATTTAGCATATGTTGTGAAGTCCAGTCCTTTATTGGCGTAATACTTTGCAGTCAGTGCTCCTAGTGATCTACTGCCAGCGTCATAAAGTACCTATGCACTGTCACTGTAGTTCATGGTCTCATTAATCTCAAAACCAAGATATTTGTAGCTTGTTGTCTTTTCTATTTCAGCACCGTTAAATGTGAATATAAAGTCTGTTATGCGTGACGATTTTTTCCTGCAGTGCATAACCTTCGTCTTATCAATGTTGACCGTCAGTCTCCAACATTCTGTCCATGATGCTAATTCGTTCAGCATAGTTTGGAGGTCTTCCGGAGATTCCGCTATAAAGACCATGTCGTCGACATATTTCAGTATGCTTACCCGCTCACCGTCAGATAGCTGTATACCTAAATCAAGTTCGTTGATGTCTTTAGCGATGTCATTTACGAATATTGCAAATAATGTTGGGGCTAAATTATCACCCTGTCGCACGCCGTCATCGACGGCAAACCAATATGTCAATCGACCCTGAACTCTTACGCATGATTCAACATTGGCGTATAGCGATTTTATAATAGTGTACACTTTACCGTGAACACCGATTGATAACAGTTTGTACCATAAACACTCTCTGTTGACTGAATCGAACGCCTTGGAGAAGTCAACGAATCCAATAAATGTTTGTTTATTTTGTAGTTTCCGATTCCGCACTATTGTAGTCAATGTATATATATGATCAAGACAAGACCTTAATTTCCGGAATCCATTTTGTTCCTCACACAATATGTTATTTTCATCCAGGAATGTGACAATACGTGTATTGAGAATGTGACAATACGTGTATTGAGTTTTGTTATAGTTGACACCAGACTCACAGCACGATATCCCATTGGATCACGATAAATCTTTTTTTTCCTTGTTTCAAAATGGGATGAATTATCGATTTTATACCATACATTAGGTACTGAGTTGTTTTCAAAGCAAACCGTAAATAGTTTATGGAGTAACGGAGCTAAACAATCAATTTTCAAAATTTCATTCGGTATATTTTCTATGCCAACGGCCTTGCCAGATTTCGCTGCCAGTATGCTTTTCAAAACCTCCGCATATGTAATGGGTGAGTTTAACTCGGTCATCGACTCACTAGTCGCCGTCATACCATTTGTCTGTAGATGAGTTTCAAGTTGGGAATAGTCACATTCCCACTGGCGAGTAATATTTTCAACATCTGATAGGAAGCGCTCGTCGAAATCGCCACTATGATTCAGATCACTCAATAATCTTATATGGTCTGTGTGCCATTTACGTAATATAACGTTAGCGTCATTGGAGATACTGCCGTCATCACATAAAACCGCGTCTATATTTTGTTGCTTTTGCCTCGGGCCTAGTTTATTTATTTCCGCCCAAAATTATTTTGGGTTCTGCGTCCGCATTTCTGTAATACGCTGGCATTGTTGTGCGTAATGCTGCCGTTCATAGCTGCGCAACGTTTTATCAAACAGCTTGCGTCACGTAACGTATTCTTGTCGTAACGCCCTTTTTACATGGGTGGTACCGTTATATTTTAGCGTAGTTTCCTTCACTTTCGCTCGTGCTATGCCACAATGTTTTTAACTCATCACACCACCAGGGTTTCGCTGCATGACGCCGCCTTTTCTTAGCACCAGGATAAATGTCTTTATATGGGAACCTACGATCCATTTCCGTATGCATCACCTGTACTAATTCGGAGTATATAGCGTCTATTTCGCACGTAATTTGTGGGGATGACTCTAATCTATTGTATTTTCTCAGCACATTCATCATTATTAAACATGTCCCATGGAATGTCAGTCACGTGATATTTTCGATCAGGTTCGCCGTTCACCGATGGTTCAGTCTGTACGTGTTCAGATTGAATATCCGGATTATCTCCCTTCCGCTGTAAGTGGCCAGTGTGTCGGAGACATTCATAATCGGATAGAGTTACCTTCCATGATATCACAGAATGGTCTGGTATTTTGGCAGTACCTGGAGTGATGCAATATTGGCTCATACAGTCACTAACCAGTAATACACGAAAGTCTTTGACCCGTCGTAAACATTCATACGGAGTAATCACGTATAAGTATACCAGCCTGACATGGCGTTGTTTACATGCTTTGTTTATATAAACATGGGTGTATAAATAAACATGGAATTCCTGTAGGTATTTCCCTGTTTATTATGGCGCGTCGCTATAGTCATGATCGCTAAAGTCGATATATTGCGATTGACAAAACAGTTTCTCATACTGCAGCAGTGGGTAAATTGGCGGCCAACGGTGGCACTTGATTTTAATTTTGCACTGCATGCGTTCGATCCTTACTTTGGCCATTATATATATATATTATTTTTTTTAAATATTGTTTTTGTGTTTTCTTTTTCTTTTTAATGCATCTTTGTTACATGTAACAACATAAACCACATGCATCCACGTTTATTTATTTATTATCTGAAGTGAGAGGTTTATTTTTCGACATGGTGTTATCCGTAACATATTTGCATTTGTAGTGAGTCGAGGTGGACTTTCACAATAACACACGAATGTGCAGAATGCATTTCACAATGATTAGGTTCAAAGTGAAGTGTTTTATAATGTTGTGTAAAAGTAAATGCACAACTGTTTCGGGATGTGTGCGTTACCGCTGGCGCCAAAATAGTAAAAGCGAGAGAAAAATGAATGTATGTCTCTTAGTGGAAGCATGATTGTCGTTGAAAAAAGTTTCGTTTAAATTGTTTGTTAAAAGCAAAATCTCGCTTGATTCATGATTTAGATCGATTAAGCTTTCAGAAAAAATAGGGTGGCATTTTTTTCAAGTTCAAAATGGCCGCCAAATGCAAAATGGCCGCCATAACACCAATACGCAAATTAAAAACAATATTTTTTGGAGTTTTTGCGCATTCAAACTTGGATTTGTTACTGTACCATATTAGAAAGTGATTATGACATTAATAAATGTCATTAAAATTGATACGTGGGTAATACTGTGGCAAAATAGGGCTTATTACAGGTTTATCCGGTTTAAATTACACACACAATCGGCGTAATATTTGTAAAATACTTTCATATGCCCAAAAACAACAACACCGAAATTGGGTATTTATGCATTGACTAGCTTATCAAATCAATTTATTAAATATTCTAGAACATGTTATTGCTTTTGACCATCGAATTCATCAAAACTTGTTCTGATGTCCGGTTCTATCTAAGTGCCCAAGTGCATATAATTTGCAAACCGAGATTTCCCAGTACAAACGACTACATGGGCCTGTGACTAAAAACCTTTCTGACTAGATCTACATCATTGAATATTAGTTTGGTTGGGTGCGACATAGCTTTGCTCAGTTGCAGCCAATTAGATTGCTTGATTCCATACAAAGTAATCATAAACATGACATTGGCCCGATCTTATTGTTCATCCGATCCATTGGCACTGGACATTATTGAAACTGAACTGAATGATCCAAATAGTGAAGAAATATTAAATATGAATGATATCAATGAGACATATGTGCAATTACTTGAAGTAAACGGCATCACCGTGCCACGTGATTCACCGTATAAACAATATCTGGAACAATTGATTCTCGACAAGATTCTCGACAACATACACGATGTTCATTTCAACAGATCCCCAGAAAAGACAAAACCTGAGCAGGTACTTACTACAAAAAGCAAGGAAAGTTTGATAGCAAGCGCACTTAAGGCAGTAGATATTAAAGAAGATTTGAGAGTACTAATAAAAGCAACACAAGTATTGCGGAGAAATATCAACAAGTCAACTCATTGGGAGTTCAATGGGACCTTTGCAATTATGAGCCACCTATATTGCTTAACTGTTTTTGCAAAAACCTTATACAAGGGACAGGATGAGTCAAATATACTAGCAGAGAGAAATATGTAAATCAAAGCGCCTCTGTGCTGGCACAACACATTGTCAGTTCTTACAAATCAGATCGTCAGGTGTCGTAAAAACCAATGAGCATTGACAGCTCATTCCAACAACGAACCGAAACTCCATTTACTGTCAGTTTAGCTTTAGACGTGCACAAACATACACGATCTAGGACAATTGTAGAACAATTAGCAAAACTAAATTTTGCTGTCACTTATAACAAAGTTATGGAAATTGAAACGACTATTGCAAATGCTGTCCTGAAGCAAAGTGTCATCCATCGTGGTTAGTTAAAGAGACGTTCGTCTGGTTCGCATTGGACAACATTGATTTCTTGGAATCAACCCTTTCTGGCATGGACACTCTGCATGGAACGGCAATAGCTGTATACCAGGCTGTATCTCCAGACAAACCACAAGTAGCTCCACCGATTGAAATTGACCGTTCTGCAAAGGCCCAAACATTACATGATCCAATTCCAAGCAAACTATTGACATGTCAAAAGAAAAGCCAGAACCAAAGAATCTGAAAAGCGAATGTAAGATGGACACATCAAAACCTATCTCAGACCTGAATAGAAAGAAAGATATGGCATGGGTAATTGGTTGCTTAAACTGTGATGAAGACAGCGCAGTAGAGGTTACAAATAATGCTCCTGGAACATGGGGGCCATTTAATTAATTGCTGTCCTGTAGCAACACCAAGACAAATACCGCATTACTACCACCATTGATTCGTTCTCCTCCTACTGATTTAAGTACACTGTTCACCGGTCTTATGAGAGCACAGGCTCTCAACACTTGCGCAATGGGCAATGAGGCGATCACTGTAATGACACTCAATATGCAGTTGTACAATATGGCCATGAAACTATGGGTTGCACGAGATGATATAAGGAAGAAGTTCCTGTTTCGTCCTGGGCAATTGCATATGGTATTCTCTGCCTTGATTGATGGCATGGCTCTTGTGAATTCAATGTCCAAAGGAGATGCAATAAACACGTGCAACGACTTTGTACAAGTATTCATAAATATGCATGGCAATATAGCAGGTTATGATGAATTGAGGTTGGTATTTGATAAATATGTAAAGAACTCACTGAAAGCACAAATGAGAAAGAAGAGAAACAAAGGACAGTCTACATATGACTATGTCGGCGATAATACATCCATCAGAAACATTGCATTGAAGGATTTTCTATCAAACACTAACACCAAAGCAGAGCTGACAGAGTATCTAGCGAACAAGTGCCTCAATCACAGCAACAATCCCGATAACAGACTAAAGAAATTTATTGTAACAGCGGGAACAGATAGAAAATAAAACATTGATGTGCCTACCTCATTGACCAGCCACAGTCAGGAAGAAGCAGACACATTGCTCTTACTGCATGCCATGACCATTGACAATACGGCAGAACTGGTAATTGATTCTCCAGACACTGATGTATTCGTGTTACTGATACAAATGTATCCAGACCTGCCGTTGGCACAGGAAAGGGTCCTCAGAGGAGAAGCATTGTCGTACATCCTGTTTACAATATCGTAGGGCAAAAACGTAAAATATTAAGTTTCCATGCATTCACAGGATCTGATGTGTCTGGCAGATTTGCCGGTAGATCCAAAGAGATGTGTGTTAAAGTCTTCATGTCGTGCGACGATCAGATTCTGGACGCATTGGCTACACTTGGAGTCGTAGACCCATCGCCAGAAATATTATCCCAGCTGGAACGATTTGTGTGTCTCCTGTATCGATCGACAACCTACACCAAAGTAAACGAGCTTCGTTGGTATCTGTATTCAAACCGTGCTACTGAAGGAGAAGCAATTTAGAAGCAAAATGACCTGCGTTTATATGACCATATAATGCGCATATGTCCATTTGTTGCTCAAGCGACTATATGAATGTACAGGTAAAGCAAATACAATGGCTCACATGAAATTACAAATATCTAACAAGTTTACTGCTCGTACTGCATACAATGTGCGTCTATTTTGCATAACAGTAAATCCAGACTCTATACATGTATGTGACAGAAATATGTCATGCAATACACGGTTAGCTGAGTTACATGTGTGATTATCTAACTTTTCTGAGCATCTAAGAAATAAGTTGTAAAAGAAAAACTAAAAAATTAATGAAACAGTATTTTCTTTTAAAAAATCAGCGTTTGTATATGTGAAAACTGCTCTTATTTGTTTCAAGCGGCCATTTTGAAACTAAAAATGGTCTGATTATAGTTTAAAATGAGTATTATATTGTGTTCTGGTCAATATGTATAAGTATGTATGTTAATTGTGCTAAATAAGTAAGTTTGAACAGAAACTACTTATATATATATTATTATAAGTCTCCATTTACAGTGTTGGCGGCCATCTTGAATTTGGACGCCATATTGGATTTGAAAAAATTGCCACCCTATTTTTTTTCTAAATATTCATATTATAAACAACTCAAAACAAGTGGAAGTTTGCTTTTAACAAGAAATTTAAACGAAAATTACATTCTGGCTCCCACTATTTGGCAGGATTCGAACTCACGACCGTCCGATCACCAAACAGCAGATCTATCCACTAGAGCACTAAACGATGTTACTATTATTAGCAATTCTATCGAATGTTAATGCGTTTGCGCTGGTATACAAATACCATGTCTACAACATATGACGTAAACTATTTAAAAATAGCACGTGTTTACAATAATATTTACAATAATAACGCGCCAGCTCAAAGCGGTACACCTCTAGTCAAACACTGCTACACCCTTCGGCGATACGCTGGTGTAATTATCCATATGTGGGTCGCCCCGCCCATTTAATACGCACATACGAGCGTCTTTCAAAAAATCTATAAGAGCGTCTCCTTGCTGGTTGCGTGTCAATTGCCATATTTGATATTTCCAAAAGGTACCCTTGAGTAATAATGATTAAAGAAAGTTCAAATAGGTGATTGATGATAATTGGGATAATTACGTTAATCAAAATCAAATTCCAATTTGCATATACATGTACATATATATATAGAGATTCAGTTGTATATGTGCATACACATCACCACACACAGAGAATAACAACAACAACAAGCTGTTTGACTTCTCTGAAAATCACCAAATAAAGCTGATAAAACACAACTCTGTAAGTATATATCACCTGAACACTGAAGTAGGCAATCATAGACAATATCGACTAGCTTCACTGAAGATTTAAGGTTAGTCTGTGCCGTAATTCTCGAGTTATTGACTTTTATATCACTTTCTCCTTTGTCTGAAAATTCCGCCAATATTTACACCAACATTGAAGTAACCTATAGCCGTCACTGCCTGTACCCGGAATATCACTTGTGTAACTTGTGTAATTTGATAGTGGGGGTTTCCTCAACCGTCACTACCAATTGCTACCAATTGCTACCAATTGTTAATATAAAAGTCGATACTGCTTATCTACATTCTACATAAACCACGCGCACGCACAGATATTTGCACTTTCTTGCGGACATCGGTGCGAACGCGGCAAAACAAGATCTTTTCGAAGACTTTTGAAAACAGAAGATAGCGAGAACCGAGGTAAAAAATATTTCTGATTATACCAGTAGCAAATATAGTATAATAGTATAGAATGATAGAGTAAAAGTATAATAAAATAATAATCTTGAACATTTGCAAAACTTAGTATAGTGGCATATTACAAAAACTCTGAAATTTGAAACTTGAAACTTGAAATTTGAAACTTCACCACAAAACCACCCAGAACATCAAACATAAGTCATAGTCTCGTGTCTGAACCCTAACCTCGATTAGCAGTAGCAATTAAAACGAATAATCCCACCTAGTCTAGCGGCCACACTTAATAAACACCCGTTATCTATAAAACGTTTATAAAACGTTTATAAAACGAAATATACGAAATATTGGCATCAATTGTTGACGTCGGCCAGTCTCTCAAACTAGGTAATACTAGAAAGATTCATAATAATTGTTACGCCGTAGTGTAATCAGATAGTTAGATAGATATATAGATAGACAGATAGATAAATAAGTAGCTAGGCAGAACATTAATTCATTAAATCCAAACAAAATAAAAAAAATAAAAAATAAAAAATCTAAGCTTGCTAATTGCTTCATTATCACTTCTCAGATTAAATATAATGGCTCAAATAAACACCCCCAACACCCCCAACAATAGGAAGAGAGCAAGGGAACAAGACCATTCAGATAATCTATCACCAAACTGCAAATCACCGGATGCAAAACAACCTAACAACAAACAGAGTACCCCACCCCCGTCTCCTACATCGATACCATCGCCCACTCGTTCTCCACGCACAAATAATAAGGAGCAGCCACAGTCACAATTCGACACATTGCATTTTAAATTACTAGGGGCAGGAAGGGCAGTGATAACAACATTCCAGTTCGCCATTGCGTTAGCAACTTACGTAGGCAAGAATATGTCATCTAACGACGTTAAATGCACCCGGGATGCAGACATCATAAAAGTTAGTACACAGAAAAAGTGGATTGACAGGGCAAAGTCATTCACTGCACCCGCTAGTATGCGCAACGTAGAGTTTAAATTACTTCAAACACAAACGCAATCAACTAACAATACACAACGCAAACAACAAAACCAGCCACAAACCGCAATCGGAATCGCTAATCATCCCGACTTTATAGGTCTGAGTAAGGAAGACTTAATGTTGGCAGTAAACGCCAATAAGAACAATATCACCGCGGCACATCAAATAGGAAAAACCAAATCTACTCTACTAATTCACTTCAGCACATCCCTGTCCTATCAAATTACACCAGCACCCTACATTAACGAAGGTAACCCCATTGACATCGGCATAACAATCCAACGACCGATTCGCTGCACTAAGTGTCAGCAATTTGGTCACATACAAAAATCATGCAAAAAACAACACAATAATATGCCCCATCTGCGCGTACAACCATTATTACAAAGACTGCACGAGCAAACAGGTCAGGGACAATGATTTCTGCAATAACTGTTACGTGGCTGGTGTACAGGCTTGTGGACATCGGTCAAGTGATCCCTACTGCCCGATGCACTTAAATACAAATCACATCTCGAACAAAAGAACAACACTAGGCAACTGGCACGCAACGCACTAAAAGAACAAATAATGAACCCTGTAACAAAAACACTGCCTATTCAAGTAGTCACCAACAACACACCTGCAAAACAACGAACTACAAAACAGCCTCCAACGAACCCGCCCCAGCCCCACAAAAGAAAAACATAAAAAACAAAGAAACCCCAAAGAAGATAACATGCAAGGATACGTTTCTAAACAACAGCTCTTAAAACTAATTTCGGCTCTTGAAATTGCAATTGAAAAACAACTAGGAGTAACCACCAATGGCATTATAGGACAAATAGCAGAACAACACTTAGGACAAAATGTAATAACAACAACAATTCCTAGCACACCATCCACTGAAAAAATGCACACGTCACAGATGGACAGATCCCAATCAGAAACTTCTATACTAAACGTTTTAGGTACACTGGCTAATGCGGACAAAGTAATAAAGACACTAAACAAATTTAAATCAAGTAAACAATCGACCGTTAGCGGACAAAGTAGTAAGCCCTTTACCACGAAACTGGGGGGAAACAAATCAACACTTACACCCGAGCCCCTAATGTTTGATAGCAGCATGGACGACTCAGACCCAAATAAACTAATAATCGTAACATCAACCGAATCTATAGAGTCTCATCCCATTCAAACACTAACAGGTATCTCCAATATTTCGACCATTTGTGCAGACAACACAACACTACATGAAATAAACGATAATGAGGACACACCAATAAACAAACAAACGTCAAGCAATAATGTTGCCACATCAACACCCAATAACAGTCCAGCAGAAAAACGTACAAGTATAGACAATTATAATGTGCGTAAAACTATAACAGCAAATCGTAAATATAATACAAAATCCATAAAAGATAACGTAACCGAAGTTAGTTCAAAGTGAATACAGGCATGAAAAACAGAATAAATTTACTAACAAGCAGAAGATAGGTTAAAAAAACGTATTAAAATCAGTGGCACCGTTTGCGGAACAACAACAACAGTGCAATTTAACACCATTTAATGGTAATAAAGTCCTAAATTCACAGAAAGGGAGTCAGGCATATGCACCAAAAAGCTCATCATAAGAAAACATATATATAATAAATAAATATGGGTAGAAACAAAAATAAAGGAATGACCCTGACCGTCTTTCAATGGAACTGTCGGGGATTTGTAAAAACAAAAGGAGAGCTTATCAATGTTCTAGAAAATAACGTAATGTCACCTGATGTAATATGCCTGCAAGAAATGTCAAAGCCTTCAACACTCACTGGATAAAACCTCATATCCTACACAACCAATTCTTTCCATGGCAGTGGGGTAGGAATATACGCTAAAAATGGAATATCATGTGTAGAACTTAAAAC
Source organism: Conchocele bisecta (assembly GCA_029237695.1). Classification (NCBI taxonomy): domain Eukaryota; kingdom Metazoa; phylum Mollusca; class Bivalvia; order Lucinida; family Thyasiridae; genus Conchocele; species Conchocele bisecta. The sequence continues at coordinate 61,473,925 of CM055275.1, read as the reverse complement.
AAATCACCTTACAGAAAAACTAAATAACCTCTATTGTGGTATTAAGGTACTCAGCAATAAAGGAAACATTGATATATTAAATGTGTACATTGGCCCTGGTAACCATAATCACGGACCAAAACTAAACAACCTCAATAAAATTATCACACAATTAAGCAATAAATCTCTAATATTGGGTGACTTCAACGGGCACAACCCACTATGGGACGTGCATTACAATGCTAAGACAAACAAAGTAGGTGATGAAATAATACAATTTCTAGATAACACTGATTATGTAGTACTTAACAACGGAGCTGTAACTTACGATACGCCACACATTTCTTCAAGCAAATGTATTGGAACAGCACCCGACATAACATTAGCAACACCTGCTTTAGCTTCCTTGACCTCCTGGTCCGTCCATGACTCTACACTAGGAAGTGACCACTATCCGATAATTACTAAAGTTTCTACCAATACCATAGAAGTACTCCAGCCACCATTCCTAAATGGAAGTTAGGTCATGCTAACTGGGAGCTGTTCCAACGACTATGCACTAATAGACTACACACAGATACAAATCTAGATACAAAACAATACCACGATGAATTTGTGAGCACCCTCTATAACATAAGTAAGGAGAGTATACCACAGACAAGTGGTAAAGCTCATAATCGCCCAACCAATCCCTGGTGGACACCAGCTTGCACAGATGCCATTAAAAACAGGGAGAACTGTCTGCGTAGATGGAAACAAGCACACAAATATCATACAAACACTTAAACAAACTAGGCGAGAGGATATTTGAAAGCTAAGTCCCTCGCGACTGAAGTAATTAACGACGCAAAAAGTTGTGGTTGGGAGAAATTTATATCTGAAATAAATAACGACAAAACGAGTAAAGAATTATGGGACCAATTTAACAGAATCAGAAGAAAAGCTATAAAGCCAATGCCTCCACTATTACATAACAATAGCAATGTCTACGACAACAAACAAAAAGCAGAGGTGCTCACAGACCATTATACAACTATGTCAAGTGACAATAATCTTAATCCCGAATTCAAAACAGTTAAGGTTAAGAGAAACCCCGAAATTCAAACAAAAATAGATACTAACACGTTATGGCCAGAATCTAATGAGGTTGACTGCCTCAATCGGTGCTTTATTATGTCAGAACTAAAATATGCCCTTAAAAATAAGAAAAACTCTGCACCAGGAGCAGACAAGATACACTACGCAATTCTAAAGCATGTCCCAAAAGAATCTATGGAACAACTGCTTCTGGTGATAAATAAATCTTGGGTAAATGGTACACTACCAGATACCTGGAAAGAAGCTACCATCATCCCTATATTGAAACCAAAGAAGGACCCAAACACTCCCGCCCTCATACAGACCCATTTCTCTAACACCAGCAATATGTAAAATAATGGAAACGATGGTAGCTAACAGATTAAAACATCACTTAGAAACAAATCAGAAACTCAGCCCGACCCAATCAGGATTCCGAAATAACAGATCTACATTAGATCAACTCGCACGACTAGACACAATTATTAAAACAGCCATGATGGAAAAGAAAATGGTCGTTGCAGTATTCCTAGACTTAGAAAAAGCTTTGACCTAATGTGGACGAAAGGTGCAATAGAACAACTCATCGGGAAGGGCATAAATAATAGAATGTTGTTGTGGCTTGACAACTTTCTAACGGGCAGAAAAATTAGAGTGAGAATAGGATCAGAACACTCGAATTTCAAAATGTAGATAACGGTAGCCCCCAGGGCAGCGTAGTTAGTCCAACGCTGTTTAACATCATGATAGATACATTGTATAACGAACTCAATGAGAAACAACCAATTACAACTATCAAAAATGATCTATCGCAATTTGCAGATGATAGCTCGATCTGGCATGTACATGCAGATCTCATATAGCCTTGGGGGCTGTACAGACAACATTAGATAAAATCACAACATGGCAAAATAAATGGGGGTTTAAAATATCCCCACTAAAAACCGAGGCAGTTATCTTTCATAGAGGAGGACTTATTCTACAAAAGCACGGAGCAACGGTATGCATATAAAGGAGATCAACAATACAAAATTAAAGAACTAGTTGTTAACAATCAGGCAATACCATACAAAAAATGCGCAAAGTTCCTAGGTATGTACTTGGACGATAGACTTACCTGGGGACCTCACATATCAGATCTAATTCAACGTTGTAGGAAGGATCTAAATCTAATGAACTAATCTCAGGTACATCTTATGGTGCAGACAAATCCTCCCTCCTACAACTATATAAAGCATTAATCCTGTCGAAGATGGACTATGGATGCATGCTATACAAAGATGCTGCGGCTGCTCACCTGGATAAGTTAGAATTAATTCAAAGAGCAGCGCTAAGGCTTGCCACGGGTGCCTATAAAACAACAAGAGCCGCAGTAATCGAAATAGAAACAGCAGTGTTACCACTAGACTTAAGAAGGGAACAAACATTACTCAAATACTGGGTCCGAACCCAACCCCATGGCGCTCACCTACCAATCAACGAACTAATACAACTCAAACCAGCATACAAATACAATATGATTGAACTAAAACGAGACGCAACCAATACAGTCAATAATTATACCAACAAAAAAGCCAATGTAAAAACGTGTTATGCAATGAATGCACTAATCTTAACAGAAGAATATGATTGGGTGGATGCGAGATGCAGCCATTCAAAACGCATATCCCGTATTATCTATTTGAAATTACAGCTCGATCTGATCTCACTGAAATTATAAAAGATAAAACTAAGAATCCAACCCTTAGCCTCAAACACGCAATGGAACATTTAGAACATAATTGGAAAGACAGCTCACATCTATACGGACGGTAGCAAAAACCCAGAACTCGGTATCACCTCAGCTGCGTTTGTGGTCCCGGAACTAAGTCACGTAGAACAATACAAACTGGCCCCCAATCTAACTGTATTTACTTCGGAACTTATTGCAATTGAAAAAGCCCTCATATTCAACCTAAAATTAAAAAAAAAAAAAAGTACAATAACACTGTAACCATAACAGACTCACTAAGCTCCATCCAAGCAATCAACACAGGTACGTCTAAAACGAGACCTGACAAGGTCCATACCATTAAAAATTCTTATAAGTAAACATATGGAACAAGGGGAAATTATTAATATAGACTGGGGTACCCTCACATGTTGGAATACCTGGAAACGAAGAAGCCGACCGAGCGGCAAGCACAGCTCATTTGATAGGAACACAAGTATACTCTGCCTACACACAGAGAATTATATTCAGTCATTAAACACAAAATAAAATCAAAATGGCAAAAAACGATGGATAACATTCATAAGCATTACTATGGCGGGCACACATTTCAAGTCATGGTGCCTACCATACCAAATAAATGTAAAACAATATAGCAAGGATAGAATGTCAGATAAAATAATAACACGACTCAGACTAGGTAGAAACGGTATAAAGGCAAATCTTCATCCACAGGGCAGCGATATTAATGTAGATTTGAATTGTAGTCAGTGCGACGAAGATGAAATAGAAGAACTGGACCACTATTTCTTCTTCTGCCCAGCGCATGAATTAGCAAGAGAAGATCTAGCCGCTGCCTGCTTAAAAAATAATGTTATATCATCTCCATATAATTTAATATTCCCCCCTAAAGAATGCGAAAATGAAATACACTTAGCTGTACTAAAATACATTAAGGCGACAGGTTATTGGAATAAAATATAAACATGACACCGTTGCTCCATTAAAATTAAAAGCTGTCAAAAATAAATGATATAATGATTTACCTCTAAACACACAGACGGTGAGGGCAGCGGCCCTGTCCGAAGCTCTGGTGGGCCAAGGTTGGTGGTTACACACCGTGGTGTGACCGTCACATCGGCCTGCCGGAGTTAGGATAGGGGGCGCTCGCCACTCACCACTCCAACAGTAAATATTTTCAGGATTTACCAATCTAATATAATCTTTAAACATGTCAATAGACGTCCGTACACTCGGCCGGGAGGCGTTACTCATTCTAGAGTGAATAGTCGAATGACGAGCAACATCACTTGTGTCGGGATACATGTTTTCTCCGGCAACGAGAGGACTGTTGCATACTATACTGCTCGTCTGCCTGCTAGATGCTCGCACCTAATAATAACTAGTTAATATTGATCAATGGTGGCAGCCGGGTGCTGCCTGCATCCAATGCTACAACAATTCTCACCTTTAGTCTGCTCACTGGTGCCACTGGTCTCATAACAATACCGAGTTGACTTGCAACAAGGAAAGTATAATAAGACCCAATGGGTATGTACTCGATCGGAACTGGCCCAGAAAGTTTCTTGCGTATGGACTGCCTTATCGAGAATTAGTACTGGGAAATTAACGAGACGATATGTACAGGCTCGTGTGGGCTAACACATGAATCCAAAATTAACATACAAGTAATCCCACCCAACGAGTGTACGGAACTCTACCCACCACAATCCCGATATGCTATTATGTACTATGTTAGACTAGACTTAGTAGATTATTTATTTGTAGTAGTGGTAAGGGTAATGAGTGGAAAGAGGAAGGGTCAACAATTGATCTGGTACCGGTGGAACTCGCTTCACTGACGAAGCCTGTTTAGTCGGTGACGGACGGACTCTTCTTGCACGCATTATTGTTGGCCTGCCTTCTAACCACTCAAGCCAGACTACTTCTGGTATTTTAATCAAACTGCAACAATAGGGTGAGTGGTGGGATTTTACATATATGCATAGACGTACTTGTATATATATCCATGTACATATATATATAGAGCGCGCACCGTCTGATAACAAAATATACTGGACTCGCAGAGATTGACATCGATCCGTGCATAAAATGCCACGGCTTCTCTCGGTCTCTGCGAAGCTCCGGGACGGCTGGTGTCGTGGGGATATCGTTGTCGGGAACCGTAAAGTCGCCCCGAACCTCTGCGATATCAGCCGTTAGAAATAGTAATAATATACAAAAAAAAAAAAGAAGCAATTTCCCAAGGTACACACATTATTCGAAAATAGCACTGTACTCGAGTGAGCAATGACTTTGGTGAAGCTAGCCTCTACCCGAATACGTCACAATCCAAATAACTGCATAGCGGTCTGGTCGAAGGGAGGGTAGCATAAATGAATCGGGGTAGCTAAGTATGTCAATGCCAATAACTGACGGCTGATGTCACTAAAATAGTCAACAACTCCAGAACACTCTAACGATCTCCAGCAAGCTACTTGCCCCAAAACCGGCCAACATGCATTATAGATATAATCCCAAGTCTGAAACAAGTGCCGCTCTAATATAAACTTGTATTTTAACTGTAATGTAATTTTAAAAATTGGCCCGATAATACATCAATAAAAAACATATAGGAACACTACGTCTAGGTCCACACTGTCGCCGAGAGATAATCATAATACACATATGTATACATGTCCATGATATGTACATATGCAAAAATGCATAGCATAATCAGGAATCCCATCTCCAATACACGAAACAGATAGGGACCATACAATTGATGCTGAATAACCATACATGTTGTTCCCCAAGATTTGTTGTAGCACCAATGCGTCTCCAACGAAGCGTCACCGAGAGGACCGCATCCAGGTACACCGATACTTGTCTAGTAAGTAGACAAATATCACCGACTCTCACTAGGTCACACTGGTCTGGTCCATCCCAGGCAAGCGTCCAGGGAGTTCAGAATCTGCGGACGTAATACACTCATGTCACCCATAAGTCCACTCAGTCCATCTTATGATAGACCGCGCGAGACACGGGGGCGGCTCATAGCTCCCTTACGTGTGTCTCGTCCCGAATGGCAGGGTGACAGTTTTTTTGTTTTTTTACTACATCCAAGCACGAAATAATAGCTCACTCCCACCCAACACGGACGGTCCCATACACGCATAGGCATTATACATGTACACAATACTCCGCAGAGCAGCGTGTAGTGTAGTAAAGAATATGCATAACATAAACAAATATAAACTCACATACCCATTGTGTCCGGTAAAACCACTAAGGCGACCAAGTCAACATATGAAGTCAGTGAAGACAGAAGCTGCTCCCGCTGATTGAAAGCCTGGAGTGCTTGGTGAACCCGGGTGTCACAAATAACCGGTGGATCCACTCCATACAGACACGACGCTAGAAGACTGAAGCACAAGAACGGAGGATTACTGCCTGCGTCAATATATCTCAAAGCGCCGAACTGTTTCTGTGCAGTTAGTGGTCGAGCCGGGCATAGTGGTCTCATCATATTGTCCAAATAGTCAATCAACAGAAGCTGGCCCTATGGGGACCAGCTATTTCGCCCTTAGGGCAGTAGATGAGCTAAGTCAATATGACATTGGACATAACCCTGACAGACACACTTAGATAGGCACGCACCCACAACATATACATACACAATCCAGATAAGGGCATCTGTGATTTTCATGCATACAGCTCACTCAAACACAAACCAGATGCGGTCCTCGCGGTATAGCCAGACGCCTACGACACCAACAAAGAGAAGATCAGAACCAAATAAAACAAACTTAGTCCCCTCTCCTCGGGGACAAGGCCTCGCTCGTGCCTACCACCCACTCAGTGGGAGGTGGCCTAGGCCTCTGTGGACCCGACATCGGGTCGTTTCCTCTGTGTTGCATACTGGGCAGTGTCATGCTATATGCGTCTTGGGATCTGTGGCGGAATGAGCTGCCTGGGTGTTGCCAGTGGCGGCCTTATGGGTGACTTGGGCATGGCTTGCCTGTCTCCTCGTCGCTGCGGGTGGCGGTTACGGTGCGGAGCCTCCGGTTGTCACTGGCTGCGGTGTCCCGGTCTGCTGTGGGTGGGTCGGTGGCTCGGCTCCGGCTCGGCCTGCGCTGTTGCTCCTCTGTGGGCGTTTGATTTGCCCATATCACGTGGATCCGTCTCTGCTTGGTTTGTCTTGCCTCGTCCAACCCTCTAATAGCATTAGCAGGTAATATAACAATGTAACGGCTGAGTCCCCATATATCATGTGCACGCACACTCGGCCCTCTTCACGGTCTGACATATCGGCATTGTGCAATAGGAGAATGAACTAATTAGGTTAAATTCACCGTCTCATCGTCTCCTTCATTTAATGCACATATTTCGACTGTATCGCATATATTAGTAAATTCGGAAACAAATGGGCCAACGGCCATTGGCCTGACCATTTACGGGCACATACCCGGGTATGGAAGGTCTTCGAGCCATTTCCCACCCTTAAATATAAGAAATTCGGTTGCGTGTTTTATCAATGGGGATTCTCTGCGGAATGGTTTCCAGCATTTCATTCGAATCCGATGCCTCCCCGATCCTCCCATTTACATCCCCCATCACGAATACTGGTAGGTCCCCCTGATACTGGTGAATATATATCGGAAATGAGTTTGTCATAAAACTGTTGCGACGTGTCGCCGCGACTAGAACCATGTGGTGGTAAATAGCATGAACACAGATAAGCACCAGTTTCACCATCATGCTTATCCGTTAATTTTATCCACAGAATATCTTCGTATGATCGATCAAGGACATAAACATTATATGATTGTAAAATACTCTGCTTTATGAGAAAGCCTACACCGCCACTGCCGCGTATTGCCTTAGGGTTTAAGTTTAATCTATTGTGTCCAATCCATAGATATCCGGGTTGACGTAACTCTTCATCATGTTTCAGGTGTGTTTCACATAGGAAAATGATGTCAGCATCCAGACAATCGATAATAGTCTCCCGCAATTCGTAACTAGATGTATTGTTTTGTTTTGGGTATATTCCGTTAACATTCCATGTTGCTAGCGCGAGGTCACTGAGCCCCCGAGACTGGCTACTGTCCTAGTTCTCATATATTACCCGGCCGCCACGCATTTTAAGTCCCGTTATTTTATTTACGATTGCACGCGTATTTGCCTCTGCAATACGCTGAAGGCGCGTTTTGTCTGATTCAATGTAAACATTACTATATTCACTGCGTTCACGCAATTTGCGTTTTGATTTCAACACGTCCCTTCTTTGTGACACCGTTTCAAACGTAACAATTACCGGCCGCGGGCGCCGTCGCCCTTGACCAGTGTTCATGTTGGGATTAATTATGTCCCCTATACGCTTAGCACATACAATATTGGCGTCTACGTCCAACACATTCAACAGTGTAGACGTGTATTGCAGCAATGTGTCTACATACTGCCCTTCATCCTCCTCGGCTACATTTTTAATACAAATATTTCGCTCTGTATCAAACTCGGACTTTGGTGGACCATGATTAATATTCCCGGGGGCCTGGGTCTGCACTGTGACTTGCTCTTCCACCTGTGCGATTTGTTCATGAATTGTTTTTATTTGATCATCTACACGTTGGAATTCCGTAGGGACGATATTGCAAGATTCAAATGCGACTTCAAATCAGTTTCAAATTTTGCTAACCTGTTCTCCATTTGACGTCTATTGTCACAATTGCTTTGTTCCATTTTCTGTAAATACTGGTAAACATCGTCTATTGTCCGATGCCCCGCTGTGGATTCCATGTCCGCCATTGTTTTTTTTGTATTTTTACCGGCGTACCCGGTTCAGAATCCGAGGAGCTTTGTCTTCCACGACGAACTGATTGTCTCACACGATCAAACATCAAGTAGCCACAAATTTACACTCACGTTGGCGAATACACTAACTATTATTAGTATCCTTATATATTCCTTTAAAAATATACTTCCATTTTATTCTGATCCGTGTTTGGAAAATGCCGCCATTACCAAGAACTATAACTCTGTATATATAATTTATGTCAATAAGAACTAACAACTGCATATATTTGATTATTAAAAGTATGCAGAATTATTATACTGAATTTATTACATTATCACAGCCATTTTGGCTGTGATAATGTAATAAATTCAGTATAATAAAACTTATTAAATTTATCCTAAAATTGAAAATTTCTCCCTCAAAGTATACTTTGCTAGAAAAGTATACTTCGCAATGTTGGTGAAATCGGCTACAGATCGCATTTTGCCTAAGATTTATGGCAAGGGCAATATATGTTGTGTAGTTAAACATGTTAATTGAATACAGAAATAACGCTCAACAGACACATTACGCAAACACGTCTTATTTGGAATTAATAAATCACTGAACTACTTTCGGCAAGGGAGATAATCAATATCACGCGAACTATTTTCATACGAGCCAAGCGGATTGTTCTGTTTATGATTAGTATATATAGTTTTAAGCTATCTCCTGTGATATATAATGATACATTACTTTGTTATGTTATGGGTACTAAATTAATACATATTGTTTCAATAGCGTATCTCTGTAACGGTATCGTTGTAGATGGAGTTGCAAATAATTTAATAATTATTACGTTCAAATGGTGGCGTAATACTGATAGCACTTCTGTATAACTGTGATTTTCGTAAATGGCGCAACAGTCTTGAGGTTAAGGTCGCCGACTTCAATGATTTAATTACCGATTCCCGAAAGGGTCGGTGGTTCAAACCTCGACGTGGTATAATTATTTTTTTTGCTCCATATATATTATTTTTGTGATTTTAATATTTTTTAATATTTTCACAATTTTATGATTTTAATAAAAATACCTATACATTGATAGAAACTTACCAACAATTAAAGTGCCTGTCTTTAAGTAATATATACACAGACAGTTTGTTACTGATTTTTTAAGTTTGAGGTACTGTCTATACTGTCTATACCATATAATGTTTTACTGTCCCAAAATCTATTTTGTTGGCTGTCACAATTAATTAATTTTCGGACAGCAAACATTTTTTTATGAATTTGAAATAATTATTGTCCTCCATCTGCTCACAACTGTTCGAACTGCGCCTGTGGCTACCACGACCAGAATTCACTGGCCGCAAACACAGTAGCCATCGGCGTCTATTTATTAAATTATTATTTTTTATTTATTTGAATTCCGCGTGAACGCTGCATTTTGTGTCAACACCATTTACAGAAAATATTGGTGATTTTCTAAACGAATATCGGAGAAATGCGGCTATATATTTTGTTAATTTTCAACACCATTTACGGAAAAAAATTACTGATTTTTTAAAACAATATCGGCACAACTAAATACGGTGATAGAATTTTTGTCAACTTTTCAACACCATTTACGGAAAATATTACTGATTTTCTAAAAACAATATCGGAGAAGGTGTACTGAACTACTCTTTATTTTAAATAACCAGCCGTCTAATAGATCTGTGTATAATCGCGAGTATATCGTTAATTGTCATGTTGTCTCCGTCAGTGAGGTGTTGCGGCACACATCAAAACGACACGTCAGTTTCAAAACATTGCCTAAGGGTCACAGCTGTGTGGTGTCATCAGATCAACACCTCGTCACACACAACTACGCATTATCGATGTTTTTCCCCACACAAAGCGACGTGTATTTACAACTAGATCTGTGTAATGTGTCGGGTGTAGCCAAAGACCATACATAAATTCGTAATTAGTCACAGATGTAGCCTTAAAATATAATCGATTTCCTTAAATTACGTCCGCATGTTGACAGATATTTCAGAGCAGACGTCATCGTAATTTGCCGTTATTTATTTCCAAAATTAGCCATATATTCTGTAAATGGCGTTGAAAGTTGACAATAAATTAAGACCAGATCAGTACGTTAAATCGTTATCGACAACTGACGATCCGATGAGAGAGTAATACCGTTTAAGCGTATCCAATGTTAAATATACATCGTTATTTTTGTATGACTTTCGTAGTGTTTACCGAGAAATTCAAACCGTTTCCAATTATTGGGGAACATAATATCATGATTAGCACATCGTTTCACTAAGCGGGGGCTACTCAGAAATGGGATCACACGGTCTATTGTTTACACTGGATTAATGGCGGCCTCCATGAGGTCTCAGGTAAATCTTATTTTTCAATAATACGACTGTGGTTTCTTCCATTTTAGTGATAACCATGTTCCAGCCGTTAACACTTATTTAGCAACATTACTTAATATGTAGTTAGTCTGAACATTCTGCAGAGAAATCTGAATTGGACGGAATCGAGCGTTGTTTAAACTTAGTCCGGATTCATATGCACAGGTCAAAATATGAACTGAAAATGGCGCTTTGTGTGACAGAAATCCGTACGCGGTACGAATAAAAAAACTATTTTTGTTATAAATATCACATACAGCGAAACAGCGGTAGCATCTACTGTTTTAATAATATGCATACATATTGTAATTAATGTTTAATAGTGAGATACTTATGAATAATATACGATACTATGGTTTATACTCCAGCACTATGTTTTTAGGCTGTGTGATTTGCCTCAATATAACTGGATTAATTAATACTTATATTCATGCGCTTAATGACAACATCATTACATTTAAAATATACAAATATTACTTAAAGGGGTACCGATATGATACATTTTATAATATAAATATGAAAATACATTACAATCGCTTACAACATAAGTTATTGATTGAAAATAGTCACTGCATCGTGACCTATTTGACCGCATTACCTATTGCGTGGCAACCTCATCATATCCCCTGTTTACATAGGTAACCGGGGGTATGGTGAGGTAGGTTCGCTAATACAATGTTTGCGTAATGTATTATCTGGTGCATTTGGGATACAGTATTTTCCCGATATATGTAGACACCAATTACATAATGATTATGTGGCCTATACATGTACATGAATCCTATATTGGCATGAATCCTATACTGGCATGAATCCTATAATAGCATTGACAGAGCTATGCTCTCTTTATTGAATGGTTATTTCTCGGCCAAGGACGAAATAATTACCTCTGCAAAATGTAGTGGGAAATATTTTGTGAACACATGACTTGTCTGCAAATACACAAATATGATAAATGCGTGATATACACACTGTGAGAATCGTGTTCATGGTGGCATTAAAATGTAAAAAATAAATAAACGTATTGAATTTTTTTAAATACATGCAGATTGTTTTTTGTTTACGTTAAATTCGTAGGTTTTTTGTCGAGCCCGCTTGCGGAAAGCGAGACATAGTGATCACAATGACGTCCGGGTGTCCGTGCCTCCGTCCGTCCATGCGTCCGTCAGGGCACACATTATGGTACTTATGGGGTAGGGGCGTGGTCTAAGACAATGGGTTAGGGTTAAAACACAATGGAACTTAATCCGTACCCCGTAAGCCTATTGTGTCTTACGGGGTATTTCCTTTGATCTTTTATATATCAAGTACCCCATAAGGTCCGAAATGTAAGTTCGTCCGTGCGTCCGTCCATACGAAATTTGCGTTAAAGTTGTTAAATACCTTATATCTCTGCAGTACTAAGTCACATTGACTTGAAACTTCATATGCTTATTAGTCATCATCCATATATTTATGCTGTGTCCCACTCATGCGGCCCTTGGGCTCGACATGCGGGCCGCGGCCATCTGGTATTAACAATGCACTAGAGCAGACTGTAAAGACGCAATATATCGGGATTATATCCGACACAATTTGTATTTATTTCCACATATCAAAGTATTTCTAAGTATGGATTTTCCAAACAAACATATTAACAGCTAAATATACTAAATTAGCGGCATTTCCGTTTTATCCTGGTTATTCCAGATAGCAATATAATTGTATTATATATCATTTAAAAATAAATAAATAAAATCTTACGATTACACAGTTCAAAATGGTGACACTAATTTATCAAATTCTCAATATACACACGGATATCCAGCGTACATATGTGAGAAAAAATCATTAATGTTTGTTAGACGTTGTGAAACATAATTACTACAGTTAATTGTACACGTATTTGTCATTCTGACCTGCTATTTCATAGCATAATTGGCACTGTTGTATTCTATAAAGATGTGTTGCCTGTTACTGTTTGGTATGCATCTCTATTGTAGATCCAGCATTTCGTGATGCTCATGCATATTATATTTTGCTTAATCATTTTACATAGTAACGGATATCTTTCTGCATGTGTCGACTCAATTTTGTCTTGAAATAATTTGGACATAGTTATCGAGGACTGTATAGCAATATTACACAGACACTGTCAGTTTTCCCGTGCAGACATTAAATAAAGTCAAGTATGTGTAGTCTGGCATTACAGTCAGCACATGCATACATCAACATTCACATGGGTCCATCCATTTCATTGATCATCATTCGTTTAACAGATATATACACTGGCCCTCAAATATGGACCCCAGCACACGCATTCATCAGCATCCAGACGCAAACACCGACCAACACATAATTCGTGTTTGCCGACTTGAATTGAGAAACCTCACTAAACCGGACACCAAGAAAACATCTAGGATCGCATTTATCAGGTAACCTGCCCTGCATTGACCGAATACGTACTGACTGATAACATATTGTTGTATCAGGCATTGACCTGATATCAACATCCGGGTTACAACAAAGTGAAAACTGACGTTCCATTGGTCGGATGACGTCACGTGACGTTACCGAATGACATAGAATATGAACTCACGAGACGTCAATGTCATTTTCGAGCTTAAAACGTTACCTGATAAATAGAATACCAGGCTAGTGTATTTTGATATCAAGTTTATCAGGCCCGGCTCGGAAACGTTAGGAATTCCTCGGCAAGCCTCGGAATTCCTACGCGTTTCCTAGCCTTGCTTGATAAACTTAATATCAAAAGACACTAGCTGGTATTCGAACTAGCCTGGCGAACGTGACCGACATTGCTAATTGTTTGCTTTTTGTTTCAGAAACGTCTAAATAGGTAGCCTCGGGATCACAAGACTTGTTGGGCCGTTTGTGTAGCGCAAGCTGGCATGATGCTTGTATTGTAATCTTAATATGATAGTAGTATATAGGGAGTCAAAATGATACCACCTAACGGTGGTATCATTTTCCCACCCTATATACTACTCCAACCACCCCCCGAAAACTCCAAAATTGGTTAACTAGGAAATTGTCACCGACAGCAAAATCGTGACAATTGGTGTCATAAATACATAATTTGAAAAGAGGTCCAATTGAACATATAAAACTATAACTAATAAAAAGGATTTGTTTTCGTCTCGTTTGTCATATTGGTGCATAAATACCTCATGTTCAATTTAACGTCCCAATTGAACATATAAAACGATACTAATAAAAAGGATTTATTTTCGTCTCGTTGTCATATTGGTGTCATAAATTACCTCATGTTCATTTAACGTCCAATTGAACAGATAAATCTCATAGGTTATAACAAAAAAATATTTTAACAAAATGGATAATATAATACGCAACCATATGGAATCTTATAACGCTGTTAAAGAATATTACGGTGTTTCTACAACATTAAAACACTTTAAAATGAGAATAATATGCAATATAGAATACATGAAATATCAATGTAATTTATTACGCTCCGATAAAAACGTTGCATTTACAATATTATACCGGCAGTTGTGTCGCTGGTACAAGGATCAAATTCGCGAAATGAAGCGACTAAATAGGATCGGAGAAACACTACCGAAACATTATCAAAATGATATTATTATAAAACCGTTTAAAATCAACGATTTGTTTACGGTTCGATATTGCTTTTAACGAAGAAATTATTAGAAGAAATCATTAATGCAATTTCAATGCGTCCGCGTGCGATAGTTTATTATTTTCCAACACGGCATTTTCCTCCTCCACTATAGCTAATTTATTTCGCAGATCAGCAAATAATTCTACCTGCTCCAGTCTACCACGTTCCCCCCTAGCCTCAGGCAGCGTAGTTGCTTATGTCTACAAAGAGTTTGGGCACTAACGAACTTACAGGGCATCTGGGGCATTGAAATTGAGGGGCGACACAAGGAAAACTTTCTACGTCTCGATATATGCCTTTGTAGATAGTCTTTACAAGCAAAAGTCTTACAACAAGTAGCACACTCCATTTTTTTTTTGTATGTATATGTATATGTTTATGTTTAATTGGACATGAAAAAACATCATGTGTAAATTTTTCATGTCCAATTGAGAACAGATAAATCTCATAGGTTATATTACAGAAAATATGATAACGCCAGAAATAGAAAGTTTGAGAAGAGAAGCCGAATCTCTAGGGATTACTTATAGTAAACGGTTGAGAGTTAGGGGGTTGACAAATCTTATAAACTCCACAAAGAATGAGGCGTTTATGAAGCGGTTTACCCGCGCCCACAAACGAGGAGCCTTTAAAGACCTGTCACTAGCGGAGGAAGTTGGTAACAGAATTCAAAAATAAAGTATTGCGGGGTTAAGGGCCAGTGTAATCAAATTTTCAAGCACATCCCAAATTAGACGCACAGGCAACCCAAATAATAAGAAAAAATCTATCGTTCGCGCGATATTGGAAAAAGGTGAAGAAATATTGGGGGCTCACGATGAAACATTGGAAAAGGTAGAAAAGGGAAGACGGGTAGTTATATTATCCTTTCGTAAAAACATTGACATCAACGAGTCTGAACGCATGTCCGATAAAATCGCTCCGTATCTAACAACAAATTTTTATTTGAGATATTCATATTCTTACAAGCTAGAACATATGGAGGAAACTAAAAATGGAAAACCTAAAACTATAATATTTCACAAAAATCTCGGTGGTAGCGAACCACTATCATCAATGAAAACCGTTAAAATATGGTTGTCAGATAAGGAGTAAACACGAATAATGTCCGATAAAATAGACAGACCGAATACAAAGTGGAAGTTTGTAAGATGGGTAGAGGTTTTTGTAAAGTTAATACAAGGCAGTGGGGGAATAGATTTGGGACTACAATCCAAAGAAGCAGCAGGAGGAGAACTTCCAGAATGGTTGAGGAATAGAAAAGGTATGTATTCTTTAGATAAGTATAATGACGACCTTTTTCTGTTCAGGTGTCTAGCTATACACCTTGATAAAAAGATCAGACCTGACAGATGTACAGAAAAAGCGAAAGAACTTAGTAAGCAATATTTCGGTAGTAATGTGGTTTCACCAATTCCTTTTTCCGATCTGAAAAAAGTTGAAGAGTTTTTTAAAATTGGTATAGAAGTATATCAACCCACCAAATGTGACGTATGGTGGTTGAAAAAGGTACCAGCGCACTATGATGCAATAGGTAATAAACCAATGACAATAGGACTGTTTAATAATCACGCATTTCTGATAAAAAACCTTAAAAACCTATCTGAAATTTACGCCTGCAATAATTGCAAGCATAAATTCACGAAAGCGAGTAATATGAAGAGACACGGACCAACATGTATGAGAGGTGAGACAAAAGTAATATGTGATGGTAATTATTTAGAGCGCCCGCGTTCGTCGTTCGAGAAAGCGTTCTACCCAAAAGGTTCTAACAGTTATGGTGCGATCGATTGGATGCACTCTGTGGAAAAGCGGGAGGGAATTCACATTCACCACGAACAGTGCGGACACGGAGGTGAAAGATGGATTTTAGGAGCTCCGGTAGATGGATACTATCCAGAAACCAATACCGTATATCAATATCACGGCTGTTACTGGCACGGGTGTGAGATTCATGCAAAGCATAACAAAGAAGAACGCGCATCCACAATGAGAAGAGATAAAGTTATTAGAAAAAGCAAAGAATTCAACCTAGTAGTTATGTGGAATGCGAATTTCGAAGAACGGGTAAAGATATAAAGATCGGTTTGCGACACTATTCTTTATCCATATCAGATAGTATACGATTTTGAGGCGTATCTCCAGCCAGAAGTTGAAACTACCGGTAATAGTTTAGAGTACGAAGCTGAGACGTTCCGGTAAGCGTTAATATAGGAGATAATTTCTCAGGAACGGTAACTCATATTTGTGATAAAGATCCCGCAAAACAATTATAGAAAAATTCGCAGAAGATTTGAAAGTCAGGGGAAAAGGAAAAGCTATAAGAGAAGAAGTATGGTCAAGATACGAGTTTAATACGGAATATTTACGTGAAAAACAAATCGCCCAGATCGAACAGTGGATAGAGCAAGTACCGGTTATAGGTTTTAACAGCAGTAAGTACGATATAAACTTAATAAAGAAATATTTAGTAGGCGAACTGTCATCAACAACGAAGAAAGTAATGGTTGGAAAAAGGGCGAGCGCGACAATATTTCTATTTACTCCAGAGTTTAGATTTCTTGATGTAATACTTTATATCTAGGACCCGGTGTAAGTTACGATAGTTGGATAAAAGCCTACGACTGCAAAGGACAGAAATCTTTCTTTCCTTACGAGTGGTTCGATTCTACAGACAAGCTGGATTACCCGGGACTACCGGATATAGAGAATTGGTATTCCAAACTATCTGGGAAAATGTTACTAGACGAAACAGAATTAAGCAAATGTCGTAGAATTTTCGAAGAAGAGAATATGAAAACTTTCAGAGATTGGTTGAAATATTATAACGATTTAGATGTAGCACCGTTCCTAGAAGCTGTGGGAAAAATGTGTGAATTTTATAAACACAGGGGTGTAGATATTTTCAAAGACGCGGTAACACTACCCGGAGTAGCTATACAATATTAATTGAGAGGAACCATTAAAGAACAACAATCTTCAAAGACGATTATACCAGAGGATGCTCTATGCGCACCGAAAGAAGAAACATACAAAATGATGAAATACGCTCTAGTTGGTGGTCCATCGATAGTATTTACGCGATATGCGGAAGCCGGTGTTTCAAATATTAGAGTGGGTTCCAAACCTTGCGAGGCTGTTTTGTGGTACGACGCAAACGCGTTATATTTATCTTCGTTAAATAAAGAGATGCAGTGTGGGAAAGAAACTATACATCATATAAATAACCCACATAATCCTAAACTTATTAAAAAGTTTAGTAAAAGAGTTTTATCCGGAGACTGGTTTGGGTTTGCGGAGGTGGATATAGAAGTTCCATACAACTTAAAAGATAAGTTTTCCGAAATGTCTCCACTTTTTATAAACAGAGAAGTAGAGGTTGATGAAGTTCCCGCGCACATGTTAAAATATTTAAAAGATACTGGCCGAACTAGAGGAAACGGAAGAAAAAAAATTGGTGGGATCTATGTCGGCCACTAAAGTATTACTGTACGCGCCACTGTTGAAATGGTATTTAAAACACGGCCTAGAAATAACGGAGTTCATCGGTGTTATAGATTATATTAGTGGTAAACCCTTCGAATGGTTCGCTAAAGAAGTTACAGCCGCAAGACGAACGGGGATGTAGAACCTAATAAGAAACCGGTGGCCGACATAATGAAATTATTAGGAAACTCGTGTTGTGGAAAAATGATAGAGGCAACGGAGAGACATTTAAATACGACATATACGCGAGACGAAACCTGTGTTGACAAAGCATTAAGATCCGCGTATTTTGATGATTTGGAAGAGATAGGAGATGCGTACGAAATATCTTCACGAAAACACCGGTGCTCAGTAAAGAGACCATTCCATTGTGGAATAGCGGTTTATCAACTAGCTAAATTGAGAATGTTGGAATTTTACTACGAATTTCTAGACAAATACGTAAAAAGAGAAGACTTCGAATTAATACAGATGGACACGGATAGTATGTATATAGGAGTTAGTGGAAAAACGATAGAGGATTTGATTAGACCTAACTTACTAGACGAGTTTGAAAAAGAAAAAAAGAAATGGTTGGCTTGGGATAAATGGAGTAATAGAGAACCAGGACTTTTCAAAATGGAATTTAGCGGAGATAGGGCGATAGCGTTATCTAGTAAGTGTTATTTCGTAGAAAAATTTAATTCAATTAATAAAAACTCCGCGAAAGGAATGTCCAAGAGAACTAACGATTTAAATTGGGATAGATATAAATGAGTACTAAGCGAAACTACAGAAGATGGAAAACACATTATAGATGTAGCGCAAAATAGAGGATTTAAAATGAAAGACGGCGTTATGACAACGTACTGTCAACAAAAATTAGGACTATCGGCGTACTACGATAAAAGACGCGTGTTATCGGACGGAATACATACGGAACCTCTTTAAAGACTCTGACGATCCGGGGGTAACTGGGTGTCAGAAGGCACCGCGAGAAGTTCTTCGCGAACAAACCCCCGAGAGGGCCCATCATCCAAATAATAGAGCACGGGCTCATCGGGTTTGGTAATAGATCGATCTAGATGATATACATTGAGAGACCACACGGGATCAGTCGCGCGGCGGCTGCCACCTTCGAGCTCTTCCGGTTGATAGAGGTACCGGACGTCAATATCCGATGGAAGCCGTTGCTCCTCTAAACCAACGGGTCGCCCGCGCGAGACGGCAGAGGGCTTGCTAGTCACCCTTTTAAACTTGATAGCATCTACGGGCTTCTTATCTATCAATCTGGTCACCTCTCCGTTCAGTGCGGAGACCACGGCGGGCAGTCTGGCCACCCACTCGGTCGATCGTGAATGAGGTTCTACAAGTTCTTTAGCGTATTGGTGTCCTAACAGTCTGTCAGCCAGGGTTCGATTGAAGCGTTCCACGATTCCCTGGTCCCGGTGGATGTTGACGCGGCCGCGTCTGATAGAAACTTTGTGTTTAGCCAATAGATGAGAGACGGCGCCCATGAACTCGCGGCCGGGATCGACCTGGAGAAGATTCAGCCATTTGAGAGGACTCCTCTTATATATTCGGGAAAGAGCCTCGGCCACTTCCTTAGACTCTTTAGTGGCCAACGGCTCAGCCCCCTTATAACGACTCGCTATGTCAACGATTGTCAGCGCGTACTTGTACGTCTTGCGACCGACGCGATCGTGAGGGAGAAAGGAGATCGCTTGGTAGGAATCCGCTTGGTGAACTTGGTTCGGCACCGGCACGTCGAATTTCGGGCGCGGAATATTGCGAGGCGCGGGTAAATAGATCTGCCAGATGGCCTGCTTCTTGAGCCATTCCTTGACAGTGTTTTCGGAAACCTTGGTCGCCGCCGCGAGGTTCTTGATCGCCGCGAGTCCCTTCCAGTAGCCGCGTGGGCTATAGTACGTATTCGCCAGCTTGCGCGTTAGTTTGGTATCAAGTTTACGCGTTTTCATCGTATGCGAAGTATTCTAATATATCGGACAATCTCCAACATGCACTCGTCAGCTCGTCCGGTAACTTCGTCATTAATAATAAACCTTTGTTGGAAGTACAATCGCGATTGATTTTGGAGGTTAAGTTCTGAAGGAACTCGGAGGAATCCCCAGGATTGGTGGGGGAATCTAACATCCGCTTCGCGAAAAGGGTGGCCGTTTTTTCGTCCTCGCGCCACGTCTCGAGAGAATCTTGGCCAGACGGATCATACCCTTTGTGCCAGCTATACGGTGTCTAATGGCCGTGTAGCCTGCATCGATCAAAGCGTAATAAAGATCGTCAACCAACATCGTTATATATATTTAAACAAGTTCAATTGCTTATTTCAATCTCGATTGAATATATAGTAGCTGACGAGACCCGTCGCAGCCATTCCCACGACGATGAACGCGATCTCGCGGTCTTTTTGGGCCTCTGAAGATACATAGAAATCTGAAAGTTGGGGCTCACGATTCATTGGATCAAGATTCCAGCGCGTACTCGAGGTTGGCTTCTTCAACGTTCTGGAAAGTTTGCGCGGTGTGATTCTCGCGGCGA
Source organism: Conchocele bisecta (assembly GCA_029237695.1). Lineage (NCBI taxonomy): Eukaryota > Metazoa > Mollusca > Bivalvia > Lucinida > Thyasiridae > Conchocele > Conchocele bisecta. Next base: position 61,453,304 of record CM055275.1, on the reverse strand, counting down.
AGCTCTTCGTTGATCCAGTCGAGATGGGTGGTTCGTTTTTTCGACAACGCTTCCTTCGCGCTATTGAGTTGTTCTACAGCTAAATCGTGATGCTCGCGCTCCTCATCCGCGTTCGTTCGATTTTGTAGTTTAGAGAATAGAAAGTTGCTGCCGCTGAAACGCCAATGCGTTCACGAGCGCTCCTCCTACTATTATTCCGATCGTAGCCATTTTATTTCCATATATTAACGGGTATAATTCCAGCTTTAATTAGATAATCTCGGGTCCAAACTGCGGCCGCTACATCTAAGGTCACGAGCCCTACGTCTCTCGCAGTAAAGTCGAATTTGGGAGCGGACCCTCCTAGGATCATCTTTGATAGTCGAGCGTACCCGATACTGAGACCCGATATCACCACGGCGTGATAAAGCGCATTCACTATCATTTTACCATCGCGTTCAGCCATTATTGCATATAAAAAGGATCGCGTTTAATGTTTAAATGGGGCGCATCCATCAACGATTGGATTGGAACCGCATCCAACAGTGTTGGGGGTTGTTTTTTCAATTTCAGCCTCGTTGATGATAGGGGGGATCTGTTGTTGAAACGGTAAAGCACATACAGGGTGCCCACAACTGACAGACCACCAACAACAACCCACGGGATCCAATCAGTTGGAGCAATCGGTTCCAATCCAATAGCGATTGGGGGAGAAACAGCTGTCACCGGGTGTTTTGCCGTCTCTGTCTCCGATTGCAACGACCGTTCGGCCTCTCGAAGCTCGGCAAGTATTTTATCTTGTTTAGCTTTTCGTGTGGCAGCAGCCGCTCTCCCAGCCGCCTGTCTTTTGGGATTTTTTATACTCGGTATGTCATCCAGTGGTGGAGTAACTCTCGGGTTCGATTATGTTGGAAAAATTGGGTTCAACTCCGTCACTCTCGCGGGTGTGTCTTGTGTCATCATTTATAATATTAGGGCTTATAGTTCGTGGGCATATATGTCCAAATTGACAGTGTTTACCCGTGGTAAACGCGGTTGTCAGCGGAGCTAAGTACATTCCAAACTTGTGATAAATTGAGCAGCATGCTTTTCTAAGAGTGTGTCCTATAAAAGGGTCAGTCTCTAGATCGCGAATCAACCCCGCGGTGTCTGGTATAGGGAGAAGTATACTAACGGTGGTAGCGTACAAATGAATAGCCGCCGATCCGAGAGTTTTTGTCATCTCCGCACCTAATTTGGATTCGTATCGCGCGTACATCGTATCGACCTCCGCATCTGACATCTTATCCACCTGACAAACTGAGAGACGCCTACCGAGATAATGCTCCGACTGTCCCCCAGGATCCAGCGCAGCTAGACGCTCACGACGCGCCTCGTTTTCATTTTCTTTCGGAACCGTATCGGCAGCCGTGCCGGCAGTTGTGCTGACAGGTGTTCCTACAGTTTCAGTCGTGTCGGCAGTCGGAGCGACTGTTTCTTCCATTAGCTGATCGAGAAGTTCGTCGCAGTTCATTATTGCTAATTTTCTTAAAATTAATTTAATTATTCTTACAAGTCTTATAAGTCTAACATATTGCCAAGCGCACCACCAGATACTTATGATCACCGTTATGCTCGCAATAAAGCTCGCAGCGGAGCAACAAATTCTTAGCAATTGCTCAGCATTGTTAAGCATTTTCTCAGCATTGTTAAGTATTTGTTAAGCATTGTTCAACATTGTTCAGCATTTGCCCAGCATTGCTCAGTAATTGTTCAGCATTTGCTCAGCATTGCTCAGCATTGTTAAGCATTTGTTCAGCATTGTTAAGCATTTACTCAGCAGTTACTAATTAATTACATTATAAGCAGTTGGTTGATCAGTCTTTAGCAGAAGCTTGGTGTGCTTAGTTTCCGAAAGTATCTGTCGAACCTCCAGGCGCTCCTCGCGTGTTGGGATAACGTCGTTCTCTCTAAGACATACATCGAATGAGTCTCGGTCCTTGCAGTGGAAGAGGGCGACCCATTTCGTTTGCTCGCGCAGATCCTTGAGGACGGCGTTGTACTTCTGAGTGGAGATCCATACGCTTTGCCTCGCATGGCGGCCAGAAAATGCGAGCTCTGAGAGCATGTCCTTCTTTTTGGTCATCGCCGCCTTGGCCGAGCAATCGTCAATCACGTATAGGGTGGGCTCTCCCTGGAATATTTGATAGAAGACACGCAGCCAACCGTGAAGCCTGTCGCCGGGGTCAATAACGTATACCTCAGGGTCGGTCCATATCCACGGGCGCCGCTGATAAGTATCGTTGTGCCGCACAGTGGGACACAGGATCACAATGTGACGAAAGGCATCGCGGTAGGAGCCCTCTAGCAAGTCGAGGATGAAAACGGTTTTTCCACATCCTGTCTGCCCACATATTATGGCAGAGTGGGCATCTCCAATCGTGAATTGGTATTGATTTTTAGTATAAAGCTGAGACGTATCGGCCATCTTCTATATTATTATATATAAGTATACGTTCAATGTGCCAGCTCCATCCGCCTCTTTGGTTATCTGGATCGTCACACCCTCACTAGCGTTCTCAACTTGGCGTCCACTACCGTGCATTTGGTTGTCGTCGCTGGCTCGCATGTCTAGCCATAGAGCGTATTTGGTAGTCAGAAAATCCGAGAGGGAGACGTCCGAGAGCTGCAGGTCTTTGGCAACCGCGGCAACCTCCGAGGAACGCTTAGAGCCGGAAGCAAAATGTTTTCTTACTTCGTCTCACTGCTGGTGCGCGCGAAGACCCGCGCTGTAGAGTTGATTGGGTACTCCCTCGATCGTCACCTCTACCTTCGTGATTTTGGGGTTATAGAATTTGTCGGATTTTCTAGCACAGAGCGCTAACCGACCATCCTCGAACAACATCAGTATACCTTTCATCGAGCGGGCGGGTACGTTGACGTTAATATTCCACAATGTGTCGCTTTTGTCTTTCGTCATCTTGCGGTGGCGAAGAACTCGGTCGTAAAGTATGGCAACGCGCCCGACATACTGGGATCTGAATAATCGCGTGAGTTCGGGCATCGTGACCATGTCGTACTCCAGCGAAACATTGTCGATCGTATTCTTCGATGTTATGTCAGTGACTATGATAACTCGGCCGTAGTCGTTGAACGTTAGTTCGTATTCGAGGCGGTCCGCCAAAGCGCTCTGATAGTATGGCGTGTGACTCTCGAACAACTCAAAGTCGAGCGGGATGTAGAATCGGTTGCCGTAAGCGGCCGCGACCGCGTTGTCGCTCGCGACGTTATCTGCCTTGTCACCAGCCCCGATTCTAAGTCTGTTTACGTTCCTATTTCGGCTGGTGTCAATACCTTGATATACCGCATTTTCGCGCTCTTGCGCCGTCTTCCACAGGTCCTGGTAGCAATGGTAGACGTCGCTGTCATCGATCGACATCACCTCATTACCAGAAATCTTTATCATAGTCTTCTTCACTATGGCGCGACCCAGGTTCTGAACGACGGTTCGGTCCGCGTCCGTCGATGTAAGCGAAATAGTGAAAGCGAGGCGAACAGTCCCCGGCATAATGACGTCGCTAGCTCCGAGGTTGGGGAAGCGGACTAAGAGCTGCTGGTTCTGGTCGATCGTCGATGGGTTGTTCGTAATAACGACACTCTGTCTCACACCTTTTGCCCCGAGGGGCTCACGCAGTCTGCGATATGGATTGAGTTTACGACCGTATTGACTCGAAGACATAATCTATTAAACCTGTATGGTTTTGTCTTTAATATAATAATAATTATTAAAGATTGCTGATTACGATATTGACATGGATGAAATCGGCAGAGACGATTTCCGCGATGACGATGACCTCGACGACGTTGACGAAACGACCTTCATAGAGACACCAGGAACTTCAGCAGTTCGTTTTGTTAGCTATATGTGGGAGGCCCCACCCGAAACTCCAACGTGGGCGGGCGGTGCCGATATTCCTGCGGGGATCTCCGAGGGTGAGCTGGCTGGTCTCTCGGAAACGGATTCTCTGGTGAAACGGTGGGAGAGTATAGTGTCTAAACACGGCATCAAGGCCACGTTGGAGTTTCGCAGCACTAAAAGAGGAGACCTGTGGGTTAAATGGGGCAATAGCTGGAAGTTGCTGACGTACAAGAACGACCCGACCAAGTTCCTCAACCCCTCTTCAGTGAGCCGATATGGAGCAGACTTCGCTCGAGCTCTCGGAGTGCTCGATGATCGGTCGCGGGTGTGCCTAAAAAAAATGATAAAAACCATGCAGGATACCGACGAAACGCTGGCGAAGACGGCCGCCGCTATAGAAACGAGCGATATCAGTGAGGTCCCTCGTATAGTCACCGACGCTATTAACACGGTGGAAACCACGGTCAACGAAATAAACGGCACGAAGTTATGACCCACCGTTACCTCTTCGCGAACTCCTGGGACTCAATAAGGTTCTGCAAACGGGCCGTGGTGAACTAGTTAATAACCTCTCCAAACTCACGGAGCTGGACGAACATATCGAGCAAGAAGAAAGAAAACTTGGGGAAGCCCGTGGCGATAGAGAATCTACCGAGCGGAATCAACAAACTCCTGCGGTCGTTGCGGGATGAAAGAGAAGCTCGCTTAGCGGCTGTCTCAATTAACCGTGAGACACTCTCTGGACAATTAAGTCGTAGCCACGAATCAATCACGAGTGTCCTGCACGAGGACACGACACTCGGTGAACGTCTTCAGAGAGAAGGGCTTCACAATAGTAACCATCCTCACAGCTTTCACCATGATTATATCGACCCTAATTCTATCTATGTCGTCTCTAGTTCTATCTATCACGGGTGGTTCGGCACCAGCACCCGCGCCAGCACCAGCGCCAGCACCAGCGCCAGCTCCATCCGGTGGAGCCAAAGAATGGATAAAATAAACAACTAAAAGCCCTCGCTAATCTCTTGGCTAAATTAGCAGGAAAGTTGGCTGCCGCGCTGCCTGGGTTGATCGGGGGGTCACCTCTCCTTCTTGCTATCTATATTATCAAAAACGGAAAAACGGGGATGGCTCGCCGATAATTTTGTTTGGGCTAATCGTGGCAATCGCCGGTCTCCTACTTTTAGCCTCCCGAGAGTTCCTAAATCCAAAGCACAAATAGTCCGGTCGCCACGAGGGCTACGACGAGCCCTAATTTCTCCTCCTCGTGGGTTGTGGCACTATTTTCCCCTGTTCCAATCCAATCGCGATTGGGGGAACTTGCTGGTCCTATTGCAGAGGGTGAAACAGGAGCGGAACTCAGTGGAACACTGGGTTCGAATGAACTTGATGGGGGGCCCAATTCGTGAATTTGTGGTTTTATGAAATCGGTTCCCCTGTCGAGGGTGCGCTTGATGATATCCCCGTTCACGTTCCCGTTGTGGCCGATTTTTTGATTGACGGTGGCGATTACGATCTGATTATTGTAACCGTCAACCGGGTCGTCTCGTAGTATCATATCGCTCGGCGCCATATAAAGACCTATTCCGAATACGTAGTCTACCGGGGTGCTGGCATTCTGCAAAACGTCTTGATACTGCTCGATCGCCTTCTCCAGGTCCTTCCTTCCTACTGAGATGGCGTCCTCTACGAGTGCCAAGAATTGTTTTTGCGCGTCAAACGCCGTTCCCGTGCCTAGTATAGAACTGCGAGTTTGCTTCTGTGCGCCGAGGATGGCCCAGACGTATGTCCGAATGGAGTCGTTGAGGCGAGTAACCCCGGCCTGCGTGAACCCCATACCCTTATCTAACATAAATGTACCCCACGCGTCCCGGACCTCAGCAGGCTACTGTATGTAATCTATGTGAGCTCGTTTCGGAGGTAACCATTCGCAGGATGATACGCCGCAGTGCCGACCTCCAGATACTTCCGGCCCGAAGGTCATCGTCGCGGGATCAAAATTCCCGGCGTTCCGACTAACGATGTGGTCACTCGATCGATCGTGTCTAAAATCAGTCTGCGTCCGATTCCCGGACTGGCCCCTAATGAGAACGTCCCCGAGGCCAGGAAATACTTTCTGTCTCCAGTCCGCATCTTTTGAAACGTTAAATTCGTTACACAGTCTTTCGAACGCCCTACGATCGTACGTGTTGGAAATGGGATTCCATGCGTCATCTTGAGGTAGTGGAATACCTAGTTCTTTGATAATTCTCCTAATGGTGTAATACGCGTGAAAGTTGTAGACACTTCGGAGCATGACATTCTCGGATGCCAGATGGTCTTGATGCGAAACTCCGCATCCGGCCGTTGCGCACCATACGGCGAAGTTGAGCTGATTCTGCCAAAACTGCATCGGTGTTGCTTTCCACCCATTCACGGCCTCCATCGTAGTAATCTTGGGCAGCCTATATCGTTCAAAGATGTCGGGAAAATTGGTGGTAAAGCCACTTTTCGGTCTAACTGTTACAGTTGGGTATACAAGGTGGTCAACAACGTCTTTTTGTGTGTATTTACCTCCGACCGCGTACTTCACATCAGAATTAAAGCTATATGCTTGGGTATCCATTGAAAGATATTTATTATGTTTGCTTCTATCACTAATGTTCAAAATGAGAGTTGTGAACTTCAAAAGTCGATCGACAACTGCTGCAGAAAACACCGGGTAGGCCTCAGATCAATCACCTTCACGGTCGGGTGGAAAAACGTGGGGGATAAGGAAGGGTTCGGCTACGTGAAGGATAGACAACAAGTAAGTGTGAGGCTGCCCCCCGGCCTTTGGAGTTCGAGATCCCTCCAAACTTTTGTCGCGTCGGAGCTTGCTGGTAGAGCCAACCTCACAATCTCGAAAGCCACCGGACTTGCGACCTTTACCGTCGAACCCGCCAACCAGGTAACGATCACCCCGGCTTTGGCCTCAATGTTAGGATTTACACCCCCTGAGAATGAAGGGGTTCTGATCCCTGTCTTCCCCGTGGGCGAGCACCGCGGCGATACCCCGGTGAACTTTGCCTTCACAAAAACTCTCGGGGTGCACCTGGATCAATTGAACACATCGTACAACACGTTAGACGGAGCTCCCAGCACATTACTAAAAACTGTGCACGCCAGCGACTGTTTCTATGGCGAGACCCTGACCTTAGACTTCCCAACCCCCGAGATGAAAGTTTTGGAATCGGGACACATCCACGAGCTGAAGATTTATATTCTAGATGATAAAGCGCGAGAGTTGAATAACGATTATCCGATTTCGAGCATTCTCGAAATAACCGATTAAACATAATATATATACATATTAATCATGAGCATATACGGTCCAGGTAGTTCCAACTTAGAACGGGACGTTCCAGGCGTCGGCCGCAGCATACGATGAAGCCGCAATGAGAAGGCTGGAGAGGGGCGTATCACAGTCCCACACAATTTTAACTAGGGCGGTTGCGCAAATGGAAAAAAAAATACAAGCTAGCAAACACGTCAAATAACAGTTTTTGTGCCGAGGAGCGGGGTTCACTAAGCGAGGGGGCCTACGAATATTCATTCGGTGCCAACGCGAGCAACAGATATGGGGGATACACCATGGCAGTGTCCGGGACGATTTTTCGAATGGCGGTCTGCTCGGTCAACTTTCGCGGACACGCCACTGCCGAAGTCCGAGTGAATGTCGTCCTGAATGGTGTATAACAGAATATTGGCATCACCAAGCACGCGGTGCAGAGGTCAGGGTTTACTATATTCGATGATGACACTACAATTAATGTTTCGGCAGGTAGTGTTATTAACTTTGTTGCAAAAATTGCCGACCAATCGGCTTCCTCCACTATTGTTACGCTGTTAATACAACTTGATTTATGATGAATGACGAGAAACTATATCCACACTTACCTTCGGGGACTGCCGACCCGGCATCCTTTAGGATGACCAGGATCGTCGAGATACAACATATTCTACAACACGAGGGAGAGATGCGGACGGGTTATGCGAAGAAATATAGACGGTCGGTCAATATATTAGAGGGGGTGAGCACCGCGTTAGCCTCAGCATCCTCTATAAGTTGGGTGGGGAGTGTGTCTTTATGGTCAACAGTTGTCGCTGCACCGGTCGCGGCGGCCTTGAGTGCGACAGCGGCGGGGGCGGGGGCGGGATTGTTTTGCATGACGACCAGACTCGTGGGCCGAAAACTAGAGGCCAAGAGTCGAAAGCACGATCGAATAGCGGTTCTCGAGAGATCTAATAAAAACAGTATCGACGTTATCGTGTCGAAAGCGATAGCCGACAACGATATATCAGATAGTGAGTTCAAAATGGTCGTCCAAGAGATGGCCAGATATCAAGAGTTAAAGGGTACGATCCGGTCCAAGGCTCGACCACAAATTCTCGCGGACGAAGATATAAAAAAACTCGTTATGGAGGGGAGGGCCGACGAGAGAAAAAATCTCCTCACCCGTCTCGGGACGTGATATGCTTATTCGCGTGTTTGAGGCAACAGCCCAGCTGTTCCGACGGCCCCTCCATACGGAACATAAATCTTTTTTAAGGGCCCCGTTACGACACCCACTGACCACCATACATTTCTATAGCCACAAAATGTGCGTACCAGGACGTAATCGTACAGCATTCAACAACGCATCTCTATATCTTGTCGACTATGGTTAAACTAATACACGCCAATCGCTATTGGAGAAATACACCGGTGACTGTTGTGTGTATTGATTTAAACACACACCGCGGCCTCGATAAGGCTATACTCAACTGTTATGCACACCCTCGTGTGTGTGTATTTACAGCCGAGAATATGGCAACCCGCTATCGATATTTCCGGAAGTAGTTCTTACATTCTTATTGGTTGGCATGTTTTTTTATTTTCTAATTTTACTTTCAATAATTTAGAACGTTATAACCTATATTATTAAATAAAAATGAACTTGTTATATATAAAACAAATAAAAAAAAACAAGTAAATATTTGGTATTGCACAACACGGTTTATCTTCATATATGTAAAATTAACAACAATAATTTGTCTTGGGGGACGCCCCTTGACAAAAAAAAAAAGAGCGCTCAGTGCTTCCGTGCAGGCACTTCCAAGGTTGCCTAGAATTTCGACACTGGTTCCTAGATCAGTCGATAGATGGGGGTGTGCTGTACGGGCAGCTATACACACGGCTAGCCACAACACGAGAAAGACAAAGACAAAGACAAAGAACAGAGAAGGTGGCTAGCCGGGTGGACCCAGAAGGGTTTTGCTGGCGCGGGTTCGAGTCCCACTCTAGGGGTTAATTTCTTTTTTTTATAGGAATTCTGCAAAATCCCAAATTGAACAAACATTTCCTTTTTTTTTTTCTTCTGATAATTCCTTCGTTAAAAGCAATATCGAACCGTAAACGAATCGTTGATTTTAAATGGTTTTATAATAATATCATTTTGATAATGTTTCGGTAGTGTTTCTCCGATCCTATTTAGTCGCTTCATTTCGCCAATATGATCCTTGTACCAGCGACACAAGTGCCGGTATAATATTGTAAATGCAACGTTTTTATCGGAGCGTAATAAATTACATTGATATTTCATGTATTCTATATTGCATATTATTCTCATTTTAAAGTGTTTTAATGTTGTAGAAACACCGTAATATTCTTTAACAGCGTGATAAGATTCCATATGGTTGCGTATTATATTATCCATTTTGTTATAATATTTTTTTGTTATAACCTATGAGATTTATCTGTTCAATTGGACGTTAAATGAACATGAGGTATTTATGACACCAATATGACAACGAGACGAAAATAAATCCTTTTTATTAGTATAGTTTTATATGTTCAATTGGACGTTAAATGAACATGAGGTATTTATGACACCAATATGACAACGAGACGAAAACAAATCCTTTTTATTAGTATAGTTTTATATGTTCAATTGGACCTCTTTTCAAATTATGTATTTATGACACCAATTGTCACGATTTTGCTGTCGGGTGACAATTTCCTCGTTAACCAATTTTGGAGTTTTCGGGGGGTGGTTGGAGTAGTATATAGGGTGGGAAAATGATACCACCGTTAGGTGGTATCATTTTGACTCCCTATATACTACTATGATTAATATAGGAACGCACTCGTAATCATCAAAAATATGCATAACATTTGTCAAAAGTGTTCCAATGTCGTGTGTGTGATTTTAGTGCAGCTTCTATGCGAGTATATCCGAAGATGTTGTAGCGGATAAATCGCCACAATGCCACTGCTGTTCAGCACGTGCATTACGGGGGCTGGGTTTAGGCGGATATTCGGGATATCACTACGCCAGTGCGCGGACGAGTGCGCGGTAAGATTGAAGTGCCTGTCGATGCAGTATCACCATAGCACCTCCATGTGTGATCTGTGGAATGTGAAACCGTCACAGTGGGGAGAAGGCGGCCTACATCGATGTTCCGACGTTGTTTACTCGAGAAAATCCACCTGGAAAGTATGTATTGACCCTTACACTGCCGAATTAAATGTTGTCGTCTGCTGTTTATTTTTTATTTTCGATTTTTCTCATCAAAAACATGGGTTGACAGCATTTTAGAATAATTTCCAGTGGAAATGATTCTAAAGTGCTGCCAAACCATGTCTTTATTGAGAAAGAAGGCAAAATATAAAGCATCAGTAGACGACAATTTTCGTGCTCCGCATGCTAACTCTTTGCATGCTAGCGGTGAAAATATCCGCCAAACAAATTAGGAGTATATTTTTTATTTATCTCTGTAAATATGTTTAGGAATTCATTAGAATGGAGTCCTAGACTCGATTCCAATGACATTCCAAGACATATTCATAATATTTTATGGCGAAATAAAAATAAATACAATGAATTGCCGTCTTCTATTTTTGAACTATTTATAGACTACAAATTTCCCAGCATGCAAATAGTTAATAATTATAGGATTTCCTCTCAATTTGCTAAAATGTTCAAGAAAAGAAAGTTGCTGAATTATGACCAAATTTCTAAAACTGATAACGTCTGTGATTTTTGCTCTTTGTTTTTGGACACATTTCCTCGTTTTCACAATGTCCTGTTACTATTTCACAGTGGAACCTCTCTAAATAAGAGATGGGTTGTGGTCTAGAGGTTAGAGCACTGACCTTCAGTAACATAGGCTGCGGGTTCAATCCATAGCGGTGGTATAAACAAACACAGTATTCATATCATTTCCGTCCTACTGTCTGATGAGACTTGAAATCGAAGTTCCGTCTCTGCGTGACCTTGGGCGTAAAAGAAAAATTGTTTGTTTCCACTAACTTGACCGACCCTATTTTGTCCCACTTTTTTTCGTCATATCGGTAATTATTTTTGATAAAAACAGTATATTTTCAATAACCCATAGTGGGTTAAACCTTCCTACGCTGTTGACGGAAATTGCCGTCTGCTGTTTTTCATCTTTGCTTTAATTCTTAACAAAAAACTGGTTTTGACAGCACATGAGAATCGTCTCCACTGGAGACGATTCTCATGTGCTGTCAAAACCAAGTTTTGTCTAGAAATATTGAAAATAAAACATTTCCAGCAGACGACAACATTTAATTCAGCGTAGTAAGGGTTAACATATCCAGTACAAAAAGTGTGTCGTGAATGGAAACAAAATTCGAGAAAAAAATAAGTTTCGCCTACATACTACCTACCCTATTTTCCAGGTGTTTGCGGAAACAAACAATGTTTTTGTTTGGCCTTAGCTGTTGCCGGTACGTTGAACCTATTCAGTTTCACTATGCCTGAAATGTCAGGGTATCAAGTTTGGAGAGGTTGCACTGTAAGTTAGCCTCCTTCTTTCACTGGCCCCTATACATCCGGTATATCAGCACGATAAGATAAGTACAGTCGAACCTCCCCGAACGGCCACTTCTCTACAACAACACCCTCTCTGTAACAGCCGCTATTTTATCTCCCAAATGGATGATTTTCTCTATATCTAACCCTTAGACTGCTGAACACGAAAATTGTCGACTGCTGTTGCTTTTGCCTTCGTTCTCAATAAAAACATGTTTTGACAGCACTTCAGAATCATTTCCATGGAAATGATTCTGAAATGCTGTCAAAGCATGTATTTGATGAGAATTATCGAAGAAAGTAAATAAACAGTAGACGACACAATTTAATTCATCGTTAACCTCCCTACAACAGCCAATTCTCTACAACAGCCATTTTGCGTCTTCCCATGAGAGGCTGTTGTAGAGAGGTTGCACTGTACTTTCGTTTCCCATTGAAACACAATGGAACACATGCCGTCAATATTGTTTCCATATTGACGTCTCGTGAGTTCATATCGGTCACCTGATAAATAGTGTATAGAGGATATTCATATTTTGGAAACGAATATGACATATATGTTCATCGAGTGGTGTGGAATGTCCATATTTCACGAGTGCCGTTAGTACATTTCACACCACGAGATGAACATATATGTCATATTATATTTATTATATACCGCTCCATTTAATTCAGCATTAACCTCCCTACAAGAGCCACCTCTCTACAACAGCCAGTTTTTCGTCTTCCCATGAGAGGCTGTTGTAGAGAGGTTGCACTGTATGTGTAAGTGATATTCACTAGTGAACAGGGGCTCGTTTCACTAAAGTTCGTACGACTAAAACGTTAGTAAGGGTAAAATGATGATAGTCTGTAAATTTCACATTAACACTGTTTTCTTGTAAACAATTATTGGATTTAAATTTATTGAGCATAGGCTGCTCAATAAATGTAAATCAAGCAATTGAAATTGTCAGACGATCCTGAATTTGCAATTACGAACATTTTAGTCGTACGAAGTTTAGTGAAACGGGCCCCAGGTGTTATCAGTTCAGATAAAAGCAGTGAAACGTATCACACTCTGGATGGCCCACTTGGAGAGGGTCTAACGTATATGTATCGACGGCCGTGGAGCACCAGTCTAACCCAGTGGCTTTAGCTAACAGAAACGGAATAGTAGGGTAAAGTTTGTCGAATGGGTTATTTACTAGGTCCTGGTCCGAGTCTTCCACTTGTGACTTGGATCGTACCACAATACTGTATGTACATACGTCTTGAAACATCTGTGAACAACATTGACATATCTGTGACTGTAAATGGAGAAATGGGACGTATGGCAGTAAACTGTTGTGATACAAATTAACGTCTCAAGGGCGCCGAAAGCATCATAAGATTGGTCCAGCGAATCTACTGGGTACCCCGCCACCCCCACCCACCTCCTCGCCCCCACCATACCCACCCAGTTGAACCGTCTCGCCGAGACGGTTCATCTGAGTGGTAACAACATACACTTTTGATAAGAAAGAGAAAATTGCAGAAAAATATTTACATTCCGTTTTTTTTATATATGAATTACAAATATGTTAAAATTATGGATCCGTGTTTTTGATTTACAGACCGGCGGTACACTTCCCTGTGTACACAAACGTGGTGACGTCACATCCGGCACGTGCCACTATGGTAAGTCTTTACTGTATCGTAGTTTGCATTATTTTTCACACGCACAGGCACTTTGTTTTATGAACGACATAACGTTCTTTAAATCATACCCAATTTTACTCTGATATTAAATATCTACAAGGTAGGACACTCGCCATCTTTTCAACCAACGGAAGTGGTACTAGTGCATATTGGGCCCGGCTCACTGATTCAGTAATTGTAGCGCCCGAGAAGGCCGGGATCCTGCTGGTCCCGGCCTTCGCGCGATTTACAATTACTGAATTAGCGAGCCTGGCCCAAGGTAATTAATTCACTTCCGTTGGTTGAAAAGATGGCGAGTGTCCTACCTTGTAGATATTTAATATCAGAGTTAAATTGGGTATGCTTTAGAGGTACATGCCCACTCAGTAGTCACAAAATGTTCTATATATCGGAGACATCATCCCAGACATTTTCTGGAAAAATAAACATTCATTCACCATTAGACCTACCCCACGTATTGATTGGGAGTATTATACATTTTATATCAGACGTACATTTCCACGCTGATATTTATTAGGTGCGATAACCGTATTTCCTTAAAATGTTAACGGACATTACTATTTATTCTCTGTATTTATTTGTTGATGTGCAATGATCATACTTTATAATCTGTCGAAAGTATTACTTTTTCAGGTGACGCATTTAACTAGTATAACTAATTCAAAAATAGCAAGCCTCATTTGCATATGAAAACAGCCTGATACCACCGCGAGTCACTATCAGTAACATAAACATTACTAAATGATTATATCTGTAATGCAGGCACTCGTAATTTTTAGAACTGCTGGAATAAGTGACACACGTATTTAATTCCTATAAAGAACAATTTGTGCCTACAGAGTGGGCATGTACATTTAAAGAGTGTTTGGTCGCTCACACAGCGAGAAAAATGCGCACCGACTCGTCACTCGAACCGGGGACCTCTGATTTACCGTACCATCGCCACACCTACTGATCTAACCGGAGCTTAGGTTCCCTAAATTTCATTATAATTTAAGAGGTCAGTGTAGGAGGAGTTAGCCCCCTTCTTCCACTTACTTCAATTAAGTTCCTCACGACAGAATGTCCAGAACTAGTGGCCCCTGCGCACGGTGACCATGGATACACGTCGCCAGGCAACGGAGACCGGTACAGACAGACCGAGTGTCAGGCGACGGGACAGTGGGACTCGGACTCGCTGACCACTTGCTCGCCTGTCGGTAAGTACCGTGCACATCCGCCTGCGTTATTCTTGTCCAGATTATCTACGTTTCTGTACACATCCGCCTGCGTTAATCTTCAACAAATTATCAACATAACTGTACACAACCGCCTGCGTTCATCGTGTTCAGATTATCAAACTTTCTGCACACAACAGACTGCGTTAATATTTCTAAGATTATCAAAGTTTCTATACACATCCGCATCCTTTAATGTGCCCAGATTATATCAACGTTTCTGAACATTTAATGGCAATGCCAACTCGCGATCAAACACTTTGATTGTCTGAGCCTGTATGTTTAGCACAGCTGAAAATACCAGCATGTTCAGTGTTAGTATGTATCCAGGAAAAAACAATACAATAATATCATCATTCATTTTACATCCATTAACTACTGTACCATACACATATGTGGATTCTCAGTCTCGGGCCTACATCATAATTGCATTAATCAGGGACGTCGGAACATGTCCGGCAGGCCCGGCGACTGCCGGATCAATAATTTTGGCATATTTGGAATTCATAATAAAAACATAAATAAAGTGTATTTTGTTACCACTGAGTTGAACCGTCTTGGTTCAACTGAATGGTAACAATATACACTTGGTTGGGTAGTGGGGGCACCCACTACATTCGCCAGACCAATCTTAGGATTCTTCCGGCGCCCGTGTTAATTAGAGGAATTGTAACCCCATGCAATGTTCATCTAGCAACTGGAACATATCCAGCAATACAATGGACGGACATTTCAGACTGTGGTCCACTGGTCACCCCGGACATTGTTTGGGAGTCCACCCTCACCAGTGTCTACCCGGGCAGCGTCACCTTCTCCTGTCGCCCTGGTTACCACCCGGACAATAACGCCACCGTTACATGCGGCGCTGATGGCCAATGGAGTGCAACGTCGCATAATTGCACGGGTGTGTATCTGCTGGTATTAGACACATAGTAATAATGTATCATTTCAAAGTCCGTGGCAGCCGTCGTACATGACTGTTACATCAAATATACTTACACGTGTGGTTTTATTACCCAGCCTGCCCCACCAATGACTTCCCCGCCCCGGAATGCAGTCACATTGTAAAGCATATTAATCGATCTAATTTCCACCAACCGTTTATTTTATGTGCCGACTTGTGGACTTTTAATATCTTAACCACATTGACAAGTTCAGGACTGTGTCCTGTGACATTTGTCACAACCCAAGACACACACGTCTTCCAGTGCCGGCTTAAGCCAATGTAAATGGACACACGTAATATCAATAGGCAAGACGAATATTCACATATAATAGAGACAGAAAACAGTCAGGTAACCTGTCCTGTATTGGCCGAATATGTACTGACTGATAACATATTGTTGTATCAGGCATTGACCTGATACAAACATCTGGGTTACAACGAAGTGAAAACTGACGTTTCATTGGTCAGATGACGTCATGTGAAGTTACAGACTGACGTCAGAGTAATGACGCAATGTAAACAAGTTCGCGTTCTGGCCATATATAACATCATATGTGGTCATTTTCGAGCATAACACGTTACTTGATAAATAGAATACCAGGCTAGTGTCTTTTGATATCAAGTTTATCAGGCTCGGCTCGGAAACGGTAGGAATTCCTCGGCAAGCCTCGGAATTCCTACGTGTTTCCTAGCCTTGCTTGATAGACTTAATATGAAAAGACACTAGCCTGGTATTCTCTATGATCCGTGTTCAATGGGCAGGTTATCAGAGGCCACGCATGCCATGGTGTTATCTCCAGTTATCTCCCGTGTCTCTATGGAAACATCAGATTATTCGACCATTTCAGAATGCAGCAACTGTCGAGACGTCAGAGCGGTGTATACAGGCCCGCAGTCCAGGGAATACGTTGTCATGGAAACTGACAACCAAGAAGTCAAAATATACTGCGAGTTCTACGAAACGGATTCTGGATCTGGTCACGGCACTACGTTCTTCGCCAAATCGACGCTACGTCACGTCACAAGCCTTGAAAAGCACTACACAATCACAAACGAGGCTGTACTACGTCATATCCGCCGGTTAACCGACAGCCAATGGGAGGCGAGCGTGAGTAACCTGGAACAATAACAGGCGGATCACAACCTCACGTTCATGCTAAGCAACTACGACGGTTTCCAAAAGCCGAATAACGACATACGACCGTACCTGTATATAGGTTTCCTGCCTATCGACGCCTTTGATGACCACAATCAAACCACCCAGGGTTATCGCGTCGGTAACGAGAACGTCACGTTCACCAACTGTGGCGGCAACCCAAACAGCTATTTCGCAATATTCGCGAATGATAATGACGTCAACCTGGAAGAATATATCTCCTATAGCAATGTCGTCACGAACTCGTGGGCACGGTCACGGTCAGTCACGGAAGTCCCGGAACTCTGAAAGCTGGGTAACGACTATTTCTACTTCTATGAGATACACATGGGTGGCTGCGGCGGAGAATGGACCAGGAGCCGTTGGATCAAAGGAGCCGCCATTGGTCTACGATTTGAATATTAACCCTGATAACGCTGAATTGAAAGGTGTCGACTTTCTATTTTTGAATATACCGCAATAAAAAAAGATATCGCTTCCATTGGAAATGATTCTCCTTCGGTGTCAAACGATGAAAACGGACATTAAAAAAATACAGCAAACGAAAATAAAAGTTCAGCTGTGTAAGGGTTAAAGTTGCATATGCCCACTCGGTAGGCACACACTGGTCTTTATAGGAATTAAATAAGTGTATAATTGTGTCACTATGCCACCAGTTCCAAAAATTACGAGTGTCCGCAATACAGATATAATCATTTAGTAATATTTATTTTACTGATGCATGTAGTAACTCGCGATGGTATTAGGCTATTTTCATATACAAATGAGGCATGATATTTTTTAATTATTTATACTAATTAAATGCGTCTCCTGAAAAAATAATATTTTCGACAGACTAAGTATGTACTACTGTCTGTTCCACGTTTTGCTGCCGATGAAATTTTTAGAAATTGACTCCGAAACCTGTCGAGATAGCTTGAAAATTATGTAACTAAGAAAACAGAAGTTAGATTTTGAAAAATCGATCCAGAAATAAAAACATTTTTTAAAGAAAATATATTTTAGCCCCGATGTTAAATTCCCATAGGAAAATATTTTTTCCGCAATAAAATCAATATTTGATGGAATTTCATCAAATAATTTTTTTGGGGGAGGGCGACTTTTTTGTTATTGATAAAAAAGTACGTACTTACTTTCAAAATATTTTTTAAATTTAATATGTTTAATAGCCAAAAGTTCGTCGGCAGAAAAACGTGGAACAGACAGTAGGTATCTCGCCCATCCACGTCACTGGTCGGGGAAAACTTTGGTACTATACGTATAATGTGAATATAGGTGACTATTGGTATATAGCGCAGTGGGATAAGGACATGTTTGTGCACTTTTGGAAACAAACATGAAACTTTGCACACGGGTAGATATCATAAATGTAAGCAGCATAGGCTATAGAACCACATCGATAGCACCCGGTGGTGCCCTGTGTCGCTTTATAATGGCACCACATGTTGGCTCACCTTCTCACGTGAATGGAATGGCTATACATACAGGTTTAATTGTGAGTTTTCAATCTCATTAGAAGCCAGTACTGTAACACCAGAAATATGAATAGGCATAACAAATATCTCACTTCTATGACAACTGTGTCGCTAGATGGAGCCACCTGGTGGTGCATTGTTTTAAATTTACCCATTTTTTAACTCATTTTTGTAAATACATGTATTTGCTTATTTTCTCAGTAATAATGATATAGTTTCTCTCGGTGGATTTACCAAGCATGCAGCTATAAAGCAGACTTATTATTATTCTGGATCAACTGTGTTGCTAGGGTACACACGCCGGTAAGTATTACACTGTATGTGGATTCAAGTCAACGATAGTGTGTACTTTACCATTAATTATCTGTACCATTTTGGAAACAAGCATGATACTTTACAGACAGGTAGATATCATAAATATAATCAACAGAGGATATAGAACCATCTGGACAGCGCCCGGTGGCGCCCTGTGGTGCCACATGGTGGCTCACCTTCCCAAATTAATGGAATGTCCACAAATACAGGTTTACTTATTGTCAATCTTATTAGATGACAATGCAGCAAAGAAATGCATATGTATAAAATATCTCGCTTCCATGACAACTGCGTTGCTAGGTGGCGCCATCTAGTGGCGTATTTGTCTAAATTTGCATATCTTTGCCTTATTTTTGCCATATTTTGTAACTATTTGCTTATTTACTTAACAATAACGATATAGTTTCTCTCGGTGTGCTTACCAAGCACGCAGAGCTATAAGACAGACTTATTATTCCACAACAACTGTGTTGCTAGGATACACACGTCAGTAAGCATTACGCTGCACGTGAATCCATGCCAATACCTTTACCGTATGCGTTCAATTAATACACTTTTGTATTAGCTAATGTTTCTAACGACATCTTGTCACAAATTGGTTACAAATATTGAATGGATCATCTGGGCCGTCAATTGAAACAACGGGTATTACAGCATTTAAGAATTGGGCAGTTTGGTTTGAGCATATGCTGTTACAAATTCGGTCACTGAATCTGTCATGTTGCGAACAACAAACTGGTTATATTATACTTCCATTGTTAGATCCGTACAACATACCCACGATACGCGTATTAAATGATGTAAGGTCCTTTTACAGTCGGCCGTCGATATGTGACATACAATGACAAAAAATGACATCAAGTGTTTGTGAAGTTAATACAAGATGTGGTATGCTATGTTCACATCATTTATTAGACTATTAGGTGTCAGTGCACATGCATGAACATAGTGATGTGCATGACATCTTTGCTCGTGAACATCCACAACGACCTATGTTGCACCCCTTCTTGTAGCTACATTTGATTAGTTCACGGCACCCCTTTGAGGCTTCTGGTAGCAATGGCCAGCGGGGCTCCCACCCATCATCGGTTTTTGAACAGCCCCAGTCGTCTGGATTATGCAGTTCGATCGTTGGAGACATGGCCAGCCCCCACACATGTACACCTTGATACGCGGCCCTTTTAGCATGTTCCTTTAGGGCTGCTTTAGTTGGAGAAAATCTTTCATGTCTGAATCTGCCCTTTCTGTTGAACATATAGTTTCTAACTTCATTGATATCCATCAGTTCGCTGGTTCGGTCATACATCAGAAATGTAAACCTTTATACAACTGCGATAACCTCTGTACTGATAGCATTGATGCAGGTAGACAGTTCAATGAATGCTTCTGTAATCTCGGAGAATACTTGCAAAACTGACCACATAGATTTCTAGCCTCGTCCTACAAATGCTAACACCGTGTCGTAGCCCGTGAACGCATGAACTGCTGGCAGTGCTGAAACCCTAGGAGATTCCATTGTGCGTGTAATTTCGTGAGCAGGTATATAGCAAAATGCCTTGCCAGTGCCAACTGCCACCCATACTTCGTCAATGTCAATTGTGTCTGCATAGGCAATGGCTAGAACGAAGACATCCGTATCTACAGTTCTGATTAGACACGTTTTCCTTCCTTTTTGTGCAGCATCATTTACATTGAGAATTACCTTAGTATCAGTATCCTCATGGTTACATGGACTCATTTATGAACAGTCGGATTCTGCATGTGAGGAAAGGACAGACTCTCCCTTTGTAACGTAGACATCAGCATTTGCGGATGACCTGTTTATACAATTCTACCTTATATCCGAGACGCAGATAAATTGTTGCCAGTTCCGTGGGACCTTTCATGTTCCTACCACACGCCTCCAGATTCCCTTTCCTCGTTTCTGTCTAGATGAGTCTTTCAGGCTGTATTTCACATATGAATCCCAGACGATCCGCATTATTCACCTGTTTGTCAATGTATGGTAGAAATATCGATGTTACATATTCATCGAACGTCGTAACAGTTTTTGACTCAATCAAGTGCACAATAGCCGCACCATCCAATACACTAGTATCGACAGTTGGAGTGTCAGCTGATGGAATAATCATTGTCGATAAGCATTTCAGTAAGTCCGACTTGTTACCCATATGGAGCTTTCCATGGTCTGATAAACTTGGTGGATATGGATGGTTTTCGTGCATGAAGAAGTCATCAATATGAATTGTTCTTGCTTGGCATGAAATGTACAGTCGCGACATAATTTCACTGTAAACTTCGAGTTCGGATCTGTGATTGAATATGACTAAAGTAGGCCTTCAAGAAGATATCCTCCGCTGCGGTCCTAGCCAACTCCCGCATTTCTTGGACATTGTTTCTAAATAATGTCCAAGCTCTGATTCATCTGAGCTAATAGGAGCTATTGGTCGAGTACTAATGTCAGTATGTATATCATCTGACGTGAGACATGTGACACTCGCTTGTTGCTATGGAGCACCACATTTGGTATACAGTATACATTTTGAAATATTTTAGTTGTGTCTTACAATATCGTATAATTCATGACAACAATGCAATGTTGAACATGTTTATGTATTGCATAAATGTGGCGCTGTGCAGCACCACGTAACAACGCTAAATACGTAGTAGAACCACAAACTGTAAATAAAATGTCTCCCAAGACATATTAGAACATATTGGGAAAAAACATAATCCCAAGATAATGTGCAGTTCTGTGTGTGATGATATAGGAACCACCATGTGGCTCCACCAAAGGCGCCACATGGTACCACCGTGCTCTGTCGGTACAATTGTGTAGCATACACTAATCAATAATAGTGTGTTAGTATATACCAATACTGTCATATTTGCTTATTACAGACTTTGCACCAGCATTTATATATTAAATAATATTTATATAGTATCCATTATAATATGAATTTAAAGCTTATATATGTTGCCTAGAAACACAGTATATAAAACAAATGACTGCATGTTGATTGCAGTTACATCATTGACAACACATCAGGTGAATATATGGAAGTTGTATCGTGAGTTTAAACATAAAAGTATATTTCTATACTAAAGCATGCTTAATCCTGGCACCACCTGGCACCACCTGGCACCACCTGGCACCACCTAGCAACATAATGTGGTTACAATTATTACCACACATTTTACAAATATGATAACATATGTTAACATATAAAAAACTTCAACTACATAAACATATATGTTCCTCCTATCCATAAAGGCGTGTGAGCCACCATGTGGCTCCATTATGTGGCGCCACAGGTGCCACCGGGATCTGTCGATGTTGCTTGTATTTGTGGTATCTACCAGTGTGCCAAGTTTCATGTTTGTTTCCAAAAGAGCACAAACATGGCATTTTTTGCTCTTAAGCAACTACACCAATATATATATGACGTGAATACTGGTAGGACGTGCATATTTATTTAATGGTACATGCCCACTCAGTAGGCACAACATGTTCTTTATAGGAAGTAAATACGTGTATTATTGTGTCACTATTCCACCAGTTCTAAAAATTACGAGTGCCCGCTATACAGATATAATCATTTAGTAATATTTATTTTACTGATATTAACTCGCGATGGTATCAGGCTATTTTCATATGCAAATGAGGCATGGTATTTTTTATTATCTATACTAATAAAATGCGTCACCTGAAAAAATAATATTTTCGACCGATTAAGTATGATCATTACACATCAGCAAACAAATACAGATAATAAATAGTAATGTCCGGTAACATGATAAGGAAACACGGTTATCGCCCCTGATATCAGTGTGGAAATGTATGTGTGAAATAAATGTAGAAGAATGCTAATCAATACGTGGGGTAATGATGAATTAATGTTTATTTTGCCAATAAAATAACGTCTCTTAAATGTAAAGAACATTTTGTGCGTACCGAGTCCGCATGTACCTTTAAACGCCCTGTATCTGAGCTTTTATTTATAATAGCATAAGTGACGTATGATACAGAATGACGTCAGTGCAACATATTTGACACAACATGAAACAGTACACGTTTCTTTTAACGAAACTTGCATTATTCTTCAGTTTTAAGTTTTTATTTCCATACATAGTCATATACAAACAATACATGGGTTACAAGCAGTTTAACAACATGCATTTATAGGTTACACTCCTTGTTTACAATCAACTATGAGTACATGTATTGTAAATAATTAAGGATTATAACGTATTGTTCATACATGGTTAGGTTGGATTTATTAAAGAATGTTATGTAGTCTTGTAGATGAGAGAATAGAGTTGAAAATGAGATATGGTGAAATAGGTTTAGTGAATAATAATTGAGCAACACACCACGATACAATACTATTACGGTATATGCTGTTATACCTAACTGTAATATTTGTATGTATAATCAGAAGGTTCGTGTATCTCTAAATGAGTGTTAGTCTAATTGGATAACATTCCATTTTCGTTCATGAACTATGAGCTTATTTTCATTCATTGCAATTTCTTTTTCAATAGTTTGTGTTGCCTTTAGGTAAGACGTAAACTTTGGAAATTTAGGTTCCGTGTTTCGTAATTTACATGTATATATAAAGTATTTTCCTAGTATGATACAACAGTTGAAAAACTTGTTGTCTTGTTCATATTGCCCGAAGCAAACAGTGTGCCAATCAAAATTACATACAATATTATTATTGTTTAAAAAGGTATTCAGCTGTGACCAAAAATGTTGGCATATAGTGCATACCCAAAAAAGGTGCTTATTTGTTTCTGGAGCCATTGCGCAAAACTCACACAAATTGGAGCTGACAATGTTACACTTAAGTAAATAATCGTTTGTAGCGACAATTCTCATCAAATATTTGTACTGAAAATTCCTAAGTTTACAACATATAGTGTTTGTGAAATGATTTGTGTAGACTATCTTCCAATTTATATTTTTATCCGCGAATTCGTCATCCCATTTTGTCTTGGCTTTATGCACAACCGGTTTCTGTTGATTAATACACATGGTATATAGCTTCTTATTACATTTGGTCGCGGTTTTTATTTGTTTTATTAATATTATCTTTGTATTAATCATGTTTATTCTTTAATTTTTAATTCGTGTTCTCCAGTCTTGAGGAATGCACGAAATCAGTTTGAAGTATTTTAGGTAATCGTTATTACTAACATCAAATAGTTCTTTTATTTTTGTATTAAAGAATTAAAGAATGATGTAGTTCTATAATCGTATAGTTGTTCTATATATTTAATCCCCTTATTAGCCCATTCCTTGTAGTAAAGAATTATTCGATTACCTTTTATTTTCGAATTGTTCCATAAAATTTGCTTTGATATTGTTTCTGGATTATCGCAGAAGTTTAGCTTGCATCATGATTTAAGAACGTCTGTCAAAAACTTATTTTTTATCAAATGTTTTACGTCTGTTTGGTTTACATTTCCTTCAAATATATGCACACCACCAAAAGGCTTCAAATAGTTTAAATATAGTACTTTCCATTTTCCGTGATTTTCGGTGAACGTTTTAACAATAATTTTTCTACTAGTTTTATCAGGCTTTGAATCCCAGAGAAAGTCAAACATAATGCGTATAATTTGCTCTAAAGTCTCCTGCTCAGGATTGTCTAGAACTGTTAAAGGGAATATTAATTTTGGAAATGCAAAACTTTTAATGACAGTTATTTTACCTAGTATGGTAAGCTTACTTTTTTTTCATTTGCCTAAACATTGCTGAAATTCCTTTATTTTAGGATCTATGTTTAAACTATGCACTTTATTTTTATCATTACAAAAATATATCCCTAAAGTTTTGGCCACATCTGCAGTTCATGCAAATGGTTTATCATCACAGTACGTAGTTATATAGTTCTTCGTTGAACCTGTTCTAAACAATATTGACTTAGAATAGTTTAAACGTAAACCTGAAATGTTTCCAAAATTATCTATTGTACTAATTAATATTTCGAGAGACTGTCTTGCATTATTCTTGTGAAACAGAAAATTGTTTCCTGATACATAGAATACACCACATCCCCTGTTGTTGTTGTTTGTGTGTAACGGCCTATCGACAGCTAATGTCATTTAAGGCCGGGCCAACAGGTTCGATCTTGTATTGTTATATGGCTGCCGTTGTTCGACACCGCTCACAGCCGTGTTCAAGCGTACAGCGCGTGCTGTTTCACCGAAATCATAACTTGTCATCTACAACATTTACTGCATTACATTGTATAACATAAGCAGCCAGTGGTAAACACTAAGTGTCATTTTTCACACTGGTAACGACGACACTGACACTGCCAGTAAACATAGACCAGCCATACCCAGTGACAGTTCGGTGCGGGACGTGAGCCGGTCGTCTCTGTTGAAGTCTGTGCTGACCTGCCCCATGGACATGCTGGGTAGGACCGGGCTGATGGACTCGTTCCCGATTGTCCGCTCGGACCAGACACACGCGTCCATGACCTCCCGGGATGCCGAATTGAGGAAGATGCTCGCCACCCCGATATCGTGTAACACGACCTATAGCAGCTCGACTGGACACAGCTCGCCATCCTTGTATCATAACATGCTGACCAATTCACCACAACGCGAGTCGGCCGCATCACCTTTGATGAACCAGTTACGTTCGTCGAACTCTCCAAAGGGGACTATCGTGGCCAAGCCTTGCTCCCTGCTGACATCAGTCGTGCTCGCACATAGAGATAGTCCGCAAACAGTCGGTAAACCAATACAGGTGACTATAGACAGTATCGTGGAATCTGAGCTCGCCAAGATGAAACCAAATGTGAGCAATCACTTGACTAGTCACGTCAGTGGGAGCGCCAGTGCCTGTGATCTGGCAAACATAATTCCTGTCCCAGATCGCCCTACTGAGTTGGACGATAGAGTACTGTATATATGTGATATCTGCCACATGACATTCCAGCATAAAGGAACATTGAAGGTCTACCGTCGTGGCTATGGCGTTAAAGCTAAATCCAAAAAATCAAAATCTGGTAAATATTCACCAAATGACTGCACAGAGATAAATGATACATCCGCAGTGACAACAGATTTAAATGACAGGGCCATAAACATTGAACTTGATCGTGATGAAAGTCCATTGTTGTTTGATAAACCAACTCTCGGTGACGGTTCGATGGTTAACCCTGCGGATGAGGATGGTCGTGTAGACAGTGACAGAAGTAACAGTCCTACACATCCCGGCACCAAGCTGGGAAAATCTGAGACTGATGGCAGTAAACCCTTGAATATGAAACGTAAATTTCTGTCTCATGAGAACCCCGGACAACTGGAGGATTCTGCAACTCAATATGAAGCAGATTCCTGTAAGAAGTCGAGGCTGCATGACAAACCTGTCGTGATTCAAGATTCCATCCATGCCACACATTCTAGTTTACTATCCCACATCATGGCTAAGACGAGTGATTCAGCTAGCAATGTTGATAAACACACACAACATTGTGACGTTCAGTCAGCTCAAGTGACACATAGCGGCGACTCTCGTGTATACAGCAAATACAAGTCCACGTATGATGACGATAGCCGCAGCAATGCAGACAAACATCCAGCCACGCGTGTTGACCACAACCGCAGCAATGGAGACGCGGTGGAAGTGATCACCATAAAGCAGGAGCCAGTCGATCACTATATTGATACCACATTCGAGAACAACAACAACAACAAAAATACCATTGTGTTGAATACAAAAACTAGCGATACTAAACATGATGGTGCAAACCGTTTCACAAACAACAATAACATTCTAACAAGCATGCTGAACACCCACCCACTGGTCACACACGCGCCACTAGACCAGCCGGCGGTAGCGACGACCGGTAACGTGCTCACAGGGAATCAACGTTTGACCGGAGCAGGTCGGATGTTTGCCGAGCTACATTCCGCCAACGTGTTCCGCCAACTTCCAGCACGCGGGCACACTGCGCGTCCAAGAACGGAGCCATGAAAGCAAAGTGAAATGTCCAATATACAGCAAGTGTGTGACAGATACGCGATACCTGAAGGTTCACATGCGGACTCACAAGCCGGAGCCTGTAGTCCGGGTATCGGCCACGTACAGCGAAACATCACAACCGTACACCGCGCCCGATACTGTGACGACCACACCGGTGTCGACCGCGACGTTCGAGTGCTACATCTGCCACCTGGTGCTGACGAACGTGGACAACTTATAGCTGCACTTGCTCTCCCACACGGTCGAGAAACTGCACGAGTGCCCGGACTGCCACGCTGGGTTCACACGCGAGTCCCAGCTTCACGTACACTCGCGCATCCACACCGGTGAACGTCCGTTCTCATGCTCCCTATGTCACATGACCTTCCGGCAAAAAGGCGGGCTCAAACTGCACATGTCCACCCATACGCCCGATATGCCGTACAAATGTCACCTGTGTGACGGTTCGTTCGGGCGTAAGGCACACTTAGATCGACACCTACGCTACCACACCGGCAACCGACCGTACACCTGCACCAAGTGTACGAAAACCTTCATAGAGCTTGGCAACACCTGAAGTGGAAACACGCATTTGACGGGAAACTGACAAAGTGCAACGACTTCATACTTCATCTGTGAGTTGGAACTACAGGAGCACATGACTGACTGTGATAAGAATCACGTGACTGGGGACTCTGGTGATGATATTACATCAGTAGACACGTCAATGGATGGCGGTTATGATGTCGAACAATATCAAAACACACCTGATAACCGCGAGTGTTACGTCTGGAGACAAGTATTCCCAGATAACAGCAGCATCCAGTCACACTTGGACACGAAACACTTCGAGAAGTCGCTCCAATGTCCCACGTGCCTCGGACGTTCGGCTCCAAGTCATTGCTAAATGTGCACATGAACAAATGCAGAAGGCTGCTCGCGTGTCCGATCTGTGATGAGAAGTTTTTTGAGATCAGTCTCTTACAGGAACATCTGGACTCACATAAAGACAGCGACGACGTTAAACCTGACGTTAAACCTGTTGTTCTCCCTGCAGTCGAGGATGTAAACCATTCGGACGCGAGGTTCGTTTGTAACATCTGCGAGGCGGTCATGCCTACCAAGCTGGCTCTGCTGACCCACTACCACGAACACTCGGAGAACTTCCACTTGTGCGCCTTCTGTTCCAAGAAATTCCTCACCAAGAAGGCATTGACCGGCCACATTAACTCGGAACACGAGGACGCGCGCTACGGCTGTAAATTTTGTGATAAGACTTACAAACAGATCCGGTACCTGACGCGACACGTCCAGTCGACACACAAAGACAACGCGGCAGATGAGGTTGATAATACAGATGATGTCGACACGGGACCACAGAAACACCGTGTCTTAGCTAATTCACGTGGACTCGAAGAGAATAGGGATATTTGTGGAGACCAACTTAGTCCAAATCAAAATATTACTGGTGATAAGTCTTAGCCCTTTCACCTCGAGGTATATAACATGGTCTGGTCCATGTTAATTGTTAACCAAACAATGGATATTGTTTAAAACTCTTATTAAACATAATGACAAACACTGCAGATCCTGATGAGACGGCTCGTTACGAGCAGGCTCATCAGGATCTACAGCAGAGCTCCAGATAAGCTACGTATTTGCGTAAATACACAATTAAAATTGCCAAAAACCCAATTGTAATCAGAATTGGAGACAATTGTAATGAAATGCCTTCACATGTTTTCATTTCGGAGCAAACTATTCAATAATTGCTGTCTGTTGATGTGTAAGCAGTAATGTGATTTTATTTTACCGAATTAAAATATTGAAATACCCAAATTGCTTCAGATATGATGGAGTGAAAATACTCAATTAAATAAGAAACATATGATATATTTGTGATCTGGTTATTGTTTTTTGCAGCATGATAAAGGTACCACAAATATGTTATTGCTTTTTAATTGGGTATTTACGCAAATACGCAGCTTATCTGGAGCTCTCAAACACAATGTAATGCTGGTTCATTCCAAAGGTGTGGGATCACGTGTTTCCGAACGGCGTGACATCATGTTTTTTAGATGTGTTTACAGTAGATTTCCTTTAATATCTTTCTACTGGACTGACATATTTTTATGAAATATACCGCAGCAAATGCGATACACGTTGCCCTTTATTGTATAGGCGGCTTTAATCTCATAATTATGTCGTTTTGACGGAGAATCCGTTACCGTAAATGTAAATAAAAACTAGAGCATGTGAATGTAAGAAATAAACAGAAATCGATTCTTTATTGCAAATAACTTTCAGAGCACCCGTATGACACATATGCCATCGTATTTGGTGTGTTACATATCATCAAAATCCGTCTGTTTGTTAGGAATAATTTAAAGACTTACTGTAAAAATTACGTCACGTCGGAAAATCGGGTTCGGAAACCACGTGATTCCCCACCTTGATTTCGTAGCATAAAATGTTAACAGATAAATACACTTCCAAGCTAGTATATGTGTATTATACTTTATACCATATACATTGTACAGTTGAAACTCTAAACTGGACACCCTGGGAGGTCCCTAGGGTGTCCGGTTTACAGGGGTTCCACTGTAGATCAGTAGCCGATTTCACCAACATGGCAAAGTATACTTTTCTAGCAAAGTATACTTTGAGGGAGTAATCATTTATTTTTACTGAAATGCATTATTTCATATAGATCTAACGACTGCATATATTTGAAGATTAAAAGTATGCATAATTATTATACTGCATAAAATGGCTGCGATAATGTAATAAATTCAGTATAATACAAATCAATAAATTTATCATAAAATTGAAAATTTCTCCCTCAAAGTTATACTTTGCTAGAAAAGTATACTTTCTTGCAATGTTGGTGAAAATAGGCTAATGCTAAATGTTGGTAATGCCAATTGGAGGATGAAGCTAGTGCTTTGCAGGAACTTAAACAGGCAGTATTCATGACTGGTATTATGACGATGGGACTTGGTACATTTGGGATCTCTGGCTAGTTTATTCCCCTTCCCCTTTGATTTAAATTAATGAAATCTAGTCCAAATTATTGTGTAGTTTTATAGATGCCTTACTGCTTGTTGTAAAAAGAATGAAGTGTAGCATGATTTGTTTACTGAAATGGAGCAATTATATCGTGATCTCCACTAGTGTTTAGAATCCATATCCATCCGGGCATAATCTATGCAAATCCGATTTCTGGGACTACATGATTTGCCAGCTTCATAATTTTCACTCATATTAATTGTTATTGCAATCAGTGTTAGACCCAAGATCAGATGTGCAGTCTGATCTGGGTTCTACTCCTGTTCGCAAAACTCAAATTTGTGCTTTTAATTAAGCAAGAAATATACAGCATAGGACCAGGGGGGCCGTTTCACCAAAACTTCTTATGACATAAAATATGTTTGTAAGTGCAAAATTAAGATAGTCTTGTTATAACATTAACAAATTGTATTCTTGTTAAACAATTATTGGATTTAAAGTTTCTTGTAAAGCAATTAGCTTGGCATTAAAGCCGCCTTTTATGCTTCAATAAATGTTAACTCACCAATTGAAAATTTTCCAGCCGATCCTAAATTTGCACTTACGAACAATTTATTTAGTCCATTTTAGTCGTACGAAGTTTAGTGCCATCGACCGCCGGATTCTCAACTATTTATTTGGCTAAGGGACCAACAACTAGCTAACGAATCCCTCAATGAAGTATTATCAACGACTAATGTGTGTGTCCCTCGGTTTGTTAGAGAGTTGTTCTTAGGCACGTTGTTAATTTAACAGCTATGGAATAAAGAGGAAATGGATTTTATTTCATTTTCGTATGAAAATAAAACCAATTTCCTCTTTTTTCCTTAGCCATTTAATCTTTAATTTTAGTACCCACTATGAATCCACTAGTGGAATACTAAACTTTGTGATTTGCTGCTTAAATAATTTCCAAAGTAAACCAAAACTTTTTAGATTTAGATCCGGAAACATATTCCTTCCACTGGCATACAAAATATGTCGAGGGGTGTTTATATTTTATACATAAGTCCCTTACATAAGTTTTCATAAGTCAAACTTGACCCTGAGAATAGTGCTAGCAGTAGCCATTGTTTGTCGTAAAAGGCGAACTAAACTGGCTTAACTATTGGGCTTCATACTTTCCGGGAACCCCAACTTATAATATATAAATAATCCGGATTTGGCCCCTCATGTACATTTTTGGTCTTTCTTGTACGTGAGAGTTGATTGAGTCGGGCTAATGCCCCATATTAAAATAAAGTAACGATTAGCGCTAATCCCTATTACTTTTTAGGGGATGGGATAAAATGATGCTGGTTGATGACCGAGGGGCCTTGCACCAAGATCAGGTTGATTCTAATTTTCAGGACTGAATAAATATTTTTATTTGATTGTAAAATATTGAGTTCTGAAGTTGGGTAATTTACCCCCCTCGGAACAGGTGGATACGGGACACGGACCCACCGTTTGACCTGAGGCTTGTACCTCTATGTCAGAAAAGCGGACGTTAAAAACCCTATTCACCTCACTCACTCATCTCATCTGTGCAAGCCCATCCACTACACTCCTTTGTTTACCCCATTATCTCTTGCAACAGTTAAGTGGGGATTTGAACTTAAATAAAACTTTCATATTCTTCCTTCCTCATCATCCATGATTTTCAATTCCAATAGCACCACCCGTTGCGGCCTTTTCCCATGTCTAAGGTCAAATTACTTTTTATAAATATGTTTAAATTTCTTAAATTATTTTGCTGTTAAGTTTTTTATTTGTCGGTCCAGCGAAGGCTGTGCGTGCCTGACGGTGACCAATCAGTCTTTGATGACCGAAAGAGGCATTAGCCAAGAAAATAATCCAGGTATATGAATGGTTTGTTAAAAACATGGTATCAATCGCTCCAATAATAAGGAATTAGTAATTGGAGTATTGTCACTACCCTCATTTATTTCTGACGCAATTGGGTATTATTCAAAATTTTAATTGGGGTAAAATAAAAATCACACTACTGTTTATTATACATCAACAGAGACAGCAATTATTAGAATAGTTTGCTTCAAAATTGAAAACATGATCTTTTGCCATTTTCATTCATTGGAATTGGAATTAGGAAAATAAGAAAAAACTAATGCTATATTTGTGGTCTGTTTATTGTTTTCTCTGCTGCCATGATAAAGGTACCCTAAAATTGTTAATTGCTTTTTGGATAACTCCAATACTTCTGATGGTCAATTGGCTTTTTGGCAATTTTAACAATTGGGTAATGAAAGCAAATACGGAGCTTAATCATGGAGCCCTTTGTAGTAATAAAGAAATAAATATAAGCATAGTTGTTTCTAAGAAATAACAAATTTATATTCCATTTGCGTGGCAGGGTGTGTAACGCAAATTAATTCACATCTTTGAATTTTTTTACATTTTCCGAGTTTTTTAATAAGCTCAAACAATTTTCCTTTTTACTCCCTTTTTTTTTATTTTTTTTCTTCATTTATTAGATGCTTTTTATAGGCATATTTAATGTAATTCATATCAACCTCGGGTCCGGTTACTTCAACCTGTGCAATTTACACACCATGGGCAATGTATGGTCATTGAGGATTGTGAGATACAGTAATAGTAGGGTTAAAGTGCCGTGAAATGGGAAAACAAATTTATCTTGGCAATGGCTTATGGAAAACGGTTTTCTATTGGGCTAGGCACTGCCGAGCACATCCCGTTTCGTTGCCCGCGTCCAGATATTTTTTGTATCCCAATTCACTGGCACTTAAACACTTTATTCTTTTTAAATCCTCCCGTCAAACACCTACAAATGGCTTTAAAATGCAAAAAACAAAAATAATAACCGCAGCCACCGCACATATTACATTACGCAGGTGAATTAGGGTCGTTATTAGACATGGATGATCGAAAATGTTTGTTGATAAAACACAGTGCCTCTAAACCTATGCTAAACTGTGGTTTAAATACACACTCTTAGGAATTAAATTGTTGTAATTTTTTCTAAACACTGGGGTATATTCCTTTATTTAATAAAAGGCCATTACTAAAATAAAATCTGCTAAAGGATTCCATCCAATTTTTTCCAAAAATTTTTTGGACCGGGGCAAAATTGGGTGGGGTGGGGATGGGGGCAAATTGGGGTATACCGGGGACATCGGGGGGACATCGTTTAAGTGTTTAACTTGCCTACTACCGGTAACTACCCTCTAACCAACCCACCTCCCGCTTTTGCAAAGCCATTAATAAACAACCACGGAAACCTCACTAACCACGTATTGCTTACCATACCCGGGCTAATGTAAACCCCAGATAACCATCTCGGACTCAATTACTCCTTCCTAACCCTTAACACCATAACAACTAACAAACGCAAAAACTCTGGTAATGCTGGAATTGAAAATAATGCAAATGGCTCTTTCTTAACTTTCTACAAAGACAATTCGACTATGTAAAAGCTTTCTTATTTCTCTCTGAAAAAATTTAATTACCGGTAGCCATCGCATGTCTCCCAAAACCAACCTCCTCGTATTGGCAATTAAAATCAAAAAAATTTAACATTCGGGGCTGGACCTTAATTTCTCGGGGTCGGGTTGCGGATGGAGAATCTTAGCATTTTATTTTATTTTTAATAATGGCCTAATGTAATAATTCTGTACACAATTCCTAGCCTATGAATGATAAACGTTCATATCAGGGCAAATAAAAACAAACTGTCACCAATAGGTTTGCGGAATGTGACGTGGGAGGGCGGATTTTTTATGCCTCACCAACGATAGTGGAGGAGGCATTTAGTGTTACCCGTTTTCCATCTGTCCGTCACCAACGTTGTAAGCCGTTAAAACGGTTTAAACCGTAACTAACTAACATACCTTGAACTCTTGGTATGTAGCTTCCTTCGCGATTGATAGATGGCGCAAAGTTTATTTTGATTTATTATTCGACCCCGGGGTGCCTCGGATTAATTTCCCCTTTTGGAACTTGGAAATTTGCCTTGTTTATGTTCTATGAACTCCATTTTGTTTTTAGTTTTAAAACATAAACATGTACTTTTTTTTCTTTTTTTGTTCGAGATTGTTCTCATTCTGATTGTTTTTGAAGTCGCCAGATGTATTGCATGGTAGTGTTTTTTATTGATCAAATGTGGCAATATTTTACATTACTATTTTTATTTTGTCCTCCATGACGATAAAATGCATGTGTCGCGCAGTGATTTTTTCTGACGCTGCGATATTCAGAGAACCAAAGGGTGCTTTTTTAACATACGGTGAAGATGGGCAACGACTACTTGGGTCGTTTTAAAACAAACAAAACACTACCAAATCTACACTAACGCTTTAATCAAGGTCCAGTAGCCGATTTCATCAAAATTTGCAAAGTAATACTTTTCAATTTTAAGGATAAATTTATTATTTTTAGCCAGGTTTTTTGAAAAAAAACAATCCAGGCTAATTGGATTTGGTGGAAAAGCCGGTACGGGCGGGCGGGGCGGGCGGGGGCGGGCGTCGGGCGTGCGGGCGGGGGGTTGGGTGGGCGGGCGGGCTGGCAGGGCGGGCGGGCGGGCGGTCCGTCCCCAATCAATTTGTTAAGTTTTCCGTGTTTGATGTCCATTTCTTTGGTCTGTCCACCTAGGTACCTCCAAAACTTTCACTAGCTTCATAATCAAGGGGTGCCCAACCACATATCACTATCCAACATGTTACTTTTTTTTTTAACTTTTTTTTTAACTTGACCCATTTTTTCCGCGCTGTTCTACTTAGCCATTTCCAATTTTTGTTAAGTTTTCGTGTTTTGAAGTCCATTTTTTCTTGGTCACTGTTACCACCATAGGACCACCAAACTTTCAACAGCTTTCATAATCCCAAAGGGGTGGCCCACCCACATAATTCACTATCCCAATAACATGTTACTTTTTTTTTTAACTTTGACCCATTTTTTTCCGCGCAGTCGACATAGCCATTTTTCAAATGTTAATGTTTTCGGGCGATTTTCAATGTTAAGTTTTTCGTGTTTAAGTTCCATTTCTTTATGGTACTGTTAAAACCACCTAGGGTAACCACCCAAATCTTTCACAGCTTCATAATTCAAGGGGTGCCCACCACAATAATATCACTATCCAACATTTTTTGCTTTTTTTTTAACTTGATTTTTTTAACCTTGATTTTTTATTTTTTCCCGGCGCAGTCGGATCTTAGCCATTTTCAATGTTAAGTTTTCGCGTTTACAATGTTAAAGTTTTCTCCGTGTTTAAGCCATTTCCTTTTTTTGATTTCTTTGGTACCACCTAGTGAACCCACCAAACTTTCAGGAGCCTTCCAAAACCAAGGGTTTAGGCACAGGAGCTTTGTTTTTAGAAGTTGCTAAAATCAAACTGGGTTTTTGTTGCCTACCACATACAACTTATTCCAACATTTTTTTACCTTCACCTGTTGTATTTCTACGTAAATTGACTTAGGAGCCATTTTTCAATTGTTAACCTTTTTAAACCGTTGAACGTCTGGTTAAATATTTCGGTTAAAACTTTTGTCGTTATACTATTCTCAGCCTTTGACCCATTACCTTGAAAACTTCCAACATTGGGTGTTTATCTTTCGTCCATATTTTCAATTTCTAAACCCCCAAATCCCGTGCAGCCCCTTGTGCGCAATGTCAAGGTCAAATTTAACTTTGAATTTATTTTGTTGGTTAAAGTTTTTTGTTCGTTTGTACTATAATCCTCTGGAAAAACTGCTTCACCTCCATTTTCCTTCATACATTCACAATGGGTGTTTACTCATCATTGTCGCACCCAAGCTTGCGGAAAGCGCTATTATCGTCGGCATTTTCGCATACGTTCCGTCCGTCCGTCCGTTCCGTCCGTACGTCCATGTGTCCGGTTAAAAGTTTTTTCGATTTTTTTAGTGTCCCATGCCTCGCACCAAGGCGCGACAATGCAGGCCACGGCAATCTTTCTAGTCTACAAAATAAAGTTGGTATAATTATGTTATTCCAATGTGTCCATGCATGGAAAAAACCTGGGCCATTCGTCGCTTTTGCCTCGTTTCATTGTTCTTATACCGAATTGCATTACATTGTCAACATCCATGATAAATGATTAATAATTAATTCAGTAAAAATAAATAAGTCTGCATATTTTTTAATCATCAAATATATGCTTTGTTGTTAGGATTTCTATATGAAATAATTGCATTTTGGGGATTAAGGAAAAATAAAATGATTATCCTCCCATCAAAGTAATACTTTCTTGCTAGAAAAGTGTAACATTTGCAATGTTGGTGAAATCGGTCTACAGGGGACTGAGGAAAATTTTTCCTTTGAGTTAACGAAAATTTGAATATTATATAGGAAAAAATAATCGTACTTGGGACCAAACAAATTTATCAGTATATTTTATTGTAGAGGTAAACGAGGGTATAGACTGTATTTTTGTATCATGTCCCAATTGCGTATTATTACTGATTAACCGGTATCTGGTAATTGAGAAATTTTTTGTTTAAAATATTTATTCTGCTTTTATATTTGTTAAAAGGAATTAACATGCCCACTCTGTATAGTAGGCAACAAAAATGATTCTTTTATATCAGAGGACATTCATTCTCATACATTTTAAAATAAACATTAATTTCAAACCATTACACCAACGTATTGATTGGTTATTATTTTATATTTTATTTTAAATCATACGTAACTTTACCACCACTGATAATCAGGGGCGATAACTGTGTTTCCTTAAAAATTTTGGTTAACGGATAAATAGCTGATTTATTAACTCTGTATTTTATTTTTTGATGTATGCAATTGTCATTACTTTTAATAATCTGTCCGAAAATTTAAATTTGTTTCTTGGTTGAGGTGATGCATTTAATATTAGTATAAATAACTTAAAACTACTATGCCCTCGATTTGCATAATGAAAAATAGCCTTGTTACCAACGCGCGTTCATTATCTATTCAGGAAAAAAAAATAAGATTACTAAAATGGATTAAATTACCTGTATAGCATGGCCACTCCGTTAATCTTTAGAAGACCTGGGGAATAGGAATAGTGGAAACAATTTATAACTTCATTATTTAATTCTATACAGAACGTTTGTTTGTTCTGCTGAGTGGGTATGTACCTTTAAAATTTCTTCTGTAAATGGACATTTGAAAGTTATTGACAAAAAAATGTCATTTGCAGAATTTTAATTCTGACCTCTTTGTCAATGCCCCGTGGGCAGGCAACCGGGGCGGGATCAACTGGATCCTGATAATAGTGCTGCTGTAGCCATTAGCCATGGTACGTAAAAGGCTACCTAAAAACTGGCTTAAGGACTTGGGGTTTCATATCTTTCCGGAAAAACCCACTCCCAACCGGATTTGTTGGGGGGTTTGGGGTGGGGGTTGGGGGGGTGGGGGGGGTTGGGTATGGGTAATTTGGTTTTGTGGGCACCTTGGGTTGGGTGTTTTGGTTGGGGGGGTGGGGGGTTTGGGGGGGGTGTTGGGGGGTGGGTTGGGGTGGGTTGGTTGGTGGTGTGGGGGGTTGGTTGGGGGGGGGTGGGGGTTGGGTTGGAGGCCCTCGTTTTGTACATTTTTTGGCTTTCTTGTATGTGAGAGTTTGAGTCTGGGCTAATGCCCCATAATATAAAAGTAAGATTAGCGCTAATCCTATTACTTTTAGGGGATGGGATAAATGATGATGGTGTGGCGAGGGCCTGGCACCAGACCAGGTTGTTCTAATTTCAGGACTGAATATATATTTTGATTGTAAATATTGAGTTCTGAAGTTGGGATTTACGGCCCTCGGACAGGTGGATACGGGACACGACCCCGTTGACCCGTCTGCGTGTAGACTCCCTGAGGCTTGTACCTCTATGTCAGAAAAGCGGACGTTAAACCCTATTCACTCACTCACTCACTGACCTCTTGTCAACAGTTGACGACATTTATTACAGACAATGTTGTATTTGTTAGAAATAACACAAGGCAACCAGTCAGATGGAGTTGCTTATTTCTACATGGCCGCCCTAGGCAACTTTACTTGGCACATTTACATCGTTTTTTGTTTTGCTTTTCCGTAGTCGTCGGCGGCGGCGTCGTCATTCAATGTTAATTTTTCGTGTTACGGTCATTACTTCAACACCTTATCAGCTACAGTCATCAAACTTTATACATACCTTTACTATGATATTTAGATTCAACTTTACCGGAATAACGATCAGGATTCACCTTTACTGGAATAACGATCAGGATTCACTTTTACCGGAATAACGATCAGGATTAGCTTATTTTTTTTCTTCATTTATTGATGCTTTTAGGCATATTTAATGTATTTACAGACCTCGGTCCGTTACTTCAACCTGTGGAATAACGATCAGGATTCACCTTTACCGGAATAACGATCAGGATTCACCTTTACCCGAATAACTATCAGGATTCACCTTTACCGGAACAGCGATCAGGATTCACCTTTACCGAAATAACGATCAGGATTCGCCTTTACAGGAACAGCGATCAGGATTCACCTTTACCGGAATAACTATCAGGATTCACCTTTACCGGAATAACTATCAGGATTCACCTTTACCTGAATAACAATCAGGATTCACATTTACCTGAATAACTATCAGGTTTCACCTTTACAGAAATAACTATCAGGATTCACCTTTACCTGAATAACTATCAGGATTAACCTTTACAGGAATAACTATCAGGATCCACATTTACCTGAATAACAATCAGGATTCACCTTTACCTGAATAACTATCAGGATTCACCTTTACCGGAATAACAATCAGGATTCACCTTTACCTGAATAACTATCAGGATTCACCTTTACCTTAATAACTATCAGGATTCACCTTTACCGGAATAACAATCAGGATTCACATTTACCTGAATAACTATCAGGATTCACCTTTACAGGAATAACAATCAGGATTCACCTTTACCTGAATAACTATCAGGATTCACCTTTACCGGAATAACATTCAGGATTGACCTTTACCGGAATAACTATCAGGATGATTCACCTTTACCTGAATAACAATCAGGATTCACCTTTACCGGAATAGCATTCAGGATTCACCTTTACCGGAATAACTATCAGGATTCACCTTTACCGGAATAACGATCAGGATTCACCTTTACAGGAATAACGATCAGGATTCACCTTTACCGGAATAACGATCAGAATTCACCTTTACCTGAATAACTATCAGGATTCACCTTTATCTGAATAACTATCAGGATTCACATTTACCTGAATAACAATCAGGATTCACCTTTACCTGAATAACTATCAGGATTCACCTTTACCGGAATAACTATCAGGATTCACATTTACCTGAATAACATTCAGGATTCACCTTTACCGGAATAACTATCAGGATTCACCTTTACAGGAATAACGATCAGGATTCACCGCTACCGGAATAACGATCAGGATTCACCTTTACCTGAATAACTATCAGGATTCACCTTTACAGGAATAACTATCAGGATTCACATTTACCTGAATAACTATCAGGATTCACCTTTACAGGAATAACTATCAGGATTCACCTTTACAGGAATAACGATCAGGATTCACCTTTACCGGAATAACGATCA
The DNA here is from genome assembly GCA_029237695.1 of Conchocele bisecta. Lineage (NCBI taxonomy): Eukaryota > Metazoa > Mollusca > Bivalvia > Lucinida > Thyasiridae > Conchocele > Conchocele bisecta. The sequence goes on along the minus strand of CM055275.1, from coordinate 61,414,201 downwards.
GGATTCACCTTTACCGGAATAACTATCAGGATTCACCTTTACCGGAATAACGATCATGATTCACCTTTACCGGAATAACTATCAAGATTCACCTTTACCGGAATAACGATCGGGATTCACCTTTACCGGAATAACTATCAGGATTCACCTTTACACGAATAAATATCAGGATTCACCTTTACCTGAATAACAATCAGGATTCACCTTTACCGGAATAACTATCAGGATTCACCTTTACCTGAATAACGATCAGGATTAACCTTTACCGGAATAACGATCAGGATTCTCCTTTACCGGAATAACGATCAGGATTAACATTTACCGGAATAACTATCAGGATTCACCTTTAGAGGAATAACAATCAGGATTCACCTTTACCTGAATAACTATCAGGATTCACCTTTACCTGAATAACGATCAGGATTAACCTTTACCGGAATAACGATCAGGATTCTCCTTTACCGAAATAACTATCAGGATTCACCTTTAGAGGAATAACAATCAGGATTCACCTTTACCGGAATAGCAAATAGTATTTCTAATCCTATTACTTGTATGGACCTGGCACCATGTCGGGTTATTCTAATTTCAGGGCTGAATATATATTTTTTATGTAAATATTCCGTTCTGATTTTGGTATTTCCAAAGGAAATGATTCTAAAGTGATGTGAAAGCACGTTTTCGATGAGAAAAAAAGGATAATATAAAATAAACAGCACGCAACAAAGTTTAATTCATCATTGTTAGGGTTAATTACTGTCTGTTCCACGTTTTGGCCATTAAACACGTTAAATCTTAAACATATTTAAATGTAAGTATTTTTTCATCAATAACAAAAAAGTCACCCTCCCCCCCAAAAAATATGGGAATTTAACATGGGGGCTAAACATAGATTGTTTTTAATAATTTTTTATTTGTGGACCGATTTTCAAAATCTTAGTTACATCATGAAAATCGTCTTTTGACTATGAAATCAATATTTGATGGAATTTCATCGAACAAAATATTTTGGAGAGGGTGACTTTTTTTATTGGTAAAAGCATTTACATTACAGTACCAAATACTTTTAGATGTGTTTTAATAGCCTAAAGTTCGTCGGCAAAAAACCCCCCCCCCCCCCAATGCAGCAGGTTAAAATGGGATCGAACCTGTTTGCCCGGCCTTACATGACCTTAGCTGTTGATATGCCGTTTACCACTAATAAACAAACAAACAAACATATTATGAGGATAAATATCAATTCAGTATCTAAATAACCTGGGGCCCGTTTCACTAAACTTCGTACGACTAAAATCTTCGTAAGTGCAAATTTATGATCGTCTAGAAATTTCAATTGGTGGATTTACATTTATTGAGCATAGGCTGCATATGCACTTATCTAGCAAAGTATACTTTGAGAGAGAATTTTTCAATTTAAGGATAAATTTATTAATTTTTATTATACTGAATGTATTACATTATCAAAGCCATTTTGGTTGTGATAATGTAATAAATTCAGTATAATCATTCTGCATACTTTTAATCATCAAATATATCCAGTCGTTAGTTCTATATGAAATAATGCATTTCAGGAAAAAGAAAATGTTATGATTACTCCCTCAAAGTATACTTTGCTAGATAAGTATACTTTGCAATTTTGATGAAATCGGCTACAGGCTCGGCTCGGAAACGGTAGGAATTACTCCCAGCCTTGCCTGATAAACTTCATATCAACAGACAGTAGACTGGTATTCTCTATATATTTTACGTTCAGATAACTGTTCCTGATTCACCCAATCATTTTCTGTTCCGGAGTATAGTATACAGTGGGATGCGCGTACGTGCGGAACGAGTACATGGAGAATAGTAGGTTAGTGCCGTGAATGGGTAAAACATATCTGGCAAGGCTTAGGAAACGGGATGGGCGAGGCTCTGCCGAGCACATCCCGTTTCCGAGCCGCGCTAGACATTTTTGCTATCCCGTCAACATTACAAATAGCTTTAAAATGCAAAAAAATAACCCCAGCCACGTCTCCAATCATATTGACAGGATGTCAAAAATGTTTCACGGCACCGTGTTGTTTCACGGCACATACGCACTGTGTTGACGGGATAAATCCATATTATAATACGGGGATTCACCTCTTGTTGTACACACTACCGCCTGCGTTAATCTTTCCCAGGTTATCAACGTTTCCCAGATTATCAACGTTTTCGAGAATATCAACGTTTTCGAGATTATCAACGTTTCCCAGACATGTACTTTACAAGTAATATATGGGATTTAGTATAAACCCATTGACCCGGCCTTAAATGACCTTAGCTGTTGATAGGCCGTTAAACCCCAATCAACAAAGAAACAACGTTTCCCGAGTTATCAACGTTTCCCAGGTTATCAACGTTTCCGCCATTATCAACGTTTCCCAGGTTATCAACCTTTCCACCATTATCAACGTTTCCCAGGTTATCAACGTTTCCGCCATTATCAGCGTTTCCCAGGTTATCAACCTTTCCGCCATTATCAACGTTTCCCAGGTTATCAACGTTTCCGCCATTATCAACGTTTCCCAGGTTATCAACCTTTCCACCATTATCAACGTTCCCAGGTTATCAACGTTTCCGCCATTATCAACGTTTCCGCCATTATCAACGTTTCCCAGGTTATCAACCTTTCCAATGTTATCAACTATCAACGTTTCCCAGGTTATCGTTATCAACGATCAACGTTTCCCAGGTGATCAATGTTTCCGCCATTATCAACGTTTCCGCCATTATCAACGTTTCCCAGGTTATCAACCTTTCCCATGTTATCAACTATCAACGTTTCTCAGGTTATCGTTATCAACGATCAACGTTTCCCAGGTGATCAATGTTTCCGCCATTATCAACGCTTCCGCCATTATCAACCTTTCCCAGGTTATCAACCTTTCCCAGGTTATCAACGATCAACGTTTCCCAGGTTATCAACGATCAACGTTTCCCAGGTTATCAACGTTTCCGCCATTATCAACGTGTCTGCACATCCAATATATGTGATTTAGTACTAAACCCATTGACCCGGCCTTAAATGACCTCAGCTGTTGATAGGCCGTTAAACCCCAATCAACAAACAAACAAACAACGTTTCACAGGTTATCAACGTTTCCGCCATTATCAACGTTTCCCTGGTTATCAACGTTTCCGCCATTATCAACGTTTCCCAGGTTATCAACCTTTCCATCATTATCAACGTTCCCAGGTTATCAACGTTTCCGCCATTATCAACGTTTCCGCCATTATCAACGTTTCCCAGGTTATCAACCTTTCCCATGTTATCAACTATCTACGTTTCCCAGGTTATCAACCATCAACGTTTCCCAGGTTATCAATGTTTCCGCAATTATCAACGTTTCCGCCATTATCAACGTTTCCCAGGTTATCAACCTTTCCCAGGTTATCAACGATCAACGTTTCCCAGGTTATCAACGTTTCCGCCATTATCAACGTGTCTGCACATCCAATCTATGTGATTTAGTACTAAACCCATTGACCCGGCCTTAAATGACCTTAGCTGTTGATAGGCCGTTAAACCCAAATCAACAAACAAACAACGTTTCACAGGTTGTCAACGTTTCCGCCATTATCAACGTTTCCCAGGTTATCAACGTTTCCGCCATTATCAACGTTTCCCAGGTTATCAACCTTTCCATCATTATCAACGTTTCCCAGGCTATCAACCTTTCCACCATTATCAACGTTCCCAGGTTATCAACGTTTCCGCCATTATCAACCTTTCCGCCATTATCAACGTTTCTCAGGTTATCAACGTTTCCGCCATTATCAACGTTTCCGCCATTATCAACGTTTCCCAGGTTATCAATCTTTCCCAGGTTATCAACGATCAACGTTTCCCAGGTTATCAACGATCAACGTTTCCCAGGTTATCAACGTTTCCGCCATTATCAACGTTTCCGCCATTATCAACGTTTCCCAGGTTATCAACCTTTCCCAAGTTATCAACGATCAACGTTTCCCAGGTTATCAACGATCAACGTTTCCCATGTTATCAACGTTTCCGCCATTATGAACGTGTCTGCACATCCAATATATGCGATTTAGTACTAAACCCATTGACCCGGCCTTAAATGACCTTAGCTGTTGATAGGCCGTTAAACCCCAATCAACAAATAAACAACGTTTCGCATGTTATCAACGTTTCCGCCATTATCAACGTTTCCCAGGTTATCATCGTTTCCGCCATTATCAACGTTTCCAAGGTTATCAACCTTTCCACCATTATCAACGTTTCCCAGGTTATCAACCTTTCCACCATTATCAACGTTCCCAGGTTATCAACGTTTCAGCCATTATCAACGTTTCCCAGGTTATCAACCTTTCCACCATTATCAATGTTCCCAGGTGATCAATGTTTCCGCCATTATCAACGTTTCCGCCAGTATCAACGTTTCCCAGGTTATCAACCTTTCCCAGGTTATCAACGATCAACGTTTCCCAGGTTATCAACGATCAACGTTTCCCAGGTTATCAACGTTTCCGCCATTATCAACGTTTCCGCCATTATCAACGTTTCCGCCATTATCAACCTTTCCCAGGTTATCAACCTTTCCCAGGTTATCAACGATCAACGTTTCCCAGGTTATCAACAATCAACGTTTCCCAGGTTATCAACGTTTCCGCCATTATCAACGTGTCTGCACATCCAATGGTAATACGAACTCGCAATCGAGCAATTTGATTGCCTGACCCTAGCCTGTAGCACAGCACCGTCTCAGCCTGTGTAGCTGTTGGATGTCAAGTACAACATTCAAGTACAGTGGAACCCCTCTAAACCGAACACCCTGGGGACCCCGTTGTGTCTAATTTCGACGGGTTTCAATGTAAGTTGTGTCAACGTTCTGTCTGTTCATAACACAAAAGACAAACATTTGCCATCGAGTGCGGCTTAATTACAGTGCAACCTCTCTAAACTGGACACACTGGGAACCTCCCAGGGTGTCCGGTTTTTGAGAGGTTACACTGTATTTGGAAGTACATAAATTTACAACTATTAACAATACTAATACGTCCCTGGTGGATAGCCCGGTATGTATAGAGCCCGTGATCATCACCGATACACAATAACCCGCTCCATGTCTGCCAGGCGTGACTGGCACCGACACGTGACGTGATCATAGCGCGCTATTTCCTCATAGACTAGTGTAGCCTCTGATAAACTTGTACATCCATTTTTATCCGAGCTATTAGCTCGGATTAAGGATATGTGTTTATTAACAATAGCTTTAAGCCATATGGCCCATGAAGCAAGACAAAATACAGTATACAAGTGTGTTTACAAGACAGCAGACAGGATAGGAACTATCTCACTCAGCTTTATAGTTACATGTTTGATTCTCATTTACTGCAAAATAAATAGTATCTTGTTTCACTTACTAGTTCGGTTGTATTTCGTATTATGCTGCTATGATGTACTAGTTCGGGCTTTCGAATGGAATATTTAAATAGACAGACATACTACAACATGAGCGTATACGAATATGTACTAGCTGTGTGAGAATTATGTTACTGTCCTGTTTAATAGGTATGAACATAGTAATATTTCTACTTTAAAAACTTAGGTACATATATGTACATATATGTGCCAGTTTGAATACATGAAGACCACTTACTGTATCGGTTCTGTATTGCTGAAGATATTGGAGAAGGTAGCATACTAATGGTTATACAGATTAGCGTTCCTTATTTCAAAAGCTTTATAAATATACATTCCTAAATTTCGTACTATTTCAGAATTTTCGGACTTTATCAATTCTAAAAGATTTACCATATTAGGTCTGTGTCTGTAATACATACGTATATATTTTTCCTGATTTCTGCATACATGACACATTCTAATATAAAGTGGTATTCATCTTCTAATCTGGCACATACTTCGCATTTTTCTATTTTCAACTTGAATTCCATTCCATCTACCGGATTCAATCGCCAATCGATGTGATGATACCTTAAGTCGAGAAAAAGCAGTCCTGAACTTCACAACTGTTATATCTTTTAAATAGTACTGCAGTTTAAACTCACAAACGTTTTTGTAAAATAATGCTCTACTTGAGTCGTTTATTCTGGATTGCCATTGCTGAACAAAAATATCGGATACACGTTGCTTAAAGGTAGAAAGAAATGCATGTACATTGCCGACTCCTTGGTTTAACCAGACATGATAAAAACCGCAGTTTGATAATAAAGCTCTTACTAAAGAAGCCCAGTTACTTTTGGTAGGCACGTCAATAATATCGGTTAACATCATATTATAAATTTGTTTTCTATACTTATTTGTCGGCGTTTCAATGATTTTAAACCAGTATTTAATTATATGTATATGTCTTGCTATAATAAGTGGTGTACGGCCAAGTTCCCCATATATAAAATCATTTTGTGTACTTTTCTTTACGCCTAATAAGGATTTGCAAAATTGTAAGTGTACTTTTTCAATTTGCTGTCCTGCAACAAAGCCCCATATTTCGGAGCCATAACTCAATATCGGACTTATAAGTTTATCGAACAGTTGTAATCTATGCAAAGGTGTAATGTCTGTGAATATATATAGGTATGAATTTAGTTTAAAAATAGCCTTTTGTGCCTGTCCAGCAAGAAGAGACTGTGTTTCCTTAAAGGAACCACCGGGTGTAAAAACAATACCTAAATACGTAAATTTTGTAACAATTTCTATTTCACTTCCATTGAAGTAAAAATGTAAATTTCTAGGAAGCATGCCACCTTTACGAAAAATTACTATCTTGGTTTTTGTTGTATTAACTTTCAACTTCCATTTGTGGCAGTACTCTGAAAGAAAATTGAGAGCATGTTGCATTTCATTCTCGGAGTCTGCAAAAATTACTATATCATCTGCGTATAATAAAATAAATAACTTTAACATACCTATGTCTATTCCAGCTATACCGTTTGTTTCAAATTCTATTTCCATATCATTAATGTACATACTAAACAAAAATGGCGATAAACAATCACCCTGACGCACGCCCAGTAAACAAGAAAATTCTTCATCATTAGCATATTTTTGCCCTTAACCCGTGATTTCACATTGCAGTACATTGATTTAATAATGTTTAACATTTTACCTCTAACACCTATTTTTATAAGTTTCAGCCATAAGTTGTCAGGAACTACGTAATCAAAAGCTTTAGAGAAATCTACAAAAGCGCAATATCTTCTTCCCCGTATTTAGCATGTGGGTTATTAAACCATGAAGTACAAATATATTATCACGTGTTCCCATTTCTTTACGAAACCCCGCCTGTGCTTCTATGTAAATATTATAATTTTCAGCCCATGATAATAGTCTATTATTCAAAATTCTGGTAAACAATTTGCCCAATGTACTCAACAGTGTGATTCCTCGATAATTGTCAAATTCATTTATATTACCCTTTTTATGCAACGGAATAATATGTCCTTCAGACCAGGAAGTTGGAAAATATCCGTTATTAAAAATTGTATTAAATAATGTGGTCAAGACCGGGAGCAATGCCTGCCCACCATATACAAAGAATTCGTTCAATAGTAAATCTGGACCTCCACTGCGACCCGTCTTTAGTTGTTTGACAGCTAATATTATCTCAGAACTTGTTATGTCGGTATCAAGCTCGGCAAACATTATATGTAATTCATTATTTTGAAACCTTTCATTAAAATATAAAACATCTTCATCCGGTTGAAAAAACGGATCCTCTGGATTATTTACTGCTTTAAAATATGTAGCGAAGGCACTTAAAGGAATCGTTGGTGAATTTATCCCTGTCGATTCTTTTAACATTGTCCAATATAATTTTGCATTCTTTAAACGCGCGCTTTCTAATTTCATAGTATTATGTTTATCTTGACGATACTTACATGTCCTAATAGAATATTTATATTCTGATCGTGCTTTTATCATTTCAATTCTATCTGCATCAGATTGACTAGCACGATATGTGTTTAATTTTTGATAAAACATTATTCTTTTATTATCACACTCGTTATCAAACCATGTATTATTATTATTTCCTCTATCACCTTTACTCGCATCATTTGATGTTTTGTGTAATGTTCGTTTAAATCGGAACATGCATTCTCAAAAATTTCACCAATATTGTCTAAACATATGTCAATGTCTGCAGAATTTTGGCAATGTTGTAAACGAATATTGGTATCATGTAATTTATCTGATATATCAGCAGAAATTAATTTCTGTCTGTAACCATTTACATAATCATAATTCCATACATATGTTGCATTTATGTGTAAGTACTGTTCGTTCTCATAATCACTGTCCATGTCTACATTACTACTTTGTAAAGAAAATTGTATAGCACAATGGTCAGATAAAATATTTGGACTTTTTACCTCAAAATATTTTATTTGACTAAACATATCATTGGGACCTATACTATAATCAATCAAACTTCTACCGTTGCGTCCAACATACGTGTACTCCCCGATGCCAGCATCACTACCAACACGACCATTCATAATACGTAGTCCCGTTTGTTTGCAAAAAGACAAAAGGGAATTTCCATTATCATTTGGTCTAACTATATCTCTTGAAAAACGTAATATAAAGGTGTCGGGTACATAATCTTCGGGTAGTACACTTATGTGTTCAGCTGTATCATCTAAAACAAAGTCAGCCTCCGTAGCAGTGCGGGCGTTAAAATCACCACAAATTAGGAAGCGGCATTTACTATTAGTTATACTGTCTAATTCGACCATTGTGTCTAATATGCGGTCAAATATATTTGACTCTACCATGGTCTGACGACTAGTACCTGCGGGTAATACAAAACATAAGCATAGATAAAGATCATGTTCAGAATTTAACAAGTTGCCATTTAGTTTGAGCCATAAAATGTCATCTCCATCTTTCTTATACATTATATTAGATGCGGACGAAATAAGTGAATTTTGAATATAAACAATAATACCACCGGAGTCACGTTTACTGCCAGCTTTCCGTTCATGTCTATTTAAGTTATAATATGTAAACCCAGGTACGTGTAAATTTGTGAGATTATTTGCCCATGTTTCAGTCATCATTACCACATGTGAATTACCGAATAACTCGATTAGTTCATTTGATTGCAATTTATTTACTCTTCTTGTAACGAGCCCTTGAATATTTAATGAAGTAAAAGGTAATGTTCCCTTCTCCCCCTCATCCTAACTATCACGTTCCGCCGACGAATTGTCACTGTCTACCGGTATGTTACGCCGAGTGTCAAAGCTGTCTGACCCTTGAGCGCGATTACTAGGTCGGGTTTGTTCACGAGTAGCACGTGCAGACGACTGAGACCGATTGTCCGTCTTCCGTGTCGGTGAGCGGGTACGTCTGGTCGTCTCACGAGAATTACGGATATTGTGTACTGGTGGTATACTTGGTGGTAGAACCTCAGAAGATACAGTGGCTTTCGGGACGTTGGATGGGGCAGACGATCGGAAAATAGAAGGTTGTATGATTGGGGTAGCGTGTTCACTCAGTACTGCGGTATGTGTGGAATCAACAGTTGTAGGGGCGACAGTTGTAGAGGCGGTTTTCTCACTTTGTACGCGCGATGACTGTCGTGTGGGAGTGCTCATGCGTTCAGTGACAACTTTGGGCGTGGTCAATTGTAGAGCTTCCATATGTGTACGCGAAGGGGCGGTATCGTTGGTACCCGGCGTGTTCAGCACGATTCCCTGCTCTGATTGAGTATAGTTTATGTCACGTGGCACTTGCTGGGAATTCCCGGTTGTATTTATGGACGGGGGACACACGGGGGGAAAGATGGTGGGATTGGACATATTATCGCAGCGAATTGTTGACTGAGCTGTAATTGGAGCCTCTGGCCTACTTTGTACCACCGAGCTGTATGACACGTCTGGTCTCACCGTGCTCACCATTGTGGTAGGGGTGTACTCAGGGAGAATTTGTCGATTAAAACCGGAATAAGTCGGTGCAGAATTCAGCGTATATGGTCGACATTCCGAGGCGGTGGCTGGCTTATCATAATGCACATGCCTGAAACTTCTGTCTCTGATGCCCCGCATGATCTCATACCAATTAGGAAACTCGTCGTGTACAACTCTCCCATTGACTAATATCTTGGCCGGATATACAAGTTTCACGTTTGCACCCGACTGATGACTTTCCGCCTTTGCAGCCTTAAACTTGCCCCACAGCCGTTTTCGTGCTTCGACAATCTCGTAAGGATAGTCTCTATCAATGAAATACGGGGTGTTTTTCAAATGTCCTACTTTATTCATTATACGAGAGATGTCATGGAAGTCGCGAAAACTCGCAATAATATCCCGTTTATTGGAATCCCGCCTATTGTACGCTCCAAAGAGATGTGCCCTTTCTATGTACGTGTTGTCTCCATCCAGTTCTAAATTGGAAGCTAGAAACTCTCTAACAAGTTCGTAACAGTTATCCCCCCTGCGATACTGGATGTTTCCGAATATTAAATTGTTTCTCCTTGAGCGGGCCTCCAGATCAATTGATTTGTAGGCCAATAGTTTTATCATGTCCGTGTTATTGTTAGCTGCCGAATACACATGTTTTATACTTTTACACATGCTGTCCTGTTTCTCAAATAATACTGACATACCTTTCTCAACTGATGTCTGACTGTCTTTCACTCCCTGAATATCATCGAATATCTGGTTTAATTTATCATCCACTGACTTTTCCGAAAACGTTTGTTTGTCACACGGACTCGACCGAATACACTTTCTCTTCCCCCTGATTTGTATGAAATCGCCGCCATCTTCATTTTCAGTTTCAAAGTCACTCACTGGCGCGAAACGATTTTCGGTAACTATCGAATAATCCGAATGACCGAACTCCACAATCCTAAAGATAATCACCTTAGGTCACCTCTATATACTCGATAAGTTCCCAACACTAATGTATAAATTATATTTTATAGAAATGTGCGGAGCAATTTGACGCTAACTATCACTGTCTGCCAACTTGTGTAACTATATGGAAATTCTCAGTCATTGCAGATAATATGCTAATGAGTTAAGTGGCGGTCGCAGAGTCACTGTTTGCGGGTTTAATATTACTTCAGAATCAGCAGGATGTAATAGGTATACTGTTTTGTACATATGAGCCGCGCCGTGCGAAAACCGGGCTTAATACCAACATTTTCAGTTTTTACTTTTTCGCGTATTCTGAATTATACATCTTTTAAATGACATATGCCGCCAAAATTATCAATGTATCCCAATAATGGTTCATTTTAGAAGTAGTTTTATGACGCTTGGTAAAAACTTATATGACGTTTTAGATCAATGACGTCGAAATTACGACGTTTTTATCAACGGCGTATACAAGGGGTGTTGATCCGGACAAGTCCTATAGATTTGTCATCTTTTATCGCATGTCAACCAAATTTGGATATCTCGTAGCCTGGCCAAGTGTCTCCCATTAGGCCAAGACAAAGTATGAAAATAATGTTCATGGCTCGTGTTACAGTTGCTAATGTAACGTCATGTTTTGGATTGCGGTCCAAATAACGTAATTTCGTATGAATAATTTTCAAATAAGGCAGAGTGACGCGTTTCCCTGTTGTTTGCTGCTGTCTGAAATAATTTTGGGGAATAATAGCGACATCATTTAACATTTCGTATACGACGACATATTTTAAAGTAGGCAGTAGGCCGCTTATAACATTAGCTTTGTGACAAAACACGATACCGGGCAGATACCTTATAATTGTCGCCGTGTGTCTTTCTTGAGGATCGTATTACCATCGCCTGATATACATTATTATGCAGGCAAGTGATAAACTGATGATTTGATACTACAAAAGCACTTTCGACTACAAAAGCAAGTTTATGACCATCACATTTCCAATTAATATGTTGATGCATTTATTTTAAATTCAATACAAACCCCGGTTATTTATGTCATATAGATGCCTGTCTATCTCCATTTATGATAAAATGAGTGGCATTAAATGGCATATCATTCGCTAAGTACTGGATAGAATTGTTCAAAAGTCTCAATTTACCAAGATAATAGATGATAATATCGTTGGCATACCCTAGGTTGTTCATATTTAAAATTATTTAGGAATCAAAGGGCAGTGTAAGCGAAGACTTCTCTGATATTCAGCCAGTTACATTATGCGTTCACCATTTTGAATTTATAAGGACAACCGACGAAAAATAGTAAAAATGTCAAAGAACGACAGTTAGGCGACAATGTACAGCGCCTGAAGCATTTATAAGTCATTGATGCTGCGAGGAACTCGTGCAAGTATCCTTGCTATAATATTTTGTCACGACACCATGGCCATAACGTCAAACATGTATTCACGTTCAATGACGTCACAAGTACGTGACATCAAGTCATGACGTCATAATATGTGTACCGAGGTACAAGGTATCGCGTCTCATATTAGTGAAAGTTTCAGTAAGTTATCATTTTCCGTTTTCTGTTCACACTTAATGTTAACTGACACCATTAAACGTAAATGGGAGGGCAAACTGTGAACTTTTACGGCGACGCTAGACAATTTGAAACGTCGTTTTTTCGACGTTGTTTACCGCTTTTCATGACGTTGTCATTAAGCCCGGTTTTCGTATGGCGCGGCCCATATATATATATGAGTCTTGCATACTTCATGATCGAACGGCGGATGGTGTAGACATCTATACTCAGCGATACAGATGGCGAAGGCCGGTATTGTTCAAATGACGTGAACACATAAATAATTACGCGTTCAATTATGTTTAAACTTTAAATTGAATCTTCATTGTTGTTGGGCTTAACAGAGCAATGAACACACATGTGTACATCATGCACGTACCTGGAAACCGATTGGCCCGATCTATGGACATAATCGTTCTAGCGTCAGCATCATTGTATTCATATTCGGTTGTTAGGCCTACAAAATAGTTGTGGTGCTTGCAACAGTGCAGACTATAGAACGTGGTGTCGGCGTCTTATTATCTTATTCACTCTAGGACGATTAGTAAGGGACATTTTGTAATATGTGTCAATATTGCATACATGTATATATAGAGAATAGTAGGTTAGTGCCGTGAATGGGAAAAATTATCCGGCAAGGCTCAAGAATTTCTTTATTTCTCATCAGAAGTATATGTTGTGACCACTCATTCGAACCGTCGCGGCGAGACGGTTCGAATGAGTGGTCACAACATATACTTTGGTTCAGAAATAAGGAAAATAGATAGAGAATAGTTGGTTAGTGCCGTGAATGGGAAAATATCTGGCAAGGCTCAATAAACGGGATGGGCGAGGCTCTGCTTCGCCAGATATGTTTTCCCATTCACGGCACTAACCTACTATTCTATGTATCCCGTCAACACCTACAAATGGCTGTAAAATGCATACATTGTATTGACCGGATATCAAAAATGTTTCACGGCACCGTGTTTCACGGCACATATGCACTGTGTTGACGGGTTAATACGAGGTTGAAGGTTCGTACTCTTTATTTCTATTTCATATTAACCCTTACACCGCTATCTTATTTTGTTGGTCGTCTGCTGTTTATTATCTATTTTCCATTTTTCTCATCAACCATTGGAAATGATTCTGAAGTGTTGTCAAACCATGTTTTTATTGAGAAATAAGGTAAGATATAAAAGCAACAGCAGACGACAATTGTTGTGAGTAGCGGTCTAAGGGTTAAGTGTTCTTCGTTTTTGTTTGTATATCGGGAATTAGCTCATTATCTCCAAATAATGAACTTAACAAATAACCACGTTTAACAGTTTTATTTTGTATGTTTCTGGTTTGTTGTCATGTCGATAAATTACCTCATACAAATGTAACATGTTTAAGATGTATCTCCAAACCCACTGCCAGCGCGCCAAACGGCGGTTGTATGTCCGTTTATTACTTTTACATGATGCTTCCTTTTGAACAACTATTTTGCAAATGTCGGAATATATTTCCAATTTTCATCGAAAATTGCAAACATACTGGATACACTTGATTAAACAATGAAATTGTTTAGTATGCACCATGTGATATCAGAATGTATTACCTCATTTAAGCGGCCCTCACATATCAGCCGGCGTCTGCGCAATTTTTCTAATCGCAGGAGTCGCCGGGAGATTTAGAGCCCGTGGATGAATCGGGCGAATTTCATGTCTGCGACGTGTGTCCTCACATATTTGACGGGGCCCGGGCGCCGCTAGATAATCTGACGGGCGCCGGCTGATCAAAGAACTGGGATGCGTTTCACTAAACTTCGTACGACTAATATGTTCGTAAGTGTAAATTTAGGATCGTCTGCAAATTTCAATTGATAGATTTACATTTATTGAGCATAGGCTGCATATGCAGCCTATGCTCAATAAATGTAAATCCAATACTTGTTTACATGAAAACATTGTTAATGCAAAATTTACAAACTATCATAATTTTGCACTTACGAACATTTTAGTCGTAAAAGTTTAGTGGAACGGGCCCCAGGTCGGTAGGCGTCCTGTCGGGATCCGTGAGGGGGCCGTGAGGCTATCGTAGGGTGGCCGTGAGGCGCCCGTGAAAATACCACGGCGCCCGGCCTTTCCAATAACGTCAAAATCTTCATGCGGTCGCCAGATCACTGGTCGGTTTCCGGCAGGCCGCCGGGCTGGGCCCTAGCGACGTGTCTACGGGCTTGCCACGACCTAAAATCGCGCTTGAAAAATCGCAGATTTGGAAATCAGGTTTTCACGCCCGCGGCGTTCGTGCGACCTCCCACGAAAAATCGCAGCGGAGCACGTAAAAATCGGGCAGTATCCGGCAGGACGCCTCGCGAAAATGCCCTTTTCGGCCCGTTTTAGGAGTCGCGCGGGCGCCGCGACCGATATGTGAGGGGCGCTTTACATATTGGCCTTATGACGTTGGTTTAGAGTCCCGGGTCTCACCGTGGACAAAGAGTCAAACTTTCTTTGTTACAATCTCTGGAATGAGATTACTTATGTGTACTCATCGGCTGTCAGTTTGGACGGTGTATTGCTTCATCTTGACAGGGTTGCATAACATACAGACGTATTAATATGCAGATTTTCGCAATTCTTTGAATAAAAGTTCAATATTATTCCTGACTTGAAATAAATGCAATATTTAGAATCCATGTAAAATAACAAACATTCTGATATGAATATTGACCAAAATCAACCAATAATTATAAAGTTGACATCTTTGTTAAATGATTGTTTCTTAAATAACACAACTGTTTTGCGACCTGTGCAGACCCATCTCAGCCTGCACATCCACGCAGTCTCATCATGACCTACACCGCTCATAACAATTTCACCCGTCTTCTTTTAAATGCGACCCCGCATTAATCTAAATACACATCCAATTGACGGATATTGTTAAATGTACATACAATGAGGTTAAATCCACCATCTATTGTTCATGTAACATTATGATTCAGACAATGGTACTGTCATTTCGGCTAATTATGCGCATCGGCTAATTATATTTATAGTGATTATTATCAATTTATTTGATTTATCTCTCCCATAGTTCAGACTCAGTGACATTATCAGTATTAACCAGTAGCCGATTTCATCAAAATTGCAAAGCATACTTATCTAGCAAAGTATACTTTTAAGGAGTTATCATTTATTTTTCCCGAAATGCATTATGTCAATAAGAACTAACAACAGCATATATTTGATTATTAAAAGTATGCAGAATTATTATACTGAATTTATTACATTATCACAGCCAAAATGGCTGTGATAATGTAATAAATTCAGTATAATAAAAATTATTAAATTTATCCTAAAATTGAAAATTTCTCCCTCAAAGTATACTTTGCTAGAAAAGTATACTTTGCAATGTTGGTGAAATCGGCTACAGATCGCATTTTGCCTAAAATGTATGGCAAGGGCAATATATGTTGTGTAGTTAATCATGTTAATTGAATACAGAAAAAACGCTCAAAAGACATATTATCTGGTGCATTTGGGATACAGTATTTTCCCGATATATGCAGACAGCAATTACATAATGATTATGTGACCTATAAATGTACATGAATCCTATATTGGCATGAATCCTATACTGGCATATGAATCCTATACTGGCATGAATCCTATACTGGCATGAATCCTATATGCTCTCTCTTTATTGAATGGTTATTTCTCGGCCAAGGACGAAATAATTACCTCTGCAAAATGTAATGGGAAATATTTTGTGAACACATGACTTGTCTGCAAATACACAAATATGATAAATGCGTGATATACACAGTGTGAGAATCGTGTTCATGGTGGCATTAAAATGTAAAAAATAAATAAACGTATTGAAATTTTTTAAATACATGCAGATTGTTTTTGTTTACGTTAAATTCGTAGGTTTTTTGTCGAGCCCGCTTGCGGAAAGCGAGACATAGTGATCACAATGACGTCCGGTTGTCCGTGCCTCCGTCCGTCCATGCGTCCGTCCGGGCACACATTAGGGTACTTATGGGGTAGGGGGCGTGGCCCAAGACAATAGAAGACAATGGAACTTATTCCGTACCCCGTAAGCCTATTGTGTCTTACGGGGTATTTCCTTTGATCTTTTATATAGCAAGTACCCCCTAAGGTCCGAAATGTAAGTTCGTCCGTGCGTCCGTCCGTTCGAAATTTGCGTTAAAGTTGTTAAATACCTTATATCTCTGCAGTACTAAGTCACATTGACTTGAAACTTCATATGCTTATTAGTCATCATCCATATATTTATGCTGTGTCCCACTCATGCGGCCCCTGTGCCCAAGGTCAAATGCCTCGGCGGGCTCGACATGCGGGCCGCGGCCATCTGGTATTCAAAATGCACTAGAGCAGACTGTAAAGACGCAATATATCGGGATTATATCCGACACAATTTGTATTTATTTCCACATATCAAAGTAATTCTAAGTATGGATTTTCCAAACAAACATATTAACAGCTAAATATACTAAATTAGCGGCATTTCCGTTTTATCCTGGTTATTCCAGATAGCAATATAATTGTATTATATATCATTTAAAAATAAATAAATAAAATCTTACGATTACACAGTTCAAAATGGTGGCACTACTTTATCAAATTCTCAATATACACACGGATATCCAGCGTAC
Source organism: Conchocele bisecta (assembly GCA_029237695.1). Classification (NCBI taxonomy): domain Eukaryota; kingdom Metazoa; phylum Mollusca; class Bivalvia; order Lucinida; family Thyasiridae; genus Conchocele; species Conchocele bisecta. The sequence goes on along the minus strand of CM055275.1, from coordinate 61,397,108 downwards.
ATACGTGAGAACAAATCCTTAATGTTTGTTAGACGTTGTGAAACATAATTACTACAGTTAATTGTACACGTATTTGTCATTCTGACCTGTTATTTCATAGCATAATTGGCCGTGTTGTATTCTATAAAGATGTGTGGCCTGTTACTGTTTGGTATGAATCTCTATTGTAGATCCAGCATTTCGTGATGCTCATGCATATTATATTTTGCTTGATCATTTTACATAGTAACGGATATCTTTCTGCATGTGTCGACTCAATTTTGTCTTGAAATAATTCGGACATAGTTATCGAGGACTGTACAGCAATATTACACAGACACTGTCAGTTTTCCCGTGCACACATTAAATACAGTCAAGTATTTGTAGTCTAGCATTACAGTCAGCACATACATACATCAACATTCACATGGGTCCGTCCCTTTCATTGATCATCATTCGTTTAACAGATATATACACTGGCCCTCAAATATGGCCCCCAGCACACGCATTCATCAGCATCGACCAACACCGACCAACACATAATTCGTGTTTGCCGACTTGAATTGAGGAACCTCACTAAACCGCACACCTAGGATCGCACATAACTATGGTTCAGAATGATCAAATGCCTGATTTACAGTGAAACCTGTCTAAACCGGACACCCTGGGGATCTCGCACAAGTTTAAACATGGTTTCATGGAGAACGTGACCGACATTGCTAATTGTTGCTTTTTGTTTCAGAAACGTCTAAATAGGTCCGGTCGGCATCTCATCACTACGGTCTGTTTCACGAAAGCTGCCCAAATTTGACGGCCATATAAACAATTCAAAAACAATATTTGTTTCGATAATATTAAATTAAAGGAAAATTTAAGAATAAGCCTTCTTTTTATTTTGTGAAATTTTGTCAAATATTGGTTTTATTACGAAAAATTGATTTCTCTATGGGAATTTAACATAGGGGAAAAAGAGGTAGAGGACTTGTGGGAGGAGTCAACATTTTTTTGGAAATTGACTCCGAAACCTAGCTAGGTAGCTTGGAAATGATCTAACTACGAAAACAAAATTTAAATTTTAAAAATCGGTCCAGTATTTCTGAAATTCTAAAAAATATTCCCCATGTTAAATTCCCATAGACATCTGGGGATTTAACATGGGGAAATTTTGTTTTCGCAATAAAATCAATATTTGACAAAATTTCACGAAATAAAAAGAAGGCTCATTCTTAAATATTCCTTTAATTTAATATTATCGAAAAAAATATGGTTTTTGAATTGTTTATATGGCCGTTAAATATGGGCAGCTTTGGGATCACAAGACTTGTTGTGCCGTTTGTGTAACTCAAGCTGACGAGACAATTCGGTAGCCTAGCTGATATGATGCTTGTATTGTAATCTTAATATGATTACTGTAGGAACGCACTCGTAATTATCAAAAATATGCATAACATTTGTCAAAAGTGTTCCAATGTAGTCGGTGTGATTTTTGTGCAGCTTCTATGCGAGTATATCCGAAGATGTTGTAGCGGAGAAATCGCCACCATACCGCTGCAGTTTAGCAAGTGCAGGGCGGGGGCTGGGTTTAGGCGGATGTTCGGGATATCACTACGCCAGTGCGCGGACGAGTGCGCATTAAGAGGGAAGTGCCTGTCGATACAGTATCACCATCGCACCTCCATGTGTGATCTGTGGGATGTCGAACCGTCACAGCGGGGAGACGGCGGCCTACATCGATGTTTCGGCGTCGTTTACTCGACAAAATCCACATGGATAGTATGTATGAACCCTTACACTGCCGAATTAAATGTTGTCGTCTGCTGTTTATTTTTTATTTTCGATTTTTCTCATCAAAAACATGGTTTGACAGCATTTTAGAATCATTTCAGTGCAAAAGATTCTAAAGTGCTGTCAAACCATGTCTTTATTGAGAAAGAAGGCAAAAATAAAGCATCAGCAGACGACAATTTTCATGCTCAGCAGTCTAAGGGTTAACTCTTTGCATGCTAGCGGTGCAAATATCCGCCAAACAAATTAGGAGTATATTTTTTAATTCTCTCTGTAAATATGTTTTGGAATTTCATTAGAATCGAGTCCTGGACTCGATTCTAATGACACTCCAAGACATATTCATAATATTTTTAGGGCGAAATAAAAATAAATACTATGAATTGCCGTCTGCTATTTTTTAACTATTTATAGACTACAAATTTCCCAGCATTAGAGGATTTCCTCTCATTTTGCTAAAATGTTCAAGAAAAGAAAGTTGCTGAATTATGTTCAAATTTCTAAAACTGTGATTTTTTCTCTTTGTTTTTGGACACATTTCCTCGTTATCACAATGTCCTGTTACTATTTCACAGTGGAACCTCTCTAAATAAGAGATGGGCTGTGGTCTAGAGGTTAGAGCACTGACCTTCAGTAACATAGGCTGCGGGTTCAATCCATAGCGGTGGTTTAAACAAACACAGTATTCATATCATTTCCGTCCTACTGTCTGATGAGACTTGAAATCGAAGTTCCGTCTCTGCGTGACCTGCGTCTCTGCGTTACCGAAAATAGATGTCTGCTGATAATTCATATTTTGTCTTTTCTCTCAGTAAAAACATGGTTTGGCAGCATTTTAGAATCATTTCCATTGGAAATGGAATCATTTCCATTGGAAATGATTCTAAAGTACTGCCAAGCCAAGTTTTTGTGGATAAAAATGGAAAAATAAAAAATATTCAGCAGACGACACAAATTAATTCAGCATTGTAAGGGTTAAGTTGCAACTAGAGCAAGTGAGCAGAGACTCATGGATACCCCGGATAGCGCCACCAGGGCTGACAAATAAAAACTTAACGCAAATCTTACAGACGGAAATATGAAAACTATATACCCCTCGACATACTTCGTATGCTGGGATATAATTACCATTTTACTACCGTAAGTTCTACAAAGCAAAAATTATTTGTGCAGCAATTTCTAAGAGTCAAAAGTAGATGGCAACGGTCAAAAGATCCCAAAAGGGATAATGAGACATATATCATTTCTGTATAAAATGCTATAACCCTTGAACGTGCAAACAGAAATAAATAAAACACTTATTAGGCGTAAACAAAAAAAGTGTTTGTTTCCACTAACCCGACCGACCCTATAATGTCCCGCCGACCCTACACTTTTTTTCGTCATATCGGTAATTTTTTTGATAACAACAGTATATTTTCACTAACGCATAGTGGGTTAACCCTTCCTACGCTGCTCACGGAAATTGCCGTCTGCTGTTTTTCATTTTTGCTTTAATTCTTAACAAAAAACTGGTTTTGACAGCTCATGAGAATCGTCTCCACTGGAGACGATTCTCATGTGCTGTCAAAACCAAGTTTTTGTCGAGAAATATTGAAAATAAAACATTTCCAGCAGACGACAACATTTAATTCAGCGTAGTAAGGGTTGACATATCCAGTACAAAAAGTGTGTCGTGAATGGAAAAAAAAAAAAAATTCGAGAAAAAAAAAGTTTCGCCTACCTACCTACCCTATTTTTTATCCAGGTGTTAGCGGAAACAAACAATTTTTTTGTTGGCCTTAGCTGTTGCCGGTACGTTGAACCTATTCATTTTCACTATGCCTGAAATGTCAGGGTATCAAGTTTGGAGAGGTTGCACTGTAAGTTAGCCTCCTTCCTTCACTGGCCCCTATACATCCGGTATATCAGCACAATAAGATAAGTACAGTCGAACCTCCTCGAACGGCCACCTCTCTACAACAACACCCTCTCTGTAACAGCCGCTATTTTATATCCCAAATGGATGATTTTCTCTATATCTAACCCTTAGACTGCTGAACACGAAAATTGTCGACTGCTGTTGCTTTTGCCTTCGTTCTCAATAAAAACATGTTTTGACAGCACTTCAGAATCATTTCCATTGGAAATGATTCTGAAATGCTTTCAAAGCATGTATTTGATGAGAATTATCGAAGAAAGTAAATAAACTGTAGACGACACAATTTAATTCACCGTTAACCTCCCTACAACAGCCAATTCTCTACAACAGCCAGGTTTGCGTCTTCCCATGGGTGGCTGTTGTAGAGAGGTTGCACTGTACTTTCGTTTCCCATTGAAACACAATGGAACACATGCCGTCAATATTGTTTCCATATTGACGTCTCGTGAGTTCATATCGGTCACCTGATAAATAGTGGATAGAGGATATTCATATGTTTGCAACGAATATGACATATATGTTCATCGAGTGGTGTGCAATGTCCATAGGCACTCGTGAAATATGGACATTTCACACCACGAGATGAACATATATGTCATATTCTATTTATTATATACTGCTCCATTTAATTCAGCATTAACCTCCCTACAAGAGCCACCTCTCTACAACAGCCAGTTTTTCGTCTTCCCATGAGAGGCTGTTGTAGAGAGGTTACACTGTCTGTGTAAGTGACATACATAGTGAACAAGGGCTCGTTTCACTAAATTTCGTACGACTAATTTAAAAACGTTAGTAAGTGTAAAATTATGATAGTCTGTAAATTTCACATTAACACTGTTTTCTTGTAAACAATTATTGGATTTAAATTTATTGAGCATAGGCTGCTCAATAAATGTAAATCCGGCAATTGAAATTGTCAGACGATCCTGAATTTGCACCTACGAACATTTTAGTCGTACGAAGTTTAGTTTAGTGTTATCAGTTCAGATAAAAGCTGTGAAACGTATCACACACTGGATGGCCCACTTGGAGAGGGTCTAACGTATATGTATCGACGGCCGCGGAGCACCGGTCTAACCCAGTGGCTTTAGCTAACAGAAACGGACGAGTAGGGTAAAGTTTGTCGAATGGGTTATTTACTAGGTCCTGGGTCCGAGTCTTGCACTTGTGACTTGGATCGTACCACAATACTGTATGTACATACGTCTTGAAACATCTGTGAACAACATTGACATATCTGTGACTGTAAATGGAGAAATGGCACGTAAACTGTTGTGATACGATTGGTCCGGTGAATCTACTGGGTACCCCGCCTCCCCCCTCCCCCCCGCCCCACCCTACCCGCGCAAAGTGTATGTTGTTACCACTCAGTTGAACCGTCTCGCCGAGACGTTTCATCTGAGTCGTAACAACATACACTTTTGATAAGAAATGAGAAAATTGCAGAAAAATATTAACATTCCGTTTTTTTATACATCTGTGAACAACATTGACATATCTGTGACTGCGAATGGAGAAATGGGACGTATGGCAGTTGAGATACAAATTAACGTCTCAGGGGCGCCGGAAGCATCATAAGATTAGTCCGGCGAATCTACTGGGTAACCCGCCCCTCGCCCCCACCCTACCCACCCAAAGTGCGTGTTGTTACCACTATGTTGAACCGTCTCGCCGAGACGGTTCAACTGAGTGGTAACAACATACACTTTTGATAAGCAATGAGAAAATTGCAGAAAAATATTAACATTCCGTTTTTTTATACATGAATTACAAATATGTTAAAATCATTGATCCGGCACGGGCCGGACATGCCGGACATGCCGCACCTGTTCCGACGCCCCTGCGTCTAAATGTACACTCTGACCTGCAAGCGCACTGCTGCAGTCTGCTGTGGTGTTTACTAGACTGGGTGGGTGGACCGATCTGGAACTGCAGTCGTCACGAAGGCGATACGCCCCGTTTCTTCAGTCACGATAAACGAACCGTGTTTTTGATTTACAGATCGGCGATACACTTCCCTGTGAGTGCGGTGATGACGAACGCTGTGACGTCACATCCGGCACGTGCCATGTCAAAGGTAAGTCTTTACTGTATCGTATTTTGCATTGGACATGTCCACAACATTCCATTGCACCTCGGGTGTTATTGTTGTATTCTCATTAGATAACAATAATTTCCCAAACCATGGTTAAGAAAACTACAATTTGGGATCTCAAATGGCAGTTTAAGCACAAACTAGGGTTTGAGGTTTAAAGGTACATGCCCACTCAGTAGGCACAAACTGTTCTTCATAGGAATGAAATAAGTGTATAATTGTGTCAATATTCCACCTGTTCTAAAACTTACGGGTGCCCACTATACAGATATAATCATTTAGTACTATTTAGTTTACTGATAGTGACGCGCGGTGGTATCAGGCTATATTCATATGCAAATGAGGCATGATATATTTTAATTATTTATACTAATTACATGCGTCACCTGAACAAATAACATTTTAGACAAATTAGTTAGTATGATCATTGTACATCAACAAATAATTCCAGCACAAAAATATTTACACAATTTCCTAACATTTGATTGGCCCGTAGCAAGTCTATGTCCAAAATTTATATCCCAGTAAACTCCCACGCCGAACTACATTACGTAACCGTGAGGCGCAGTTAAAATAATTCTTAAGAAAACGGAAAATAAACACATTTTCTTCATGAATTTATTTCAAATCCTGGAATTACAAGGAATGAATGGCCTTTTTGTGGAATTTATCGGGGATATAAACTTGGAAAAGTCGCGGGAATAATGGACGAGGCCTTCGTCCAGTATTCCCGCGACTTTTCCAAGTTTATACCCCGATAAATTCCACAACAATGCCATTCATTCCTATAATAAATACAGAGAATATTTTGTATTGTCCATTAACATTTTAAGGAAACACGGTTATCGCCCTTGATATCAGTGTGGACATTTACGTTCGATATAAAATGTATAATAATGCCAATCAATACGTGGGGTAATGGTGAATGAATGTTTGTTTTGCCAGAAAATGTCTCAGAATATGAACATGCTGTGCCTACTGAGTGGACATGTACCTTTAAACTCCAAACCATGGTTTAAGGAATTAGTGTGCATTTGGCTTGCCACAGCCATGCTCTGTCACACGCACAGACACTTGTATGAACGGCAAAACGCTCTTTAAAGGTACATGCCCACTCAGTAGGCACACACTGTTCTTTACATCAGAGATATCATCCGAGACATTTTCAGGCAAAATAATCATCAATTCACTATTACCCCAAGTAATGATTGGCATTATTATACATTTTATATCAGACATAAATTTCCACACAGATATCAGGGGCGATAACCGTGTTTCCTTAAAATGTTAACGGACATTATTATTTATATTTTGATGTGCAATGATCATACTTTATAATCTGTAGAAAATATTATTTATTTATGGGACGTATTTAATGTAATAATTTAAACATATCATGCCTCACTTGCATGTAAAAATACCATAATACCACCGCGCGTCTCTATCAGTAAATTAAATATTACTAACTGATTTTATCTGTATAGCGGGCACTCGTAATTTTTAAATTGGTGGAATAGTGACACAATTATACACTTATTTAATTTCTGCAAATAACATGTGCCTACTGAGTTGGCATGTACCTTTAAATCATACCCAATTTCACTCTGATATTAAACGTTTACAAGGTACTGCACTCGCCATCTTTTCAATCATCGGAAGTGGTACTAGTGTACCTTGGGCCCGGCTCGCTGATTCAGTAATTGTAACGCGCGAGACGGCCGGGACCAGCAGACGGCCGGGATCCTGCTGGTCCCGGCCTTCGCGCGCGTTACAATTACTGAATTAGCGAGCCGGGCCCAAGGGAATTAATTCACTTCCGTTGGTCACACGGACGGGTGGGAAAAATGCGCACCGACTCGTCACTCGAACCGGGGACCTCTGATTTACCGTACCATCGCCATACTTACTGATCTAACCGGAGTTACATACCCACATGACATACTCCCCTGCCAAATTGGAATTCGTCCGAGAATACCATATATAATTGGTTTCCGAAGTGAGTATTGTTGCGACATTTTGGGGAGTACTTATCAGTCACCGTCCCTCGTTGGGCGAGAAAAGTGCGCACAGACCCGGGTTCAATCTCTTCTGGCTATTGTGAGATTTCTTTTGCTTCCGTCTGTATACCAAGGTGCATGATCACGTGGTTACAACAACAACAACGTCGCCCACTCCAAAGTAAGTATTATTTGATATTTTCCTTAATATGCAACGGATTTTGATGAAATATGGCGCAGAAAACGCGTCTTCATGAGCTGCATTTTGTGGTCCAGGGAGTTCGGCACAGACCTATGTCGTTTTGCGAAGAATCGATTTCAGTGTCGGTAGACACGGGAATCGATTATTCGCAATAACGACAGAAGTTTGGGCGAAAATACAAAGACCACGTAGTACGTAATAAGGACAATATAAAAAAATACGTACTTTGAATCAGATGGATTCTGGAAGTTTCAGTACTTGTTGTTGTTGTTAGTACCACGTGATCATACACCTTGTATACGGTTCCCTTAAATGTCATTTAATAATTTAAGGCAGGTGAGTGAAGGAAGAGTTAGCCCCCCCCTTCTTCCACTTACTTCAATTAATTTCTTCACGATGTTATCTCCAACAGAATGTCCAGAACTAGTGGCCCCTGCGCACGGCGACCTCCTGGGTAACACGTGGGCGGTGGGCAGTCACGCCGTGATTCTGTGTAACCATGGATACACGTCGCCAGGCAACGGAGACCGGTACACACAGACCGAGTGTCAGGCGACGGGACAGTGGGACTCGGACTCGCTGACCACGTGCGTGCCTGTCGGTAAGTACCGTGGACATCCCCGCATGTGTTAATCTTGCACAAATTATCAACGTTTCTCCACATATCCGCCTGCGTTAATCCTGCACAGTTTATCAACGTTTCTGTACACAACCGCATGCGTTAATCGTGCCCAGATTATCTACGTTTCTGTTCACAACCGCATGCGTTAATCGTCAACAGATTATCAGCATTTCTGTACACAATCGCCTGTGGTGATCTTGCCCATATTATCAACGTGTCTGTACACATCCGCCTGCGTTAATCGTGCCCATATTATCTACGTTTCTGTACACATCCGCCTGCGTTAATCGTGCCCACATTATCATCAACGTTTCTACAATATTTCTAAGATTATTAAAGTTTCTGTACACATCCGCATCCTTTAATCTTGCCCAGATTATATCAACGTTTCTGAACATGTAATGGCAATGCCAACTCGCAATCTAACACTTTGATTGTATGATCCTGTATGTTTAGCATAGCTGAAAATACCAGCATGTTCAGTGTTAGTACGTATCCAGGAAAGAACAATACAATAATATCATCATTCATTTTATTTTACACCCATTAACTACTGTACCAGACACATACGTGGATTCTCAGTCTCGGGCCTACATCAAAATGACATTAATCAGGGGCATCGGAACAGGTCCGGCAGGTCCGGCGACTGCCGGATCAATACTTTTGGCATATTTGGAATTCATAATAAAAAAATAACGGAAAGTAAATATTTGTTCTGCCATTTTTCTCATTTCTCATCAAAAGTGTATGTTGTTACCACTCGGTTGAACCGTCTCGGCGAGACGGTTCAACTGAGTGGTAACAATATACACTTTGGGTGGGTAGTGGGGGCACCCACTACATTCGCCGGACCAATCTTAGGATGCTTCCGGCGCCCGTGTTAATTAGAGGAAATGTAACCCCATGCAGTGCCCATCTAGAAACTGGAACATACCCAGCAATACAATGGACGGACATTTCAGACTGTGGTCCACTGGTCACCAAGAACATTGTCTGGGATTCCGCCCTCCCCACCGTCTACCCGGACAACGTCACCTTCTCCTGTAGCCCTGGTTACCACCCGGACAATGACGCCACCGTCACGTGCGGCACTGATGGCCAATGGAGTGCAATGCCGCATACGTGCACGGGTGTGTATCTGCTGGTATTAGACACATCGTAATCATGTATCATTTCAAAGTCCGTGGCAGCCGTCGTACACGACTGGTACAACAAATATACTTACACGTGTGGTTTTATTACCCAGCATGCCCCACCAATGACTTCCCCGCCCCGGAATGCGGACACATTGTAAAGCATATTAATCGATCTAATTTCCACCAACCGTTTCTTTTATGGGCCGACTTGTGGACTTTTAATGTCTTAACCACATTGACAAGTTCATGACTGTGTCCTGTGACAGTTGTCACAACCCAAGACACACACGTCTTCCAGTGCCGGCTTAAGCCAATGTAAATGGACACACGTAATATCAATAGGCAAGACGAATATTCACATACAATACAGACAGAAAACAGTCAGGTAACCTGTCCTGTATTGGCCGAATACGTACTGACTGATAACATATTGTTGTATCAGGCATTGACCTGATACAAACATCTGGGTTACAACGAAGTGAAAACTGACGTTTCATTGGTTAGATGACGTCATGTGACGCTACAGACTGACGTCAGTGTAATGACGCAATGTAAACAAGTTCGCGTTCTGGCCATAGATAACGTCATATGTGGTCATTTTCGAGCATAACACGTTACCTGATAAATAGAATACCAGGCTAGTGTCTTTTGATATCAAGTTTATCAGGCTCGGCTTGGAAACGGTAGGAATTCCTCGGCAAGCCTCGGAATTCCTACGCGTTTGCTAGCCTTGCGTGATAGACTTGATATGACAAGACACTAGCCTGGTGTTCTCTATGGACCTCCGTGATTCGTGTGCAATGGGCATGCTATCAGTGGCCACGTATGCCATTGTGCTATCTCCAGTTATCTCCCGTGTCTCTATGGAAACATCAGATTATTCGATCATTTCAGAATGCAGCAACTGTCGAGACGTCAGAGCGGTGTATACAGTCCCGCAGTCCAGGCAATACGATGTCATGGAAACGGACAACCAAACAGTCAAAATATACTGCGAGTTCAACGAAAGAGATTCTGGATCTGGTCACGGCACTACGTTCTTCGCCAAATCGACGCTACGTCACGTCACAAGCCTTGACAAGCACTACACAGTCACAAACGAGGCTGTACTACGTCATATCCGCCAGTCAGCCGACAGCGAATGGGAGGCGAGCGTGAGTAACCTGGAACAATACCAGGCGGACCACAACCTCACGTTCATGCTAAGCAACTACGACGGTTTCCAAAAGCCGAATAACGACGAGCTACGACCGTACCTGTATATAGGTTTCCTGCCTATCGACGCCTTTGATGACCACAATCAAACCACCCAGGGTTACCGCGTCGGTAACCAGGACGTCACGTTTACCAACTGTGACGGCAACCCAAACAGCTATTTCGCAACATTCTCTAATGACAATGACACCAACAAGGTAAATTATCATACAGAGTACGATGACGTCACGAACTCGTGGGCACGGTCAGCCACGGCCGTCCCGGAACTCCGACAGCTGGGTAACGACTATTTCTACTTCTATGAGATACACATGGGTGGCTGCGGCGGAGAATGGACCAGGAGCCGTTGGATCAAAGGAGCCGCCATTGGTCTACGATTTGAATATTAACCCTGATAACGCTGAATTGAAAGGTGTCGGCTTTCTATTTTTTAATATACCGCAATAAAAAAAGATATCGCTTCCATTGGAAATGATTCTCCTTCGGTGTCAAACGAAGAAAACGGACATTAAAAAAATACAGCAAACGAAAATAAAAGTTGAGCTGTGTAAGGGTTAAAGTTCAGCTGTGTAAGGGTTAAAGTTCAGCTGTGTAAGGGTTAAAGTTCAGCTGTGTAAGGGTTAAAGTTCAGCTGTGTAAGGGTTAAAGGTACATATGCCCACTCGGTAGGCACACACTGGTCTTTATAGGAATTAAATAAGTGTATAATTGTGTCACTATGCCACCAGTACTAAAAATTACGAGTGTCCGCAATACAGATAAAATTATAATCATTTAGTAATATTTATTTTACTGATAGTAACTCGCGATGGTATCAGGCTGTTTTCATATACAAATTCGGCATGATATTTTTTAATTATTTATACTAATTAAATGCGTCACCTGAAAAAATAATATTTTCGACAGACTAAGTATGTACTACTGTCTGTTCCACGTTTTGTTGCCGACGAATTTTTTTGGAAATTGACTCAGAAACCTGGCGAGATAGCTTCAAAATTATGTAAGTAAGAAAACAAAAGTTAGTTTTTGAAAATCGGTCCACAAATAAAAAAAGTATTTAAATAAAATCTATATTTAGCCCCCATGTTAAATTCCCATAGGAAAATTGTTTTTTCGCAATAAAATCAATATTTGATAGAATTTCATCAAATAAATATTTTTGGGGAGGGCGACTTTTTTATTATTGATAAAAAAGTACTTACTTTTAAATATTGTTTAGATTTAATGTGTTTAATAGCCAAAAGTTCGTCGGCAGCAAAACGTGGAACAGACAGTAGGTATCTCGCCCATCCACGTCACTGGTCGGGGAAAACATTGGTAATATACGTATACTGTGAATATAGGTGGAGACGTGACTATTGGTATATATGACGTGAATACTGGTAGGACGTGCATATTTATTTAAAGGTACATGCCCACTCAGTAGGCACATGTTCTTTATAGGAAGTACATACGTGTATTATTGTGTCGCTATTCCACCAGTTCTAGAAATTACGAATGCCCGCTATACAGATATGATCATTTAGTAATATTTATTTTTCTGATTGTAACTCGCGATGGTATCAGGCTATTTTCATATACAAATGAGGCATGATATTTTTTAATTATTTATACTAATTAAATGCGTCACCTTAAAAAAAATAATATTTTCGACAGATTAAGTATGATCATTACACATCAGCAAACAAATACAGAGAATGAATAGTAATGTCCGGTAACATGGTAAGGGAACACGGTTATTGCCCCTGATATCAGTGTGGAAATGTAATTGTGATATAAAATGTATAATAATGCTAATCAATACGTGGGGTAATGATGAATGAATGTTTATTTTGCCAATAAAATGACGACTCTTATATATAAAGAACATTTTGTGCGTACCGAGTCCGCATGTACATTTAAACGCCCTGTATCTGAGCTTTTATTTAAAATAGCATAAGTGACGTACAATACAGAATGACGTCAGTGTAACATATTTGACACAACATGAAACAGTACACGTTTCTTTTAACGAAACTTGCATTATTCTTGTGAAACAGAAAAACGGTTCCTGATACATAGAATACACCACATCCTCTGTTGTTGTTGTTGTTTGTGTGTAACGGGCTATCGACAGCTAATGTCATTTAAGGCCGGGCCAACAGGTTCGATCCTGTATTGTTATATGGCTGCCGTTGTTCGACACCGCTCACAGGCGTGTTCAAGCGTTGTTGTACAGCCTTGTTCAAACGTACAGCACGTACGTACAGTTTAGCCATGGCTGTAGACAATGCTCGTTACGGGGCAAAACCAACACCTACGTAATGCATGTGCCTCTTGACGTTACTAGAACGCGCCATTAAGTCTCCAGACCAGTTCACAACGGTCGCACTAAAATTTTGAAATTGATGCGGCTGCATCACGCGACTTGTACTGCGGCCCTGAATATGTATATCTAATTAGCTGTTTGAATGGAGCAGATTATCAACGTACCGAAAGGGCTGCATATATGCTGAAATTGCATATTGCCGACGGAAATGTAACAATAACGTTCGACCATGTCCAGCCGTGGGTAAACGTATGCCGTGGCACTCGGGAATTGTTTGAACCCGGGGCATACGGCGGCCTTGGGGTTCAAACAATTCCCTCGTGCCACGGCAAACGCTTTCCCACGGCTGGATATTGTCGAACCTTACATTTAAAATATTCAAGGTGATGTGGTGTGGCCTAAGTTACATAATACAGTATGTTTATTCACACGTAGTTTTGCAATCATACTTTATTGGCACGCAGTCGATCGTATAGCGGTTTAGTGGTTTTAAATCTCAGAGTCCCAGGTCGGCACCCGTGCCCAGCCTAATAAACGGCGCCCCAATGCGACACAGCGTGGGTCCAACCTGCAAACCAGCCAAATTGCGTGTATACATATTTATAATGCACTCTATAAATATCACGCAATCTGATTGGCTGATGGTCATACATTACAGGTATATCATTGTTGATGAACGGTCGCAAATTATTTCAATATGTATTCCTACGCCAGTAGTAAAGGAGTGCATTAGAAATAGGTTAACCGCATTGTAATTTTCAAATTTGCGGCGTATATCAGAAAATAATAGGTCGAAACATGTTTAATGACTCCGCTAGCGCGTCGCCATTAAACAGATTTTCAGACCTATCATTTTCTGATATACGCCGCAAATTTAAAAATTACAACACAGTTAACCCTATAATGACGAGCACGTTGTGCACTGACTACCAATCCTTTCCTTTTCATTTTGCTTATATTTAAGGGTGGGAATTGGCTCTAAGACCTTCCATGCCCGGGGTATTGAACCCAAGAAAGAGGCCAAATTTTTAAAAGTAATCAGCGGCGATAATAATTTCGACAGCTCCGCGAGACAATCCAATAAAGGCATCTTGCTGTTACACTATCGAGACAAGAATGTGGTGATCTGATGTAACCTATTAAACGGCGCCCCAATGCAACCCAGCGTGGGTCCGACCTGCCAACCAGCCAACTTAAGTGTATAGCACTGGCGAGCACGTTGTACACTGGCGAGCACGTTGTACACTGGCGAGCACGTTGTACACTGACTACCAATCTCAGGGACGCCCGATAGATACCGAATTCATTGTTCTCACAACTGTCTGTTTCACGAAAGCTTCCCAAATTTTACGGTCATATAAACAATGCAAAAAATTATTTTTTTCGATAATATTAAATTAAAGGAAAATTTAAGAATGAGCCTTCTATTTATATCGTGATATTGGTCAAATATTGATTTTATTGCGAAAAAACAATTTCCCCATGTTAAATCCCTATAGTGAAGATATCTCTGGGGATTTAACACGGAGAACTTTTTTAGAATTTCAGAAATACTGGACCGATTTTTAAAATTTAACTTTTGTTTTCTTAGTTAGTTCATTTCCAAGCTGTCTAGCTAGGTTTCGGAGTCAATTTCCAAAAAAAGTATTTTGTGAGTCCTCCCACAACTCCTTTACCTCTTTTCCCTCCAGGTTTATGAGGTTAAATTCCCATAGTGAAATCATTTTTTTGTAATAAAATCAATATTCGGCCAAATTCCACGTTAAATCCCCATTGACATCTTCACAGAGTGAAGATGTCTATGGGGATTTAACATGGGGAAATTGTTCTAATTTCAGCAATAGTGGATCGATTTTCAAAATTCAACTTTTGTTTTCTTAGTTAGATAATTTCCACGCTATTTAGATGGTTTATGAGTGAATTTCCCACAGCTCCTCCACCTCCTTTTCCCCCATGTTAAATTCCTATATACACATCAATTTTCCGTAATAAAATCAATACTTTACAAAATTTCACGAAAAAAAAAGATGGCTCATTCTGAAATAAAAATTAGATAAAATTTAATATTATCGAAAAAAAACTTGTTTTCATTGTTTATATAGCCGTACAATTTGGGCAGGTTTCGTGAAACAGACAGTAGAAAATATGTATGTAAATCATGGATAATACCCGCATGGCATACTGAACTAGAGAGTGTGTGTAAACAAAAGAATACTTTAAATTTACATCAATTTCAAAGTCATTGGAGAAAGTCTTGCACACTTCTGAAGTAAGGAAATGGCTAAGTGCTTCAACACCATTTTGAAGGTCACAAAGGTCAAGGTCATGTCATTGGTGATGTGATTGTGTCAGGTGAATGAAATGTGCAAATATTAAAGCATTCCTTCAAGTAATAGATGGACAACCTTTTCGACGTAACAAAATGTCTACTGTCTGTTCCATGTTTTGCTGCCGACGGACTTTTGGCTATTAAACACATTAAATCTAAAACATATTTAAAAGTAAGTACTTTTTTATCAATAACGAAAATTCACCCTCCCCAAAATATATTATTTGATGAAATTCCATCAAATATTGATTTTAATGCGAAAAAAAAAACGATTTTCCTATGGGAATTTAACATGTGGGCTAAAAATAGATGTTTTTAAAATATTTTTTTATTTGTGGACCGATTTTCAAAATCTTACTTTTTTTTTCTTAGATACATCATGTTCAAGCTACATGTATCTCGCCAGGTTTCGGAGTCAATTTCCAAATTTTTTCGTTTTTTGATCCTTCAGGATCAAACAACGAAAAGTTTTGGAAATTAACTCCCCATGTTAAATTCCATAGGAAAATCGTTTTTTCGCAATAAAATCTATATTTGATGGAATTTCATCAAAATAATTATTTTTTTGGGGGGGTGGGGGGGGGGGGGGGGGGGGTTAATTTTTTGTTATTGATGAAAAAGTACTTACTTTTAAATATTTTTGAGATTTAATGCGTTTAATGTTCGTAGGAGTTGAATCATTGAAATAGAGAACACAATACCCAAAGTGAACCAACTGAAACATACATTTAACATGCACCATGCCAATAACAGGGTATGAATACAGCGGTGGTCGAGAAGCCATCAACGCTGTACAAACATGTACTCCACCACCAGCCGTGTACGGTCCCTGAAGGAACACAACATGATGTTTAACAGACTAAGAAAACACAGTGAACATTTCTCTCTCACAGTGTACTTACAAGGTGTATGATCACGTGGTCTACCGACACGGAAATCGATTCTTCGCAAAAACGACATAAGTCTGTGCCAAACTCCCTGGACCACCAAATGCAGCTCGCAGAAAAATGCAGAAAAATCCGTTGCATATTAAGGAAAATAATAATACTTACTTTTGGAGTGGGCGACGTTATTGGTGATGTAACCACATGATCATGCACCTTGACTTAGCAAGATAGTAGTACAGGTGGTCAGGTCCGTTTTATCAGCCGTCGGTCGCGGTGCCGATGTGAGTGTCATGGTGTCTAGATAAGGGCGCCCCAGTTAGTGCCGGCGATTGTCAATACCGCAGTGTCGTTACTGGGACTGGATACGTCTAGGTAATCTTACAAGTTTACGCCTTTGATTGTTTTTATTTCATTTAATTCCTACTTTATAATTCCAGCACAAACATATTTACACAATACCCTAACACATTTTATTGGTCCGTAGCAAGTCTCTGTCCAAAATTTATATCCCAGTAAACTCCCACGCCGAACTACTTTCCGTAACCGTGAGGCGCAGTTAAAATAATTCTTAAGAAAACGGAAAATAAACACATTTTCTTGATGAATTTATTTCAAATGCTGGAATGATAAGGAATGAATGGCCTTTTTGTGGAATTTATCGGGGATATAAACTTGGAAAAGTCGCGAGAATACTGGACGAAGGCCGGAAGGCCTCGTCCAGTATTCCCGCGACTTTTCCAAGTTTAGTACCCCGATAAATTCCACAAAAAGGCCATTAATTCCTATAATAATATCCGAACATATCATCCCACTCGATACTGTATAGATTAAGCAAACACAGAGGCTGAGAATGACTGAAAGTCTGTGGTGTTTACAATGTACGTCAATGAATGTATTGTTATCTTTAAGTTATGGCGTTTTACATCCAACATTATACAGACTGGGGAGGATAATATGTAATTTCTATGTACCTGCTTTTATTACTTTAATTGTTTACATAATAACAGCCGTACCGCCTATGGTCCAAGTCGATGGCAGTATAATGGTATGAATTTTGAACGACGTTTCAGAACAATGAGTTTACTCGCGTTGTTGTTGGCCGTGTTTGGCGCGGCCCGTGCTAACATGAGCGGCCATCACCCGAGTAGCGGCGACTGTCTCTGTGTCACGGGCACGGGCATCAACGCCAGAAACCACGGTAATATCAGCCACCGCCCGCCACAACGGTAATACCAGCCCCGCCTCGCCACACCCCGCCCACCACTCCAGTAGTGGCGACTGTCTCTGTGTCACGGGCACGGGCATGAACGCCAGAAACCACGATAATATCAGCCCGCCCCGCCCACCCGACTCCACCCCACCCCACCACCAAGGAAATACCAGCCCCACCCCGCACACCCTGCCCCGCACAGCCACCACTGTAATACTAACACTGCTCGACACCCGCCCCACCCCACCTCATCACCCACCACGCCATCTGCGGAATTCCTACGCATTCCATAACCGAGCCTGATAAAGTTGATTTATTTATTCAACCAGGTGACCTGATTATCGTGAAATAATTCAAGACTTGTTAGGTAATATCGCTAATGAAACGAGTGGGCGTAGCGGCACGACCCAATCACCACCATCTGCTATTTGCTGGGCAGCCTCAGAATTTCCCCGCGTTTCTAAGTAGAGCTTGACAAGCTTAATACGAACACACACGCCTGGTATTGTCTTTATCGAAATCAGGCTCGGCTTGGAAACGGTAGGAATTCATCGGCGAGCCTGGAAATTCCTACGCCTTTCCTATCCGAGCCGTATAAGCTTCACATTAAAATACACACGTTTGGTATTCTCTATGATGAACCCTGAGCCACACACCTGTTATTCTCTGTGAAGAAAATAGAAAATAGTAGGTTAGTGCCGTGAATGGGAAAACTATCTGGCAAGGCTCAGGAAACGGGATGGGTGAGACTCTTCCGAGCACATCCCGTTTCCGTACCGCGCCAGATATTTTTCCCATTCACGGCACTAACCTACTATTCTATTTATCCCGTCAACATTACAAATAGCTTTAAAATGCAAAAAAATAACCCCAGCGGCATCTCCAAATTGTATTGACAGGTTGTATTGACAGGATATCAAAAACGTTTCACGGCACTGACTGACGTCATTTGATTATTAACCGTGGTTCAACATTGTCAGGTCCGGTCAGGAGTGCTGTCTTGGTCTAATACATACTGACTGATAACAAATAGACATACACTGAATTGAAAAGATACGCATGTCTAGGTCACAATAATTTGAATTCAAAACTGCATTCGCTGAGGTTTAACCCTTTCAACCCTAAGGAACTGGAATGGACAGTGATATGCTAATGTTCCGAACAATCCAATGGTCACACAATGATTTTCAGATTCGTCCATTTATGAAAAGGGGGTGTTTTTGTTCTAAGAAATATTAAAATTACTTTCAAAAAGTGCAGATCCTGATGAGACGGCTCGTTACGAGCCGGCTCATCTGAATCTGCACTTTTTGCATAAACCACTATAGCGGGATTTCGGGTTCAACGGGTTAAATCGGTGAAAGACACCACACCACGCCACCGATAGACGTCTGTTCAGTGTAATGACGCAACGTAATGAGTCAGCATGTATTTAGCGAGAAACACCTTCAAGGTGCATGATCACGTGGTTACAACAACAACAACACTGTGCGAACGTGTTGAAAGCGCGCCCACTCCAAAATAAGTATTATTTGATATTTGCCTTAATAGGCAACGGATGAAATATTTCGCTGCAAACGCGTCTTCATCGGCTGCATTTGGTGGTCCCGGGCGTTCGGCACATATGTATGTCATTTTTGCGAAGAATCGATTTCCGTGTCGGAAAAACGACAGAAGTTTGGGCCAAAGTACCGATACCACAGCATGCAATTTAACAAGACACGCGCCATGATTATTCAAAATCCGTTACATAATAAGGACACAATAAAATAATACGTAGAGGGCTTCTGGAAGTTTCAGTACTTGTCGCTTTGTATTAACCATACACCTTGACCTTATATATGTCAATCCTGTAGCATAGAACGTTACCTGATAAATATAACACTGCTCTGTGTCTACTTGTTTCCTAACGAGCCTGGTAAACTTGATATCAAACA